>JANAVB010022400.1:0-87500 GCA_029216955.1 Iris pallida
GGGGGGTCGGGGGGGGGGGGGGGGGTCGGGAATGGGGCAGGGTTCTCACTCCATTTTCAATTGTAATTAGTCTATAATGTTGCTAATATAGTTATATATGTGTGGCTGTGCCATGTGATTGGAGAGGGTTTGATGGGTATTTGGCCAAGGGGGAGGCTCGGGTTATGATTTATTCTTTGTGTTCACTGTTCTGTGGTGTGAAGTCTGTCGTTTTGGTTATACCATGTTGTTAACACTCTAAACACCCTAGATGCATATTCCTAGCATCTGTGCACCACCCATATTGTAGGAACACAAATTTTATAGCATTGTCATGAAATTGCCATCATCAAGGTCCGTACATATTTAGTTTGTGCATTGCTGCTGAGCACACATTACCTTTACTGCTACTTTGTATTGCTTTCATAATGTCACGTACCCTGCACTAAACATCGATACTTCGATCCGATACCGCCGATATACCGATATCGCCGATACCAATACTACCGATATCGCCGATAACCGCCGATACTACCGATACCGCCGATACTACCGATATCGCGCGCCGATACTACCGATACTACCGATATCGCCGATACTATCGATACCGCCGATACTACCGATTCCGATACCGATACTTTGAACCTTGATTTAAATACATGTTAGTATAGTGTCTTCACATATATGTTAAGAGTATATACATGATTAGCAAGATAACTAGATACAAGTTATGATACAATGTAAATGCAAGTATACATGTTAGCTAGATAGCTTAGACTTATATTGCAATCTCCTATTCACACGAGTATTGATATCGCCGATACCAATACTCGTAGGAATAGTCCGATACCGATATACATTGTAGAGCTCTGTTTTGCTATTCTGGACATGTTGTGACCTGTGCTGTTCTAAATAGGAGCCAGACACACTCCTGAGACGGGGGAGTATGTATAGTGATGTGGATTCTTACTAACTTATCATGTGAACCCATTTATGGGCCCTTCATTGAACCTTCTCATGTTCAGTCCATTCACAGTTCCCTATATTGTACTCTACATCACCTAGTTCACTTATATCTAACATCCTAACCCTAATCCAAATTTATGAGTATCGGTATCGGGCTATTCTTATGTTTAGTTTGTCTTACGATACAGATTTTCACATCCAAATTGAGGATGAGTCGTTATTTTGTTGATCGTACATGGATGTACAAACGGCAACACGAGAGTAGAATTGGTGTGAGTGACGATTTTCAGGCAGGCGTGGAAGTATTTCTTAATTATGCAATGAGAAAAGCTCAGTACATGGACGGTAACAAAATTAAGTGTCCATGTGTTAAATGTCACAATAGACGTTACGAAGAAGTGGTGACTGTGAGAGATCATTTGACCCGTAAGGGTTTCGTACGTAATTACGGCCTGTGGTCATCGCAAGGTGAACTATATTCGGAAAGACAGGCTGCGGAAGCTGCTACTTATGCTTTTGATGATAATGCTGCAACGGATGTCATCGAAGACCACGCTGTTGATTATGGAGATCTGCAGAACCTTGCACGAGATATGGTGTATGATGCGGCAGGGCCTAATTTTGATCCGGAGGATCCTAATCCCGAGGCGAAGGAGTTCTATGACATGTTTCAGGACGCAGATACTTCTCTATATCCTGGTTGTGAGACTCATTCCGCACTGTCAGTGACGATGCGGTTGTTGAACATAAAGTCTGATTTTAACTTGCCACAAGCTTGCTATAATCGGATCACAGAAGTAATCAAGGAGGTGTTACCGAAGGAATCAAAAGAGCTACCAAAAAACTTCTACAAGTCAAAGATGATGGTCCGACAACTGGGACTGGGGTACGAGAAGATAGATTGTTGTCGCAACGGATGCATGTTGTACTACAAAGAGAATTGCGTATCAGAAAGTTGCAGCTTCTGTAATGCGGATTGTTACAAGCCAGTACAGGGAAAAGGAAAGTCGACTAGAAAACGACGTCCTTACAAGTATATGCATTACTTGTCGATCACGAAGCGCTTGCAGAGGATGTATATGTCTCTAAATATAGCAGAACACATGACGTGGCACAGCGAAGAACGCATAAAGGACGAAGGAGAATTGTCACATCCTTCGGATGGAGAGGCGTGGAAACATTTTGATTTGTGTCATCCAGATTTTGCTGCAGAGCCTAGAAATGTACGCCTGGCGCTATGTGCTGATGGCTTCGCCCCTTTCGGACAGTCGGGATCTCAGTACTCATGCTGGCCGGTCATTCTTACCCCTTACAATCTGCCACCATGGATGTGTATGAAGACTCCTTATATGTTTCTGACAGCTATCATACCCGGTCCTAAAATTTGACGAATAACATCGATATATATTTACAGCCGTTGGTGGATGAGCTGAAACAGCTGTGGGAGATCGGCGTCACGACCTATGATATTTCCAGAAAACAGAACTTTCAGATGAGAGCTTCACTCATGTGGACAATCAATGATTTTCCAGCATACGGTATGCTGTCGGGATGGAGTACGCACGGCAACATGTCTTGTCCGATATGCATGGAAAATAGTAAGGCGTTCCGCCTTAGGCATGGAGGAAAAACTTCTTTCTTTGACTGTCACCGTCAATTTCTGCCCGCGACCCATCCTTGGAGAAAGAATAAGGACGCGTTCAGATATGAAAAACAAGAATTTTCTCAACCTCCTGCCAGATTTTCGGGATACGATATTTGGGAAGCTGTAAAGGAATTGCCCACCGCAATGGAAGATCCATCGAACCATCGTGTCGAGGGGTTCGGACAAAGCCATAACTGGACCAAACGGAGTATCTTCTGGGACTTGCCTTATTGGAAAGATAATCTTATAAGGCATAATCTTGATGTCATGCATATCGAAAAGAACGTGTTCGATAATGTCTTCAATACCGTAATGGATATTAAAGGAAAGACGAAGGACAATCCAAAAGCAAGACAAGACATAGCCGAGATATGCAAGCGTCCTCATCTGAACTTGATACAAAGGGGTGCTGGTGGACAATTAAGTAAGCCTATAGCGCCATACACATTGAGCAAGGAAGATAGATTAATAATCTGCAAGTGGATATCTAATTTAAGATTTCCCGACGGCTATGTTTCGAATTTGTCTAGATGCGTTGATCTCAATGAACGCAAGCTAACGGGAATGAAGAGTCACGACTGCCACGTGTTTATGGAAAGATTACTGCCCATTGCTTTGAGAGAGTTGTTGCCTTCTGCTGTATGGGTTCCGTTGGCCGAGCTGTCTACATTCTTCAGGGATATCTGTTCAACTAAGCTGACGGTGCAACATATGGTACAACTTGAGGAGAAGATTGTCTTAACAATCTGCAAGTTAGAGAAAATATTTCCACCGGGCTTTTTCGATAGCATGGAGCATCTACCGATTCATCTAGCATACGAAGCCCGTGTCGGTGCATCTGTTCATTATCGATGGATGTACCCCTTTGAAAGGTAAATAAAAATCGATATAATTTAAGTGAAATTTAAGTGCATTTTACAATTCATTATTAATTCTCAAGATAATTTGTCTCTTTAGGTACCTACACCATCTAAAGAAGAAAGTTGGCAACAAGGCTCATATAGAGGCTTCGATATGCGAATCATATCTTATCGAGGAGGTGTCAAATTTCTGCTCTATTTATTTCGATACTCATGTCGAGACAAATCGAAATAGACCTCAAAGGAATGAAGAAGACGTTGAGGATGGAGGTATATTCAATTTAAGGGGCAAGCCTATTGGGGCTAGTAAGAAACGGTGGTTGACCGACGATGAGTATGATACCGCTCACCGATATGTCTTGTTAAATTGTGACATACAAGAAGTGAGAGATTTGGAGAAGTAAGTGACTACGCCTCGTTATAATCTCTAATTTGGTGAATTAAGTGACTACACTTATTTTTATTCTCTCTAACAGTGTATTTAGAGGTGAAGTCAAAATGAGGACACCATATATTACAGATGAGGGACTTCAAAGAGAGGTTGATTGTACGTTTCCGTCCTGGTTTCGTAAATACGTAAGTAATTGAGATAATATGTTATGCGGCTACCATTAAAATATATGCAGCTAAAATATTTAAATTATCAATACATGTTTACAGGTTTTATTGCCTGAAACAACACTCATAAATGAGATCATTCGTTATTTGGCATTGGGACCGAAGAAGCATGCAAAGACTTTGTCAGGCTATGTCGTTAATGGCTTCAAGTTTAAGTCAACTCAGCATGCTATAAATGCCGAATTTCTCAATGACGGCTTCGATACCAAGAATTCTGGTGTTTGCATAAGAGGCACCATCTATGACGACGAGCCGGACTTTGACTATTATGGAGTGCTTCGGGAGATTGTAGATTTACAATATAGTGCCCCATATGATATGCATATTGTGATGTTCAAATGTGAGTGGTTCGATACGAGACCAAATATCGGTTGGAGAATCGATAAACAATTTGGATTCGTCGATATAAATCATCGCAGGAGGTATAGAGGGTCCGACACGTTTGCGATAGCAAGTCAGGCTGTTCAAGTCTACTATACAAGCTACCCAAGGCGTCGTAGAGATCGATTTGACTGGTGGGCAGTATGCAAGATTAAATCTAGAAATACATTCAACGTTGGAGACCCAGCATACCAAGAGGACCAAATCGAGAAGCCCCAATACATGGGACAACAGTCGGATACCATGGACGTGGAAGATGTCGATATACCTCATACTGAGGAAAATAGAGGGGAGGAAGAGGTTGATATACAAGACTTAGCTGTCAACCAGGGGAGAAAGAGGCGTCTTGTCCCAAGTATTGAGCCTGAAGAAGAAGTAGAAGAAGAAGAAGAAGAAGAAGAAGAAGAGGATGAGGATGAGGATGAGGATGATGATACAGATGAAGTCGATGATGAGGATGATGATATAGATGAAGTCGACGATGAGAATGAGGATGAGAACGATGACGATGACGATGAGGACGAGGACGATAACGATGATTAGATTAAATATCGGTATATATTAGAAGCACTTACAACTAACTTAGTGAATTCAGTTTAGACGGACACATTCTTATTTCAGTTTATGTTTTTGTCGTTCGATCATCTACTTATTGTATGATTTTCTTTTACAGATGGCACTCTTAGTTCTCATTGTCTTGACGGCACTCGCCGCCCTGCTGCTGGTATATATATTTTAGTTCAGTTTTATATTCATTTATACTTCTATATTGTTAATTATATTTATGTGTTCTATTTACAGGTCATGGTCACTACCACTCGTGTTGGTGGTGGCGGTACTGGCCGTGGTGGTGCTGGTGGTGGCGGTACTGGCCGTGGTGGGCGTGGTGGTAGCGGCACTGGCCGTGGTGGACGTGGTGGTAGCGGTCGTGGTGGTAGCGGTCGTGGTCGCCTTCCACATTCCCCGGATATAGAGTCCTCCGATCCCGACCTGGAGAGCCCGGCCACAGACTCTTCCCGCCGTCGATCTACCTCTGCGCTATATTCATCTTCATCGAGGCCTGAGACTCCATCCGCTAGCGGATCCGTTCCGCCCCCGGATGCACCAGCGGGTACACCATCAGTTACTGCAGGGTGGGCTCCAGAGTACCCCCGGATTCAGCTTCATCCTGCTACCGGTGAGTACATCCGCGGACCCACGGATCCTCCGACGCCTCTAGAGAGGCCGATAGGCGAGAACCGACGAGAGCTATGGCCCGCGGGTGATACGTAAGTAAATTTAAGTTAATTTATTAAATTTGTTTCATTTATTCAAGTTAATAATCCAGTCTTTCCTTCTTTGTAGGCTTTTCCCGTTTGATGCTGCCCGGATACTCGGGCAAATTATCCGGGAAAACTACCATGGCCCCTACCTCAATTTTTCTGAGGTGTCTCAGAACATGCAGTACGTCTGGCTCGAGGAGATGAAGGTATATATATCTTTTGGTTAATTATTAATTATTCTTTAATCCACTAATTTTTTAATTACGTGATAATTTAATTTGTATGTCAGACGACGTTCTGGTGGCCCCCCCCATCGCGAGGAGTTGATTCGCAAGGCCTACAAAGCCGCCGCCGGGAAGAAGATACGGGATGCGGTGTACGACGTTCGTACGGCGCATTCGAGGAAGAAGTGGCTCCGGGAGGAGTACTACGAGCAGATGTTGGATAAGATGAATACTGCTCAGTACAGGGAGAAATCAGAGAAAGCGAAGGCGAGCAGACAGGTCGCTGCTCTGCATACGGGAGGTTCAAAGCCCCACGCAGCGACGCGTGCAGATTTGGTGAGATACCGCAAATTTATTTCACTATTAAATTCGGTACTATTAATATACGTAGTTAATTAAATTCGACGTATATTTCGTATGCAGGCACGACAGGCGGTAAAGGAGGGGAGAGAGCCGGAGTCGGTCACCGCCTACGATGTATTCCTGCATACACACAAGAGGCGGGCAGACGGGAGCTTCGTCGACCCGAGGGCCCAGGCGACTGATGTAAGTAATTACGTTTATGAGATTTATATTAGTAATATAATTATTGTTAACTTAATTAGGTGAACGTAGGATTCAAATTATAACTTAGGGAAACATAGGATTTAGATTATAACTTAGGAAAACTTATAGTATAAACACATTCATTGGATAGGCTGCATATCGTGAGGCCCTTAGTCAGATTGAGCCCCCTGTCGAGGTTGTCGGCGAAACGACGCCCACCCAGACGCCCTCTTCTATGGCCGCTCGCTACGACGACGTGTTCGTAGAGTCTGTCGGCGGCTTTAATAAAGGGCGCGTCTACGGCGTAGGTTCCATGGCGGCGTCGTTGCAGGGCGCGACTCCGAGATATCCACCACCCCCGCCTCCTCCCGCGCCCCCGTCGGACGATATGAGGACGCAGCTTGCGACTCTCACCTCCGATATGTCGGAAATGCGGAGTCTAATGTCGGATGTGCTGGAGCGCCTTCCGCGTCCTTCTCCTCCCGGTCCAGATCCGTCTGCTCCCGGTACGTCTACTGCGGTTGCCGGTCCTTCCGACCCTGGACGTTATTCATTTGACCGTAATGCCGAGGTCCGCCTGGTACCGGATACTGCTCTCGTTGGGCTCATGGACATGATGTCGGCAGAGCAGCTCCGCACGCTTCCAGAGCATGTGTTGTCCCAGGTGCCGGCGTACATGGTGGAAGAGTACATCCGCAGAGCCGAGGCGGCGCCGAGACGACCACGCGATCCATCTCCGGGAAAATGATATTTGTACTGTTTTTTGATATTATGAATTTGGATATTTGGATATTATGAATTTGGATATTTGGATATTTGTTATTGGATATTTGATATTGGATATCATGAATTTGGATATTTGGATATTTGTTGATCGTACATGGATGTTTGGATGGATATTTGGATATTTGTTGATCGTACATGGATGTTTGGATATTGGATATTATGAATGTGTAATATTTACGAAAAGGAAATAGAATGTTTCTGTAATTTTTTTTAATTGATGTTACATTTAGCGACGGACTAGCGACTAACTAGCGACGGATTGTATAAATATTTGCAGATACCGACGGAAGAGCGACGGAATATCCGTCGCTAACTGGGTGATATAAAATATTTTGCAGTTACCGACGGAAGAGCGACGGAATATCCGTCGCTAACTGGGTGATATAAAATATTTTGCAGTTACCGACGGAAGAGCGACTACCTAGCGACGGTGAATCCGTCGACATGGTTCTGGAAATATGGTAGGTTTCCAGAGACTTAGCGACGGATAGTTGGTCGCTAATCCGTCGCTAATCTGTCGAGGATGACGACGGACTAGCGACGGATGAGCGACCAATTATCCGTCGACATGGTTCTGGAAATATGGAAGCTTTCCAGAACCAGGCCGACGACCTACCCGTCGCTAATACGTCGCTATAACATCGAGGTTAACGACGGAATGGCGACGGAATAGCGACTGATTTTGCGTATCAGGAACCTCTCTGATACGCTTTTACCGACCTATTGACGACGGATTAGCGACGGATATTTTAATATTATATGGCATGTAAACCGACGGGAACATGTCGCTAATCCGTCGCTAAGTAGGTGAAAGACAACCGTCGCTAACCAGTCGCTAGTCCGTCGGATAATTATTTGTCCGACGGCTTAGCGACGGACATTTTTTAGCGACGACGTTTTTCCCGACGGCCATTTTCATCAAATATCCGTCGCCATTACGTCGGTAATTTATGTTACCGACGGATAAGCGACGGATCTGGCCGTCGCTAAAGTTGGTTTTTTTGGTAGTGATATATATATTATAATATATATATATATAGGAAAATTCTACAATACATCTACCCTTTTGGGATGTATCGATACATCTAAAATATGGACCGTTGGATGTTCATCCAACGGTCCAGATTAAATTCAGATTAAATAATGCAGGATACATCATTTAATGCTGATTTAGACTTTTGACCTGTTGGTAACTTGCTTTAGCAAGTCATTCTTCACTTTTGACCTGTTGGTAACTTGCTTTAGCAGGTCATTCTTCACTTTAATTTTTTCAATGGACACCCTAAATTAACTCATATTTACTCTCTCAAAAGTCCATCCAATTTAATCTGAACCTTAATTTTTTTTTTGGTTACAGGCCATGGTAGTGGTGGTGGTAGTGGTGGAAAGAGAAACGGAGATGAAGAAGGAAATAAGAATCGGTTCGGATCGCGTCGAACGTCGTCGAGCCCTCCTAGAACAGCGAGGAGCACCAGCTGCGCCGAGAAGAATCGGTCCGCTTCGCGTCGGACGTCGTCGAGACCTCCTCGAACAAGGAGAAGTACCAGCGGCGCCGCTCTAATTTTACTGCCCATGCCATTGTCAGAAATTTTATTTTTCATTTAACAATTTAATATTTTTTAATAAAGCTACATGTCATGGTGGTGGTGGTGAACTGAGGATACCTGATTCTGAGGTCGGGCGGATTATTTTTTTACTTTTCTAATGATAATATTTTTGAAGAGAATATTTTTTTTGGACGGAGAATGGCCATTCTCTTTGCTTTTAACACGGAGAATGGCCATTCTCTTTGCTTTTAATACGGCGAATGGACGGAGAATGGTACATTTAGGACGGAGAATAGTACATTTAGGACGGAGAATGGACGGAGAATACGGCGAATGGCCATTCTCTTTGCTTTTAATACGGCGAATGGACGGTGAATACGGCGAATGGACGGAGAATGGCCATTCTCTTTGCTTTTAACATGGAGAATGGCCATTCTCTTTGCTTTTAATACGGCGAATGGACGGAGAATGGTACATTTAGGACGGAGAATGGTACATTTAGGACGGAGAATTCTATATTTAGGAAGCCGACAAAAGCTCGTTCTCTCAAATCTCTTCTTTTGTGTAAATTAAATCCAAGGAGGACACAATCCCTAATTTTAGTTATTGCTTAGCAGAGTCTGCTTAGTTGTTGTAAAATTGTGGTGTTGCTTCTGTGACACTTTCATCTTTAATCTCATGTTTTCTATGAATTTGTGTTCTGTTTGATTTTGATTTAGTAATCTTTCCGTAATTAGTTTTTTTGTTTCATCTAACAATTTTATATTTTTGTTATAAAGCTACAGGCCATGGTGGTGGTGGTGGAAGGAGAAACGGAGATGAAGAAGGAAAGAAGAAGAAGTTCTGGTTCGCGGCGGACTTCGTCGAGTTCTTCAATCATGCGGAATTAAACCTCTTATAGAGCTTCTTAATTGAAGTTGATCATGATAACCTTTTGTATTTTTCAAACGGCTAGTAGAATCTTCCTCGAGCCCTCCTCAATCAAACGGCTAGTAGATTCTTCCTCGAGCCCTCCTCAATCAAACGGCTAGTAGATTGTTTGCTAGTCTCAAAATTTATTTGTCTTTCCATCTTCCTCACTTTTGTACTTCTCTCTTGCTATATATACAATAGTTTTCTTGTTTCATAGTACTATTATTCATTCTGAAATACATAGAATAGTTTTCTGAAATACAATAGTTTTCTTGTTCTCAAGATGTCTACTCGTGTGGTGGAAAATGTAGAAGACGTAGAAGATTGGTTGCCAGCTCCAAATGAAACCTTCATTCCGCGTATGTTGCGCAAGATTGAAGAACATCTGTCGACGATTTTAGCTGATGTTGTAAAGATCAATTCTATGCTTAGTTCATTAAAATTTGAACAAATGAATTTACCTCGGCATTTTGAGAAGATTGAAGAATCTTCAGCTTTGAAGAAGGCATCTTCATCTGGAGCATTTAATAATATGAAGGTGGTTTCCGTTGTATCTTCTTCCGATGAGGAGGACGTGGAGCTACAGTCTCGTAGTAAAGCATTGGACCGAATGCTCATATTGTCCCCTACAGAAGAAACTGACTTTAGCAGTTCTTCTAAAAGAATGCGTGGAAATTTACATTCGATCACACCATCTACTACAACAAAAAGACCTATTAATGACGCTTGATAAGTGAATTTCATGACGGCTGATAAAGAAGCGTCATCAAAGTTCGAAATACCTTTTTTTATGACGGTTTTGGCTAATTTTGGGCTTTTTATAACGTTTATAAAACAAAGTGTTATTAATATTTTAGAGCGGTGGCAAACTTGTAATTAAGTTTTCTGTAAAATTCTTTCCACCAACACGATATTTGGAGGCTCAAGCCTCCGCCCCCTTCTCATTCCCTCTCCAAATCCCTTCTCCTTCCCTCTCAGCTCCACTCCCCTTCTCATCCTCTTCCCTCCTCTTACCAAACCATAAGCTTCTCCTCCTCCTTCTTTCAATCCTCCACATCGTCGTCCTCCGCTTAGTTTCCTCCTCCGCTTCTCGATCTGGAACCCTAAATTTCCCCCCATCCCCACCAAACCCTAGATTCTTTCCACCAATGGCGAGCGCCGCAGTGGAGAAGACGGCGGAGGAGCTCCGGCAAGAAATCGCCCAGCTCCACCGCAAGCAACGAGAGGTCCTTCCTCCCTCCCCCTCCCTCCTCTGTTCTCACCCCCCTAATTATTATTTTCTGCGCCCTAAACCCCCATACTCACGTCTCTCCCTGCTTCCGCAGATCACAGAGCGGCTACGAGATCCGTGCGGCCTCCGTCGAGCCGGCGGAGCCTCTGCCGCGCCCGCCGGCCAGCCCCGACAGCGTGGTTTTATAAGACCCGTAAAAATCGCTCTTTTCTCTATATTTAGAAGTTTTTTTTGATGATTTTAGTCGGTCGATCACTTTTTCTATTTCGGGTGCAGGCACCGGAGTCCGACCATCAGCCGGCGCCGAAGCGGCGGCTCTCTTCTGTTCTGGTTAAGGTGATTCTTTTGTTTGTTAAATGCTGAAAAAGAATAATTAGGGTTCGATTATACGAAGATTGATGCTGCGGTACTTCAGAAAGTTACTGAAACCAAAATTATTATTATTATTATCAGGTAGAAAATTCTTAAATTATAATCTTTCTGAAGTTCCAAATAGTTGAGAAAATTTTTAAATTGTGATCTCGATGCATTCTCAAATAATCGGAACACCTGGTCGCAGAGTTCCCATAATCAGCACATCTAAGCACGTCCCAAGGAAAAAAAATTATCAACCTTTATATGTAGGTATTTTTTTTCTTGCAAATATTTTAGTTTCTTTATTTTATGGGTCCCTCAACAAAGGTTGAGGAAGGAGAAATTAGAGAAGATGCTGGTGGATCAAACGATAAGGAGCAAGGTTCCGATGCGGAAGCCGCCGGAAGATTCGTCTGCTTTAGAGTTTGATAAACCAAGGCCGGTGGACCCACAGAGCAATGGTGCGTATAGAAGGGACATGAATCCTAGAATGAGAAAGATGGTGAGTAGAGATTTGGTTTTGGTTTTTTTTTCTTTTGGATTTGCAGTTTTAAATTTACACTTATTCTTGATACCCATTAAAGTTAAAAGTTTTTTTTATTTTTTTTATTTTTTATGAAGGGACTTGCAGAACAATAGCTTAGAAGGAAAAGTCCCAGATACTTTGGCAAGTTTGAAGGACCTTCACTTATTGTAAGTGAACTGGTCACTCTACAATATAATTTTACTCAATTTCTACCTTGTATATTTTCCTTTATTCAACAGGATATTTCTAAAAGCAGGTTATGAGATCCAAGTGTCATTGGCCCTTCTGTCTCAGGAAGTAACTGATATATTAGGATCCCAAGCCAGATTATAGATAAGAGGGAATTTGAACGAGTGTTGAAGAGTTGTCAATTCAAATGTCATGCCAGAATCTAATAGTAAGCCCATTCCCAAGGGTCCAAATCCATTTATTAAGGAGCAAGAGAAGTGATGTTCTTCCGGACAAAAGAACCGTTATTAACAAGTTCGTACTTTAAATAGTTATTAAGCAAAACATTAGAATGAGACTTAATAATTTTTAAAATCCATTTATCAAGGAGGCTTGATTGAGATACTGTTGATACCCTGACCTCCAATCTCTTATATTTACAACTAAATTCCAATTAACCAGGTGAATAGCCCTCTTGGTAGGATCAGTACCCTTCCGAAGAAAGGAAGCTCTTTTAGCATAATAACCTAAGAAAGGAATTTAGTTTGTAAGATCAGTACCCTTCCAAAGGAAGGAAGCTATTATAGCATCAGGCTTTCCAATTTAAGCTAATAAGGAAATTTGAAGATGGGGAGAGAGTAAAGAGGTAGGGCTGAGAGGACAGAGTTGATCAAAGTTAGTCTTCTACCCAGAGATAACAGATTACCTTTCCTGCTCGAAAGTCTAATAGAACTGCAAATGTAAGAGGTTTTTGATAGAACTGGTGTTACAAGCTGATATGACAAGATTCCAAACAGATTTCAGATTTGATGTTACAAACTGTTATTATAATCTTGATGTCTATACTAAGTGATAGAAAGAGAAAGAAATTCTTGATATAATTGCAAAAGCAAGAGATTATGATATAGCTGTTTTAGAAATTATTTGTTTGGAGCACATGCATGACACACAATGTGGGTTCAGAGAACATATTTTATAGTAATTGAATTCTAGTAAGCACCTCAGATTGTCTTAGAGACGTACTTTGGTCATATTTCATTTCAGCAAACGCTACACATTGGTTCATAGAGTACTTCAAAATTCAAATATAGGAAACATGAGTTTAGATAGGGGTAGGTATGGTCAATTGTGTTTCAGAAAGCTCCATGCCTGAGTTTAGAGAACACTTCAATATAGGAAATATGGGCTTAGATAGCATGGTCAGATTTTTTTTTCAGAAACCACTACAGGTAAGTGCAGGATAATGTGTTGGGTGACACGGTTATGAGTAAATCTCAACCTGTGGGCTATTGCATTTGAAACCCTGTTCTTGGGACCAGTCTGACAAATACAAATATTTGTGATGCATCCCAACACAAACAACGGTCTATGTTTTCTCATTGGAAACCTTTGTGGAACTGCTTGATATTGGGTTATGAAGTTGCTGAGGCTTATTCAAAGAATGTATTTGTATAGCTTTCTGTTCATCATGTGAATATGTCACCAACATATTTGAATACAGGTTTTGAAATAGACAATTGTGTGAATACTCGATTCCAACTAGCTCCATAATGCAAATCGTCTAAGGCCATGATATGATTCAGGGTAAACAGCAGTAGGTCATTATAATTAATATTTTATAAATGGATTCAGGTTTAAGCCCTTGCTCTCCCTAAAGGAAGAATCGTGCATATTCCGAATTCATCATGAAGGAAGAACCATTTAGACACATACCCAAGATGTATCCCTTTGTCCATAGAGTAATAACATTACAGTTCTGCTTAATGTTTGCATATAAATCAGTATCGTCAAAATGATGAACCAAGTTCTTTTTATAATGACAAGAAGAGATGGAAATGTTGGGTTTTATTCTAAATGGCATCTGTCTTCGGCATTGCATATTGTTTCTGGAGTTCTTTTTATCACTAAATATATTCAATAAGATTATATTCTTGTTTTTTCCTCCTTTCTTGGTTTTAAAAGTTTGTATTACCAATATCTTTAATTGTGTCCTTTTCCTCTTCCCTTGTGTATGATATAATGACAGGCATCTAGTAGCTCAAGTGCTCTTTTCTTAACTGGCGCTGCTCAAAACCTCCTTTGCTTAGAATTAGCAAAGGGACTTGGAGTTAAAATTTCAAGCCCATGGGTAACCTGGTTCAAGTATTCAAGCTTACCAGCAATCACTTCTCTTGTATTTACACCATATTTCATATATAAGATATTTCCACCAGAAATAAAGAACACACCAGAAGCACCACCTATGGCAACAAAGAAGCTAGAGGAAATTGGACCTTCACTTATTGTAAGTGAACTGGTCACTCTACAATATAATTTTACTCAATTTTGCACTCTTCCTATCTTTTGGCATTTGGTTCTGCAGATTATAAGATACACTGTTTTGATCTGAGACATACCAGAAGTCCCTGGTGTACTTTGGCAGGGCATGGCAAGGCTGTGAGCCATGTAAAATTTGTAGATTCTGATACTCTAGTTTCTGCATCAACAGACAACACCCTTAAGCTCTGGGATCTTAAGAAAACTAGTCCAAGTGGGGTGTCCATCAATTCTTGCAGCTTAACATTAAGTGGTCATACTAACGAGAAGGTTTATTGCTCACTTGGATGCTTTCTACTTCCAAAACCCTAAAGTTTATTAACTCGTAGAAGTATTAAGGGTTCCTGTATCTTTTTTGGCTCTTAGCAGAATTTTGTAAGTTTATCTGTTTCTGATGGATACATAGGATGCGGTTCAGAAACTAAATGATGTAAGTTTAGTTTAAACATTAAAGCATATACTCTTAATGAATTAAATTTTACTAAATGCTCAGTACTTTTTTGCTGTTTCTGATGAATACATAGCATGCAGTTCACTTTAACATTAAAAAATTCTCTATAAAAAAATACAAAAGCAGCTATGTTAGTAGTGCATTTGATTTACCATTTCTTTGTTGTCGAATATTTAGGTGATAGGTCCCCAGTGCCAAAGTATCATAAGTCTTTCTAGCAAATATTGTCATAAGACACGATCAGTTCACGGAAAGAACACATAGAAGACATTTGTTATGAAAAATCTTATATAGGTAGATAGGCAAATCTGCACTTGCATATTTCAATCTTATATAGGTAGACTAGTCTTTCTTCAATTTCGACTTGATTCTTTGTGCATCTTTAATTCTTTATGACCTATATTGTAGCAGTTTGTTGTTTTTCTTTTGAGAATTATGATGCAATTTATGTGTTTGACAATAAACTGTAATTTTTTGCTCAACATATTTTAGAAAGATTGGAGAAATGAGGCTCAACTTTGTAAGGTAAAATATGATATTCAAAATAAGAATACGAGTACATTTTGTAGTAATCTTTAGTTGCCTGCTCTGGAGTAACTCTCCTTTATCCAACTGTGAGGTGATATTTTTGTGTTCTTGACCGGTCTGGATGGCTCATTGGTTGGGGAGTTTCCTAGGTACTGTTATCCCTAACTATAAGTTACATGTTGGTGCTGCTTGAGAAGTTTGATGCTGGCTGCTCAGCTTCTTTTTTTCCCTTGTAGAGTTTGATTGCTTGATCTGTTTGGAAAGCCAAGTAAAGTTTCAAGGTAATTTTATTCTGGCCAAGTGAAGTAGTTGAGTCGGGTACTTATGTAGTATATTGCCCTGTTGATTTAAGAGAATGTAGTGTCAAGTTTATTCATGCTTCCAATGTAATCTTTTTTTTTGTTTTTTTTCAGCTTTCCTTCTTTCATATGTGGACCAATCAATTGCAAGAGACATTAAATTCAAACAAACGAGGATACTGCTTTTTTCCATAAAGATTTTAGCAGTTGGAGGACCTTTAGTCCCTGGTAGTCCAACAGAGCTCTGGGTGCAGGTTTTTTGGTAGTTGTAAATGTATATATGTATTTGTAAATGTATATATGTATTGTAATATATATATATTTGGATATTCTATTTTGAGAATGTAATGAAGATGTTGATATGTACTCTATTTTGAGAAATGTAATAAATATGGTGATATATAATGTTAATTTGATTTTAAGGCCTGACAATTATATGGACTGATTTGGATATGCTAATTTGAATAGTATAAAGTGTTATAAATGTGCTGCATTGAGCCTATACATGTTATCTATTCATGACGTTTTAAAATTGTTCTGAATTGTGCACTATATATTAACTATTCATAACGCTTTTATAGAAACTATTCATGACGGTTATTTTATGACGCTTTTAAAAAACATTTATAACACCCGTTTTCATAACGGTTGCTGTGAAAAAAAAGCGTCATGGTTCGTCATTAATGACGCTTTTTAGCCGTCATTAAAAGGGTTTTTTGTTGTAGTGATCGAAAATTTTAATAAGGGGTTCAACCTCGAAGCCTAGCAATTGTACTAGTGGTTCTTCGAGTTATTACGACTATATTTTTGGCGATGATAGACCTGACGAGTAAGTAATATGAGTTTTGATTTAATTTCAACAGTTTTTTTCTCCTAATTTATTCGTTTATTTTCTTAGAGAAATAATATCATCTTGCAACAAAAACTATGTGTCTCGGTTTGAGACAAAGACCTTAGCTCCTTTAACGAAAATTAGCAATGGGGTATGTATAGAGAGTATATTTCTTCTTAGATGCCATCTATGTTTACTTCGATTCCATCGCTTACATTTTTAATGATTTATTCAGATTGTAGGCATTGTCTCTGCTCTTCTCACCGCGGAGGAACGGAAAATAACCTCCAATAAAGCTAATGTATGGTTTTTACCAATAAGGTTATCGGTGAGTGAGCATTTTATTCTTCAATGCATATACATTAACAATTTTTTCGTTTGTTTGTCCTTCATAATGTATTAGTTGATGTGTATGTAGAAAAAAATGTTACCTACATCCGACAAAAAGCTTCATGATAAATGAAAGAAGTATAAATATTTTCAGGATTACATGGGATCTTTAAGCACTTGTAACGAGGTATTAATGTATTTCTGTTTGAATATTATTCCTAATTTTCTGAAAATATACTAATTTGTTTTACCTAATTAATCCTGATTCAGATATATATACCCATTCATTTGGACGGACACTATACTCTTGCAAGAGTTCTGGTTAAAAGATGGACTGTTGAAATTTGGGACTCACTTGCATCTAAAGATGATCCGATTCAAAACAAAACAGTTACAAAAGAAATAGTAAGCTCATATTCATCAATTTTTATGAATTGGGTACAAGATACGCGGTATACTAATACATATTATATTCTGGTATTTGTAGTTTTCAAATTTGGATCTCTTTCTCGAAGAAGAGATTTTGAAGTTGAGAGATGCTAGGTTCAGCTTTTCTACTTTTCAATAAAACGTCCTTCTTATGTTCCCGCCAAGGCAATTCTGTTGATTGTGGAATTTTTGTAATTGCATTCATGAAAGACCGATGTAGTCTAGACTACCGTTCTCGCAATGTAAGTCTGAAAATATGTCGTCAAAAACTTACACTTTTAGAGCAATATTTTTGATGTTATGTTTGTTATATGCAGTTTGATGCGGGAATGGAAAGACGCAAAGTTGCTGAATGGATTACAACTTCAGAGCACAATGAAGTACTAAAAGAAGTCCAATCTGAAATGATTGAATATGGAAGACGATGATTTTTTTTCTTCTTCTTTTATATCTAATGTATGGAAACTCCTAATGTATTATGTTCATTTGTTTTGTTGAGTTGTAATGACATTTTTGCCAAACGGCTTCGATTCTTTTTGATTAAGTAGAATCATTTTTGCCCTTCAAATTAATATAATTAAGCAGAAAAGAGTCTTTTGCCCTCCATCGAATGACATTTTTTGCCCTTCTAATTAATTCAAAACACCCCCGAACCCTTATATTACAAAAAAATAAATAAAGAAAACCGTTTCGATTCTTCCTCTTCTTCCATACTCCACTCTGTACTCAAACCTAGGTCATTCTCCTCCAAAATCTTCAAACCTTCCTCTCCATTCGCAATCTTCACACCATGTCGGCATCAGCGGCAGAATCATCACCGGCAGCATCACCAATTAGAGAAGATGCACTAGTTACAGAAAATCCAAAAGCGATAGACGGAGAACAGCCGAAACCATATTCTAAGAAAGTTGTACAAAAGAAAAAGAAAAAAGTTGCTAAACAAAAAGAAGTGCAAGAAGAAGTGCAAACAGAAGGTATAACTTTGATTTTATGTTCGCAAATTCTGTATATATTACAAGAAAAATGACATTCTCCGTCATAAAACGCATTTGAATGTTAAATTCTATTCGCCGTTTAATTTGGAACGGAGAATGGAATTCTCCGTCTAACTTGTAACGGAGAATAACATTCCCAGTTTTAAAACACATTAGAATGTTCATTCTCCGTTTTATTTTAAATGGAGAATGACACTCTCCTTGTCATTTGAAATGGAGAATGACATTCTCCGTGTTAGTTTACACGGAGAATGTCATTCCCAGTGTTCAAATCCATAAGAATGGCCATTCTCCTGTTTGCAAAAACAAAAGTTGATCTTTATTTCACAAACTTTTTAAGAAGATTACAAGAATTTAGGGAAAGTACAACTATAGAAATCCGATCTGAATGACGATCGCTTTATCCCTTGGACGATGTGAACTTTGAAGACGGTAGCCTCTGAAGATTGCAGCAGCACTTTGGCAAGAACTCCTGATCTCTGGTGATGACTTGAATGTGTGTTCTGATCTCTGTGTGTGTGTGATAATGAAGACTTGAAACTCTATTTATAGATTTCTGGAAATAACTAACTTTTAGTAATTCTGAATTGCGCAGGATGGATTGCGCAGACTTTGGATTGCGCAAGCAATGAACTGCGCAGGCAGTTACTCGATCGTGGACCACCTGTATGTGATGCGTGGCATTATTTGATTGAAATACGCTTGGTCGTGTACAGACGGTTGCCATATAATGAGTAATTGATGGCATATAGGCCACGTGTACATTGTCAGTTGTCTTGATGGAGTGCGCCACATGAATTGCACTGGCTTCAGATTACGCTGGGATGGACCACGCTGCAGAGAGTCTGGCAGATTGTGCTGCATGTACAGCTGTCCTCGAGCGCTGTGCTACACGATAAACGAACAATTTTCTCGTTCTTCGGGCTGTTAGCTGTCAGAAGATCTGATTCTCTGTCAGATAATGATGACAAGGCCACGTCAGCTTGTGCACTTGGATGAGTGCGCAGTTCAGCCTGTACAATCGAGTTGTTGCACAATCTGTCTCCTGCACAGTTCACTTGAAGGATGCATAATTTGATTTTTATGACTTCTTTGATGGGTGCAACTTAATTTTTAGGACCTATAAGACCCCCTTCAAAGTTTTCGAAGTTTGAAAATAGTCAAAGCTTCGAAATACTTTGAATTTTGATTTTAAAATCAAGTTGCACAAGTAATGCTCTGTCTGCACAATTGGAGGAGTCAGCTCCCATTTCTTCGGTGCAATCCAAGGCGACCGTTACTCTCGAAAAACTATAAGTAGTTCTCATTCTTCCTTCTGTCATTCTTTACTTGTTTCTACTTTATTCAAGAGAGAAAAATTCCCGAGCCCATTCCGACTCTTTTCCTTCTTCTCCGTCGACTTCAATGGCTCCGAAGCGTTCCGCCGCCGATAAGGGCAAAGCCCCCGCCAAGTCTTCGACTCGGGCTGCACCGCACATTTCACAACACGAAGTCGGTCATCCCGCACTACAAGGTAGTCACTCGATCAAAAACCCTTTTTCGAGTTCTTCGACATGATTGAATCTTCAAACCTATCTCTTTTTAGAGATTTGGTTATATTGCGCCGCCCTGTTTAGGGTTTCGGTTGCACAAACCTAATAGTTTTCATTTTTATGAAAACTATTTTCTTCCGCAATCGGTGGAAAGTGCTGGCAAATGTTCAGCGCAATCTGCTGATTTGTGCAAGGCTGTCCAGCACAAACTGATACTTTGTGCAAGTTATTCAGTACAATCTGATGGCTTGTGCAAGTGGATGAGTTGGCGCAAATGGACAGTTTGCGCATAGAAGCTGTTGTTGTGCAATCTGATGTTTTACATTCAGCGCAATCTGATGCTTGCACAATTTGCTGATTTTTTTGGACAAAATCTTTGATTTTGCATATACTGAATTCTGTCTTTCTGTTTGATGCAGTTAACATCAGAGAAGACCCAGAATATGAAATCTTTGCAGGGACCCTTGTTGAACCAGAGTTTAAGGAAGATTTGTCCCATGTAATATTTCTCCAATATGCTCTGTCATCTTTCCGTCAAGCCATCTTAGTAGCACAGGACAACGAAACTTTATTTAGTCTGATGAATGGGCAGCCTCTGCAGACTGCCGATGCCATTACTCATAAGAAACCCCTGTTTCTATTTGGTGCGGCTATTGATAAGAGTTCTCAGCCGAGACCTCGTGTTGAGCAGAGACTCTTCTAGAGAAAAGAGAAAAAGAATACTGTTACCAGACATTGCCAGATGCCTCCCTCTATCCCGCTATGCTCATGCGAGCTATCCCAGGAGGATGGACTGGGATATTACCCCTCTCCAGCAAGCCAGAACAGGAAATATTTGTGTAAAGAAAGGACCGAATAGCAAGGATATGTTCTATAGCTTCTCTGAGCGTCACAGCTCCTTGCTCAGAGGATTGAAGCCAGGCTGCATCCCACCGGAGAACTCCTCCTTACTGCTGCCAGTTAGAACATCGATCTTTGCAAATAAATTTGCAAAGGTTGAGGGAAGATACCCGGATCAGGACATCCGGTTGACAGGTCTGGTGAACTCAGATAACAAAAGATGGAACTGCATAACCAATTGGATATTGGTTCAGTTCGAAGAGAAGCTCAAAGAGATTGAGCTGTATCAGGCGGTATACTCTACCGTTATGGATTCCACCCCAACCCTCATCTGTTTCTCGCTTTGGCAGAGAGGTACAATTTTAGGACAGGGACTTTCATGACACCCTGTGGGGAGATTGGACTAGCTCTTCATGAGATGAAATATATCTCGAGCTTACCAATGGGAGACTTCCCCTATGAAGAATATGTTCCAACAAATGACAAATTGGACCGACTTTGTCGAGAGAATGCTGAGATGGTGGCCGTTTTTGAAGAACTGCTATGCCACTATAAGATTTGCTCCATGTATTATAAGAGTGGTTCTTCCGGCACTTGCTACTCATCAAAGTGGTTGCCCTATCTTTTCTTTAACCACGTCATCGAGAAGAAGACTAAGGATCACGATACGTGCAACCCTACCTTCTTCAAACCAGTCAGCCACAGTGAGGTGATAGGATTGATGGAAGAAAATAAGGAAATGGACATCAAGGTTGATGACGAACTTCAATACCCTCCTTTCAAGACAGGAGATTTTATTGAGAGTTTTATGAGAATGGGCTATAGGCCCATGTCAAAGGAAGCCCAGCTGGCGGGTTTCCTCACATATTGGCTCCGACGCTTCGTCATACCTGGAGCAAGCGCCGTAGATCGCTTCCATCGCGGCGTGCTCTTTGCTGTTGTCCGGTTAGTCTTTGGCTACCGGATGGATCTGCTGTCGGCGATGACCTGCAGAGTGAACGCGGGTCTTCGTCTTTATGTTGAATCTATGCTCAAATGGAAAGGTGAGAAGGGGAACTTCCCTCAGCTGGAGCTGCCCTACACTTATTTGTTCGGATGGTTACTTCTGCACCATCCGTCGTTGATGAACCCTGATATGGGAGCAGTCGGCGGTAGCTATTTACGGATATTCTCCTGGAGTAAATGGATATACACCAGTCTGAAAGATTGCAGACGTGCTTTGAATCTTGGGAAGGGGTAGAATTTCTACTGTGTTGCCCCTCCAACTGGCTATGAACATATGTCAACAAATCTAGTTGATCTTGGGAGGCAGCCTTTGGGTCGGACAGCATTTGATTGGCTTAGGACGATTAGGCCGTCGCACTTGGTTTATAGATTTGAAGATGAATGTTACTCAGAACCATATCTTTCCAGCCGCTTTGCCCGTCAATTCGGCTACGACCAGTTCTACGTAGGCAATGCTATAACTTGCCTGCAAGGAAAAGGTTATCTGATTGATGGCTCCAGGGCCTGGGCTTATTATAACGCTCGAGACACAAGAACAGTATTCTCGATGCCGACCAAGAGTGATCACGGCCCCCAGATGTTATACACATATTCGCTTTTTTACACAGTAGCGAATACATTCGCCGAGAACTTCAGCCTTGTAGATAGCTTCGCGACAGCGATGCGATTGAAGAAGGGAGCAACTGTTATATTAGCTCCAGGTAATGATGAGGAGCATGAGCCAGTGGATGACCCGTTGGAAGCCTCAAGGGAAGCTAACTTCCCTGAGGAGGTCAACGAACCACTGCGAATTTCCTTGAAAGTTGTCAAATCTCCAACCAGGGAGAGAAAGAGAAGGATTAATGAACCTTCTTATCCGGTTGCGAAGAAGAAGCTTATCCTAGATCCATCAGAGAAGGTCACCACCAGGTCACAATCTCGGCAACTGGCCGAGTTGACCCAAAGAGAAGAAGTGACTACGCCAACCTCTCTTCTAAGGCAGGTCGATGTAGTAGATGTAGAGAGTCCAGAGAGACCTCTACGTAGAAAGAAACTGGCCTCCAGAAGAATAAAGAGGGTGGTCACTCCTCCGAGACAAATCTTGTCCTCGGTGGTGGCTAGTGCTGTTGCTGGAATCACCATGTCATCCCCTACACCTGCCTCCGAGCCTAGGCAGGAGACTCCTACTCCAGAGCAGAGGGACGAGGTTGAGCAGAGGGATGAAGCTGAGCAGAGGGATGATGAAGTTTTGCGATCTCCTTCTCTTGCGATGGAAACTACCCAGCTTCCTGCTACACCAGGAACACTCCGTGAAGAAGAAGATCATTTAATGATTGAAGCTCTAAATGATTGCGACTTCGGTCTGCAAGATAATGTTGATCAAGCCGCCGCCGCAACTGCCAGCGAGGAAGCACCAGAAGATAGTATAAGCAATGAAGATACATCAACAGAAGCTGTTGATGATACTTTTCCAGAAGAGGACGCTAATGTCCATATATCTTTAGAAGCTGTAGATGACACGCTGAATCCTGAAGAGGATGTTGAGGTGCACGTGTCTCCAGAAAAGAATACGGGTGTAGAAGTAGCACCTGCTGAAACTACTCCTGCTGATCCAAAAGGTATTAAATGTTTTTATCAACCTTCTTTTCATAGATTCAAATAGCTGACATCTACATTTTTATCCATGCAGAACTTGAATCTTCCCCAGTTCCTCCCGTATGCACAGACATAGTGTCAATAACGCCTATAGCTAGTGGTAGTCGACTTTTGTCGGGCGGCTCCGAGGCAGGTAGTAGCCAGGCAGTAATGTCTGAGGCTACTTCTGCTTGATTGGAATCTGTGCCAACAGATGACAGACTTGTTGCTAGGGCAAGTCATGGTAAGATTTTCTTTTACTTTTGATCCTTTTCAATTAGTTTGCAAATGACAACAACAATCAATGATAAGGTTCATTTGATTTTGCAGAAGAACATCTGGGAGGGGCAGCTAGCTCTACGATGGCTCCTCTATCCAGATAGCCCTCTACTCAAAAGGAGGAAGCTGAACGTCTATCTTCACAGAAACCTGCTGCTGCTTCGACGTCTATGGGAGTAGCTGCTACTCCTGGTGCTCTGGCTACTAACCGATTTATCATTAGCTCCTTCAGCAACCTTTTCTTTAATTCGTTGAAACCCTTAGTAGATAGGGTGATAGAGAAAGAAGATGCTGGTTTCTCCACAGTTAGAGGTCCAACCTCCTATTTGATCAATGTCATCCGCAGTCAAGGTGACGAAGCTCAGGCTATTTTTCTCGAACATGTAGTAGATGAGCTGAAGGCTTCAGTTAAGATTTACAAAGAGCTGAATAGGGGGGAGATGGAGCTCTTGGTACAGGCTGAATTCGAGAAGATGTCATAAGAAGTTGCAGTTGCGAAGGTTGATCTCCAAGTTCTTTTGGACACTTTCTCTACTAAGTCTGCTGAGTATAATTCCCAAGTGGAAACAATAGTATCTGTTGCTGAAGAGAAGGAGAGTAAGGTTGCTGAGCTGCAAGTAGAATCTGCCCGACTTCAAGAAGAGCTGAAACTTGTTCAGCTTGCTCTGGAGAATGAGGCTACAGAACATCAGGCTGCAGTTCAACAACTGAATGCTCTGACTCAGGAAAGGGATGAGTATGTCGCAACTCATCAGGCTAAAATCTCTCGCAAACTAGTAACCATGCCGTCTTTCGACGATAAGTCTGGGATAGAGGAAGCTAGGAAGCGAGTGATAGAATCTCGTAAGGAGCGGCTGCAATCTTTAAAGCAGCAGATGACTAATTTGATGACTCCGCCAGCAGAATAAAAAAGACTTTTTGTATCTTCAATTTATTTTGTAATTTTGTAATGTCTTCCAATTTTGATCAATAAAAAGACATTTTCTTGGTGGCTCTATTATTTATTGCATATCTTATTCAGATATAAATAATAGCGATAGAAAATATATTCAGAGGTGCAAGACATGATATATTTCTTGATTTTTGGAAAATAATTATATTCATTATATCTGCTCAGAGGTAATATAGATATGGCAGAATATAATTTGTTGAATATCATTATTTCAGTAGACAACTTAATCAAAGATGATAAGTTGCTGAAGGAATGGATGAATGAACGAAAATGAATCGTCAAAATGTGTAAACAAAAATGAATGAAGGAAATGAATCGTCAGGATGAACGGATGGACCGTCAAATGAATTGAATGAACGGGTGAACCGTCAGATGAACGGGTGGACCGTCGGATGGATGGAATGAACGGACAAACCGTCAGATGAATGTAATGAACGGACGAACCGTCAGATGGATTTAATGAACGGGCGAACCGTCAGACGAATGTAATGAACGGGCGAACCGTCAGATGAATGTGATGAACGGGCGAACCGTCGAATGAATGTAATGAACGGGCAAACCGTCAGATGAATGTAATGAACGGGCAAACCGTCAGATGAATGTAATGAACGGACGAACCGTCAGATGAATGTAATAAACGAGCGAACCGTCAAATAAATGGAATGAATGGGCGAACCGTCAGATGAATGTGATGAACGGGCGAACCGTCGGATGAATGTAATGAACGGGCGAACCGTCAGATGAATGGAACGAACGGGCGAACCGTCAGATGAATGTAATGAACGGCTGAACCGTCAGATGAATGGAACGAACGGGCGAACCGTCGGATGAATGTGTCGCTTCATTGTCTTACGACTCTCCGTCTATAAATAGAACAGAAAATCAGATGGAATGATCACTTTCATTTTTCAACAAAAAGATGTCGTCTGGAGATGCATCCAAGAATGCTGAAATCACCCCGAAGGTTGAAGCGGGTACTGAGGAATGTCTAGTCGATCCCAACCAGCCAAAGCAGATAGCAGCGGGCGAAGGCTCGTCTGTACCCAAGCTGTCAAGGGATATCTTGGATTTTTTTCTAGAACCAGGGAAGACTGAAGAAGAAGAAGCCATGAGGATGGCTGCTTGCAAGTTCCTGGTAGGTTTGGGCAAGAATGTTCTCGGCTCTTTTGTTGATCATGTCTTCGATAAGAACGGTAGTGGCCCGCGTCCCAATTTTGAGAAGGATGATAGTGACCTTCCTTGATATTATGTACTATCATTCATGATGAAATAAAATTGAATTTTATTTATGAACTTGTTTGATGATTACAAGCAATGTCTTTTATATTTATACATAATACTTTTTGAGGAACTTGCCAATGATAGGCATCATTGCAACTCGACCGTCTAGCTCTGTGAGTTGATAGGCTCCATTTGAGAAAACTTTGCTCACGATATATGGACCTTCCCACTTTGCATCGAACTTGCCCTTGCTCATGTGAGTCATAGTCATGGGATGCCTAACTGTTAAAACAAGCTCTCCTTTCTGAAAGGCTCTGACCTTAACTTTGCGGTTAAAAGTCTTGGAGATACGGGCTTGGTATAACTCAATATGCTGTTGAGCCATTAACCGCTTCTCATCGAGCACTTCTAATTCTTGAAGTCGGAGAAGATCGTTGTTCTCTGTAGTGAGCTTGTTGGCAATGACAATCCTTAAAGACGGAATTTGAAGTTCCAGGGGTAGAACTGCTTCACAGCCGTACACCAAAGAGAAGGGTATACAGCCTGTAGGGTTGCGGACCGTAGTACGGTAGGCCCAAAGATATTCTCCAAGCTTTTCACTCCAGTTTCGTTTGTTAGTGGACACAAACTTTTTGAGGAGCTTGATGATAGTCTTGTTGAAAGCTTCAGCTAAGCCATTAGCAGCAGGATTGTAGGCTGTCGAAGCGACATTGTCAATCCAATGATCGTCACAGAACCTTGTAAACTTTTGGCTGATGAATTGAGGCCATTGTCATGGATAATTCGTTGAGGTACACCAAATCTATAGATGACATGATGTTTGACGAAGTTGATGACGCTGCTGGTCTTAACTTCAGCCAATGGTATAGCTTCGACCCATTTGGAGAAGTAGTCGGTTATTGCCAGTATGAACCGATGTCCTCTAGAAGAAGAAGGGTTGATGGGACCTATAATGTCCATGCCCCAGGCTTTAAAAGGCCAGGAAGCAGCAGTCGGATGAAGAAATTCTGACGGTTGATGAATAAAATCTACGTAGATTTGACAAGCTCGACATTTCCTTACATGTTCGATGGCATCAAATACCATAGAGGGCCAATAGTAACCCATGCATCAGATACGATCCTGTAGTTTGGGACCAGGTTGATGTGCTCCGCAGACACCGTCGTGAGCTTCACGCAATACTTGCTTCAGCAAGACAGCGCAATAGTAAGCCATCATAAGTTCGTCGGTAAAGAGTTTTGGTGCTCTGATTGTAGTAGAATTGCAGAGACCGCCGACGAATACTCGTAGCTTCTTTGGGATCTTCAGGGAATATATCATGAACGACGAAGTCGATGAAGGGAGCTCTCCAATCTTCACTGATAACATTGGCTTCAGTAAGATTACCGAACTCAATATTATGATTGTTTTCGATACAGAACAATTCCCGATTAGAGATAACCACCACCTGGTGTCTTTTGATAGGGATGGCTAAGACTACTGCAAGATTAGCCAAAGCATCTGCTTCGGTATTGTAAGTTCGATGGATATATTCGATGAAGAAGGCTTTGAATGATGTAGCCATGTTGATTGCCGCTTCATAGTAAGGCACTAGATCTTGATGGCAAACTTCGTAGGTTCCTCTAACCTGGTTAACAACCAGCTTGGAGTCACCATAAACTTCAAGATACTCGACGTCTAGTTGTTTAGCTAGCTGAAGGCCAATGAGTAGAGCATTGTATTCTGCTACGTTATTGGAGCAAAGTTCATCTAAGGAGTAGGCTCTTTGAATAGTTGACCCGTCTGGAGAGACAAGGACAACTCCAACTCCTGCGACAATGGCACCATTGGGTCCGATCCTGGATGCACCGTCAAAGAATAGACGCCAAGTAGGAAATTCTTCGGAGATTGTATTAGATTCCAATGTCTCGTCTGGAATTTCATCATAGAGTTTAGATGTCTCTGGAACAGGATGTGCTGCTAAGAAATCCGCCAGTGCTTGACCTTTGACAGACTTTTGAGGAACATATACCATGTCATATTGGGCTAGCAGAATGGCCCATGTAGCCAGCCGAGAATTGAGTGTGCTAGGCTTCTTCATCAGTACCCGAAGAGGGTTAACTCGAGATATGACATGAATAGTTTGGCCAATGATGTAATGCCGAGTCTTTTAAACAGCAAACATAAGAGCTAGGCATTCTTTTTCGACCGGACTATAACGGTGTTCGACACCAATCATAGTACGACTGAGGTAATAGATAGCTTGTTCATGACCTTCTTTGTTCTTTTGGACAAGTAAAGCACCCAATGAATGGTCCATAGCACGGACATACATTAAGAATGTTATGCCTGAGATTGGTGGCACCAAGACTAGTGGGTTCATGAGATATCACTTTATGTTATCAAATGCTCGTTGACATTCTTCGGTCCAAATGAAAGATACACCCTTTTTCATTAGCTGAGTAAATGGTCTGCAGTGTCCAGACAGATTCGAAATGAACCTCCTGATGTACGCAAGTCGACCTTGGAATCCTCGTAGCTCTTTTAGGTTGCGTGGAGGACGCATCTGTTGAATGGCTTTGATCTTCTCGGGATCCACGTGTATACCCTTAGAGGTAATGACGAAGCCGAGAAATTTGCCACTAGAGACACCTAAGAATGACTTGGTGGGATTCATTTTGAGTTGATGTTGGCGCATGAGATTGAAGATAGTTCTCAAGTCTTGGATGTGGTCTTCCTTTAGACGACTTTTGACAGCAATATCGTTGACGTAGCATTCGACAATCTTGTGGAGATGATCTCGAAAGATGGTACTCATAGCTCGTTGGTAAGTTGCACCAGCATTTTTGAGACTAAATGGCATAACGGTATAGCAGTAGACTCCGCGAGGAGTGCAGAAAGAAGTATATTTTTCATCTTCAGGATTCATCCGAATCTGATTGTATCCAGAGAATCCGTCCATGAAGGATATCCTTTCAAAACCACAAGTGTTGTCGATCATGACATCTGTGATAGGGAGAGGAAACTCGTCTTTTGGACAGACTTCATTAAGATCCCGAAAGTCGATGCAGACTCGAACTTTTCTAATTTTCTTCAGAACTGGAACGACATTGGCTACCCAATCTGGATGTTGTTCTTCTCAGATAAAGCCACAAGCTATAAGCTTCTTGACTTCATCGTCGACTGCATCCATCATTTCTGGCTTAAAGCGCCGTTGTTGCTGTTTGACCGGTTTTGCATTAGGCAGGATGTTCAATTTGTGAGTAGCACCTTTGGGATCTAGTCCTGGCATGTCTTCATAACTCCAGGCAAAGACATCAATGTATTCTTGAATAAGAAGAATTAGTTCTTGCTTATCTGCCTCTGGAAGGTTCTTACTGATAAATATTGGACGAGGTGACCCACTTTCGTCTACATCAATTTAAACTAATTGATCTTCAGTAGGAGGTTCTCTTTGTTCGAATCGGAGTTCCCATTGGGTATCCATTCGTTGAGCCCAAGGATCCGTTTTGGGATTTTCTTCAACATCCTAGTCATAGCCTTCTGAAAGTTCGACGAAAACGATATTAGAAGATACAGTCAGCCGATGAACTTGACCGATGCTGGTGTCAGAATCCTATGATCTGGAATCAGAAGATTTAGAGCGCTCTTCACTATCAGATTCAGAGGCTGCTGGGGATAAGATAGGAGGAGAAGCATATCCGAGACCTCTTTTGGTCCTGCTGTAATACATCTCTGACTTTCCTTTTGGAACAGTTGTACGGATAGGAGTTCTTCTACTTTTACCGTAGTTGAGGCCATTCTTGAAGTCATAACCCATCTTTCGGATGATGTCTTTTGATTGTTGACTGTAACGACGAAGTTGAAGATGCCCCGTGTCGTTACTTTTGCTATTATCCGTATAGCTGAATTGTTGTTCCGGTCCTTTACTAAAAAGTATTGGACTCTCGCCTTTCTTTCGAGCAGGAACAATACGATATGAGTCATTTGGATGTTCGAGTGAGACTTCTGTTTGAAAAGACTGTACAACTCCCATTGTAAATGACTGAAAGCTATCTAACATATCCAAATAGCACTTAGCATGATAAATGACATCAGTATACTGGAAAGTAGATGCTTTTTCATTGATTTGTACATCTGTATTTACAACAGGACCTTTAGCCTTAGCAGGCTTAGTCAGATTGATTACAAGAGGGGAAGAAGAAGAACGTGGAGGAGGATTAGCCTTGTTACGACGGAGGTCGATAACAAGCGGCTCAGAGGAGGTGAGCTCCCTTTTATCCTTGTTATGAGATAAATCAATAACAAGTAGCTCAGAAGAGTTGAGCTGCCTTTTTTCCTTGTTACGACGTAAGTCAATAACAAGTGGCTCAGAAGAGGTGAGCTCCCTTTGATCTTGGCCATCATCAATTGGCTGCTTCTGGACTGGCAAGTGAATAGCCAGCGGTTTGGAGGATTGAGGACGAGAAACACGCCCTTTGACTGGTATGATGAGGGTGTCATTAGGCACTGCTTCTTGTTCTTCTTTAGTGTCCAGAGACAGTACTACTTTCATGAACTCATCCTTGTACATATGAGAATCGTTGCAGTATGCTTCGACACCTTTGAAAGGATAGAGATCAGCAACCTCCTTTTGAACCTCTCCATTGTCATCGATATATTTGAAACATTGATGGAGAGTTGAAGGAATAATATTGTATTCATGCAAAAATGGTCTTCCCAATAAAGCATTATAGGAACAACCATGGTTGTCATGATGTAGAAGGTCACCTTTGTGCGAAGATTGCCTATTTGGAGTTTTAGGCGAATCTTGCCAAGAGGCTCACTCCTTCCCTGATTGAATCCAAGGATAGTGGTGATTGTACTGGAAAGACTATGCACTGGGATCTTCAGTGCATCTAACATTGTCTTCGGCATGATGCTGAGAGCAGACCCTGGATTTATCAGAATACGATCGACTTTCATCGAGTCGACATATCCTGTATAGTATAAAGGACGGTCGTGCCTATTATCTTCCATCAGTATGTCATCCTGTGTGAAAGTTATGTTTGGAATTAACTCCAACACACTATGACAATGGAGGCAAGAAATTGGCTCTACTTTCGGCTTCTTTAGAAGGGCTAGACAGGTTTCTGCATGCATGAGAGCCTCACTCAGAGTTTCCCGAGTCTCTTTGGAGAGGCGCAAGAGCTCGAAGATTGATAGCCGGGCCGGTGTATTGGCTAACTGAGCCAAGATATCAAAGTTGTAAGGCTTTTCAAGTCCGAAAGGAGATGACTTCTTCAAAGTTTTGTCGAAGCGGACTTGTTGTTTGCCTTTTTCGGCTACCGTCGGCTTGGGAGGAGTGGGTTCTACAACCGGTAAGGAGACAGAAGGGATGTCCTCAGTAGAAGCAGGTTGCACTGGAACGGGCTCAGAAGAAGAAGCAGGATTCTCCTGAGCTTCGGGATAATCCTTTAGATAAGCTTTCTCTGATCTGGTGCCCAGCAGAATTTCTTCGTCAACTATGGGGTCAAAAGACACCATATTGTAAGTCTTTGTCTTGCACTTGGAGCGGTCTTTCTTTTTGGAGGAAGAGGGAAGTTCGAACTCCGAGACAAGATCAAGGTGGATCAACATAATCTCGCCATTGTCAAGAGACAAGGGGACAAGACCTTCACTTCATAGAGAAGGGGTTTCTCGATCTCAAGAGTAGCTTTGGGGATAGAGATGACACCGTGTTGTACCATCTGTGGAGAAAAGTCACCAAATTGAACTAAGACCATGTTTGCGGTAACAGTCTTCTCGTCCTGCTATAGAGTGACAACACCAGCATTGACTAGCTCCTAAATTTTGCCTTTGAGCACATAACATGCTCGAGTGGGATGCCCAATGAACCTGTGATAGACACAATACTTGGGATGATCGGTCTTACCGACCTCATCAGGCTTCTTCGGGTCTGGGAGCTGGAGCTTATTGCTTTTAATCAAGCAATCAAAGATGCTCACGGTGTCATTCTCATCAAAGGAGTACTCTACTTTAGGACGAGGTTTCCTTGGTGGAGGTGCAGAAGGAGTAGAAGCAGACGTAGGTGGAGCTACGTTGACCACCAGAGATTTTTTGTTCTTCAAGTTGATATTCAAAGTCTCTTTTCCTTTGTGGTTGTTCTGGCGATTACCACCACCTGATGTCTGGTGTTCATCCCGGTAGGGGTTAGACATGTGTACCCCTAGCTGTTTGAATTTGTTAGCACTAACTTCAGCTGCTTTAGCGTTGACAATAAAAGATGGCCAGTCTTGGAACTGAGTTGACCCCGTCCACATACTGATGATAGGCAAAAGATTTGCCTTACAGGTGTCTATAGTGACAGCGGCCGGAGTTCCAAGAGGCATTTTTAAGGCTTCTCGTCGGAACCTTTCAATGAAACTCTCAGCGGTTTTATTATGCTTTTGCTTGATTTTATTAAGGGCTGACATGGTCATGTCGTTAATCCCCTCATAGAATCGTTCCAAGAAGATTTGTTTTAGACCTGAGAAAGAAGTGATACAGCCATCGGGCAAGCTTCTGTACCAATCGTATGCGACACCGGCTAAACAGCTGACGAATACCTGGTAAGAAGAGCGTCATTTGGTTGAAGTTGGACAGTCATTACCTCAAAGTGGTTATTGAACTGGCTAGGAGAAGTGCTGCCATCAAACAACGAGATTGTTGGGATTTTGTACTTTGGAGGAAATGGGACTTTCTTTCATACAACTGGGTAGGGTTGCTTGATCCCCAACCTCTGCAAATTGTCCTTCTCTTTGAAGGCCTCGAATTGATTGCACAGGAGTTTGACAGCTTCATTGGCATCCTCCTTTGATGTAGAAGGAGCAGGCTGAATCATAGTATTAGGGGGAGGAACACCGTGGTAAGCACTACCCCCAGCACCCAACTGACTGGTGTAGGTTGAATCTGCACAGGAGGTACTTGAAGGGATGCTACCCCCAGCCCTGCATTGATAGGCACCAACGATGCTATGATCTCAGGATTTGCAGCAGGTACAGTCGGTGGTACTGTATGTTGGGCCACTATGATAGAATGCATACTTGCAACCATTTCGGCCATGGTCTTCAACTTGTCTTCTAATGCAGCTATTCGTTGTTCTTGACTAGCCGAACTGGAAGCATCTGGGTCTTCGGTGACAACATAAGATGTCACTTCTCTAGGTACAGTGGAGGACATTGTCTGTTCAGAACTTTCGCTGTATGCATCATAGTCGGAGAAAGAATCATCTCCTGAGTGAGAAAGAGGGAGATGACCAGAAGGATCTTGAAGATTCCTTTGACCGATTGTATTTCGGCTTCGGGATCTGGTATATTGGAATACTCCATCAGAAGATTCTTGGAGTAGATCCAAATACCGCTGGCTTTGCTTGCGAGGTTTGCCGTGCTTAGAGCACTTCCTATCCCCCAGTGTCTCGGAAAGTCATGTTGACAGAAGTGTACAACACTTCGTCTTCATCTTCTGACATTGGTTCAGCGTTTGTAAAGTTCAGACGGTCGAGGACAGATCGTTTTGTTGTCTGAGAGCAACACTTGATGATAACCTTGTGATTATAATGGCGTCCAAGTGGTTGTACTGGAGGAGTTGAGATGTTGTCCCATTTTTGTTTAAGGTGTTCTCGGAGATCAGGAACGATGACGGGACGAGAAGAAGTCTGAGGGATATGTTCTTTGACAATATTCGGAACATGGTTTCGATTCTTCAAATGTTTTGTCCCTTGAGTGTACAGGGAAGTACTCATTTCATTAGCATAGGTGTCAGGATTTTTGATCCTGGAAGTTTGCCTCTGATGCTGGTTGGTCTTCGGCATTGGCTGTTTGCGTTTCGCCGAAGTTGGCCTACTGAGATAAGTTCTTAGATCAGCAAACTCACCCCCAAGGATTTTTGTCTGAGACACCAACAATTTTCTCTGTTTGGAGCGGGATATCTTGAGAGTTGGGAGATCTTGGAATTCTGCTACCGGAGTAGGCAGAATACCTCTTTGATCAGTATACTTCCCTTTGGCAAGAGGGAAAGAAGAACCCTTGTTGGAGAGAGTTCTTGTACTGACTGGTGCCAAGGCACGTTCAGGTTGATCTTCTACGGTAAAAACCGAGGAAGACTGAGAAAAGACCAAAGGGCCTTTTCCTTTGTTTTGTGAAGAAGGGTTAGCTAAAGAGCGTTTCCCTCTGTTGTCTTCCAAGTCGTGGGACGAGGAAGTTTGAGAAAAGGCCAACGGGCCTTTTCCTTTGTTCTGGGGAGGAGGAAGAATAGTCAAAAGACTACCCCCAGTGGATTGCGCTGGAGCAACAGGATGCTTGGGAAGAGGAACAGAGGTTTTTCCCTTGCTTTGAGAAGAAGAGAGATTAGCCAAAGGGCTGTCTCTCTTAGACTGCGCTGGCACAGTTTGTGCAGTGGTTGGAGTAGTTGCTGGCGCACTGACAGGTTGCGCATGAGGAGCTTTGACAGAAGGTCTTCTGGCCACAGTCACAGCAGCTTGTGCAGCATGAGTCTTGATGCCAGAGTGCTTGAGTTGCACTCTGGTTGTTGGAGTGGTGGATTGCGCAGGCAGAGTTGTTGCCAACTGTGCCAGGGAAAGAGGAGTCTTGCACTTTGACAAAGCAGCATAGAAAGTGGTTTGTGCACTGGCAAGGGGAGCAGCATACTGCGCATGGGTAGTAGCAGTAGACTGCGCAGCAGAGGCAGCAGCAGAGACAGTGGACAGCGCAGCAGGCTGGACAGCAGAGGCAGTAGACTGCGCCGTAGTCTTGGGGACCCACACTGGATGAACTTTGCTTGTGGCAGAAGTTGTTGCAGTACGAGGGGTGGTCCTGGAGTTGATCATCACCTCGTAGGCTGTCTGGTTGACCTTTACAACCAGCGTCTTCTGCGTCTTTCCGATAGACACAACGTCACATTGAGTTGTCTCTTCCTCGTCGGAGGAGAAAGTCGTCCCCAGCAGAGTCGCCATTTTGATTGCAAAAACAAAAGTTGATCTTTATTTCACATACTTTGTAAGAAGATTACAAGAATTCTGGAAAAGTACAACTATAGGAATCCGATCTGAATGACGATCGCTTTATCCCTTGGACGATGTGAACTTTAAAGACGGTAGCTTCTAAAGATTGCAGCAGCACTTTGGAAAGAACTCCTGATCTCTGGTGATGACTTGAATGTGTGTTCTGATCTCTGTGTGTGTGTGATAATGAAGACTTGAAACTCTATTTATAGAGTTCTGGAAATAACTAACTTTTAATAATTCTGAATTGCGCAGGATGGATTGCGCAGACTTTGGATTGCGCAAGCAATGAACTGCGCAGGCAGTTACTCGATCGTGGACCATCTATATGTGACGCATGGCATTGTTTGATTGAAATGCGCTTGGTCGTGTACAGACGGTTGCCACATGGTGAGTAATTGATGGCATGTAGGCCACGTGTACATTGTCAGTTGTCTTGATGGAGTGCGCCACATGAATTGCGCTGGCTTCAGATTGCGCTGGAATGGACCGTGCTGTAGAGAGTCTGGCAGATTGCGCTGCATGTACAGCTGTCCTCGAGCGCCGTGCTGTACGATAAACGAACAATTTCCTCATTCTTCAGGCTGTCAGTTGTCAGAAGATCTGATTCTCTGTCAGATAATGATACGAGGCCACGTCAGCTTGCGCACTTGGATGAGTGCGCAGTTCAGCCTGCGCAATCGAGTTGTTGCGCAATCTGTCTCCTGCGCAGTTCACTTGAATGATGCATAATTTGATTTTTATGACTTCTTTGATGGGTGCAACTTGATTTTTAGGACCTACATCTCCGACCTAATTTTTTGTTTTTTTTTGTTTTATAGAAAAAAAATCTGTCAGGAATAAGGATTCAAGACTTTTTCGTTCTACCTTCAAGCCAATGCTAAATATTATGGAGGAGGTCAATAAAGATGTTGGCCGTTTACCTGAGCTAGTTATTGGTTCCTTGAAGAATACCGGTTTCTGGAATTTTGTCGATATTTTCTACCAAAACAGAGTCCACGTCTCCGAAGTGGCCAAGGTAACGGAAGGGCTTGAGAATTTAATTGCAAGTAACACAGAAGAAGAAGATGGCGTCGGGTGCTTTAAATTGAGCACCACTGTTAAAATTGCACAAAGCGTCGAGGATATGGCAGTCATATTCGGTCTACCTCTGAATGAAGAAAGCGATGATGATGTTTCTTACAGAAGATTGATAAAGAAAAAACAACAGCAGCCCACACCACCAGCATCATTGAGCCTGTATAGAGATCACTTCACAAGATTGCTGGCTAATACCAAGGGCAAACACTCAGAAGTCACGAATAAGGAAGTGAGATACAAGTTCTTTGAATTGTTACGACGGCTTCGTGGCGGAGATAACGCTATTAATCCAGATGATTTGGCCAAGCTAATAATCTTCCACTTGTGCCAAATAGTATTCTTCACAAAGTCTGGCGGTTCAAATTTGCCGTACAGATTCTTGGCCTTGGTAGACAGTGTGGACGTCATCAACAGTATATGCTGGCCAAGGTTAATCCTAGCATATGTAATGGATAGCATAAAGAGGAGTAGAAGCAAAACTGAACAGGGGGATTACTCAATGGCTTTCCACAAATTGGAAGGTTGTACAATATACTTCCTCTATTGGTTTGCAGAACATAGTAAATTTGTGGAAAGGAAGTTAGCCGTAATTCCTGATTACCCAAGATTTTTCACATGGAATGGGTACGAAATCTCAAACTTCCTCAAGGCCGAATATCACAACAAAATAAGATCGAAGATGATATTTGAAGATCTGGTTATACCTGTTGGGGAAGAAGAAGGTCACAAAGAAGATGAGCCATCTATAGAAGAAGTTGAAAAAGAGGGAGAGGAAGAACACCAAGAAGCAGGTGGGGATAATTTTGATGAACAACGGATACCACAGCATCATGAAATGGGCGCTGTGATGGACGACTCAACAAAGAAATTGGAGGATTTGAGAAGACATCATTCTGATATTCTTGTGCAGAATGAAAAACTCAAAGAAAATTTGAAAGAGATGGAGGCACAAGGAGCGCAGTTACGTGCAGCCAACCTTGAGAATGCCATACTCAAAGAAAAGCTGAAAGAGCTCAAGGCAGAAGAAGCGCAACAACGTGCAGTCAACGTTGTGATGGAGGGCTCTGTACATGAACTGGAGGATTTAAGAAGACATCATTCTGATATTCTTGCACAGAATGAAGAACTCAAAGAAAAGTTAAAAGAGATGGAGGCACAAGGAGCATAGTTACGTGCAGCCAACCTTGAGAATGCCATACTCAAAGAAAAGCTGAAAGAGCTCGAGGCAGAAGAAGCGCAACAACGTGCAGTCAACATTGTGATGGAGGGCTCTGTGCATGAACTGGAGGATTTGAGGAAGCAGAATTGTGTTCTTAAATCAGAGCTACATGCATAAGGTAAAATCTTTTCTATTTCAAATTTTTGATTTGTAATCTTCCAGGAGAATGACTATTCTTCGTGTATTATAACACGGAGAATGGCATTATCCATGTTATTTGAAAAGAATAATTGATATTCTCTATCATTTCGATACTGGAAAGGTTATTCTCCGTGTAATTCCAAACGGAGAATGCTATTTTCCGTGTAATTCCAAACGGAGAATGCTATTCTCCGTATTATATTACACGGAGAATGTCATTCTCCGTGTTAGGTTCACATCATACATTTTATTGTTGTTTGTTTTATTTCAGTGCGAACAACTGAGCAACTCAGAGAAACAAATAAAAGGCTCGTTGAGGAGAAAAGGGAGCTTCAAAATAAAGTTGAATCGTTTAATATTGAAGCCAATGAAAAGGATGGGAAAATTGTTGATCTCCAAGCCATGGTTGTAGTATTTCAGCGTGAGGAGATTCAAACAGCTGCTGAACTTGCTGCTCCAAAAGAAGCCAAAAGAAGAGGAGGATCGGGGGGAAAGAGGTTAATAAAAAGCAATACAGTTGGAGAGGCTAATAAAAAGCAGAAGATAAATGCCGCACCGAAATCTGGAGGAGACGCCAAAATGGCTGAATTAAAGAAGAACCATGTCATACTAAGGGAATGCGATGAACTCTTATTTTGGAAATATGCGGATGAAGAGCTGAAGAAGCAATACATCGACATCGTAATTTCCAAAAAGAAGTGTCCAAAGTATGTATTCTGAACCCTTTTTTTCTTTTGTTTTTTCTAGACTTTTTTCACAATTATGTAATGAGAATCTATCTTTATTAATTTAATCCAAACTAAATTTATGTGCAGTGATATTGTATACACATTTTATTCGAAAAAGGGTGAAAATGGAGTTTCAGTCCAGCTGTCGGCAGTAGGTATGCAAGACATACTCAACTATGACGACATAGAGGCTGGTATACTGGACATAATAATAAGGAAGCTGAGAGAAATTCAAGGCAGTAAAAGGTGTGCCCCGTCTAGTTCAAAGGACGTGCCATTGATCCAGAAGAAAAAGCCGACGCCCCAATCACATAAGTGGTCTGCATTCATGATGGCCCGCACATTGGTAAGAATTCAAACAGAAAAATCCACATTCATGTGTACACCGATAAAAAATGACAGAAAAAATTACTCATGATATTGTGTTTTGTTTTTGGGAAACAGACCATCGTTGAACGTGCTAATGAACCAGACGCAAAAGCCGGCGCCTTTTAAGACATCCAAATAGATGTAGTAGACTTCGTCTTGGGTTTGGAGGACGACATAGAGTTGCTATTCATCCCACTCTTTAATTCATCCATCAAACACTATACTCTGCTCACATTTAACTTTATCTCCTACGACTGGACACACTACAACTCCTTGAGGCAAAACACGTACGATAAGTGCAAGGTGGATGCAGAATTAATGAAGAACACCTTAGAGCCTATCGTCAGGAGAAAAGTTGATAAGATGAGGGAGAGATGCCCGGCGAAGATGGAGTATGAGAGCAAAGTGCTGAATTGTTCTCCAAATTGCCCACAACAATGGGCACCCAACTGCCTCTTTTACACGGCGTATTATATGAATATGTTGACGACTACTCCCTTCGAAATACCGGGAGAAAATGACAATAAAACTCACCAGAAGATGACAACGATGAGGTTGGAATGGGCTAAGGAGTTGCTTTCAAGCAAATATGTAACACGAACCAAGCAATGACATTGTAAAACAACATTGTAATTATGATGTAATTGGGCAAGAAACTTCTGTCTTTTATAAGCTCTGCTTTTATAATAAAATTATTTTTGAATTACATTTACATTGTCAAAACCATAAAAAGTTTGACTTTTATTTACATATGAAACAACTCGAACTCAAGCGCCAAGTTGCAATCATTTTTATATTAAGCTCTCCCAACTTCTGCCATTTACTGGAAAATTTAACAACTCGAACTCATGCGCCAAGTGGCAGTCACTTTTATTGTCATTAATACCAATGAATCTACCATTTATATGCCATTAATACCAATGAATTCTTCCATTTATATGCCATTTATTCCTAATGAATCTGCCCCTTCGGATTATATTCTCCGTTTTATTTGGAACGGAGAATGGAATTCTCCGTTTACCTGAAACGGAGAATAACTTTCCCGTTTAAATTAAATCGTTTGAGAATTCTATTTACCGTTTATTTCGGAACAGATAATAACATTCTCCGTCTGTCTTGAAACGGAGAATAACATTCCCAGTGGTAAAACACATTAAAATGTTTATTCGCCGTTTTTATTTAAACGGAGAATGACGTTCTCCGTGTCTTTCGAAACGTAGAATGTTATTCTCCGTTTAGTTTGAAAAGGAGAATGAGGATGAGTTTGATGAGAATATGATGAGGTTGGTATGGGCTAAGAAGACTACAATGATGAGGTTGGTATGGGCTAAGAATTTGCTTTCAAGAGAACTTCTTTGTTTTATAATGTCTGCTCTGCTCTGTCTTTTATAATAAAATCATTTATGAGTTACATTTACATTGTGAAAACCACGAAAAATTTGACTTTTATTTACATATGAAAGTCTAAACTACTACATAAAATTCTACTATCAAGAAAAAAGTTGAATGTGAGCTGCGTGCGGGCATCGCAGAGCAATGGAACTCCTTGAGGCAAAAGGAATTCCTTGAGGCAAATCACTTCATCGTGCATCGTTAGAGCAATGGAACTCCCTGAACAAAGAAACTCCGTGCATAGTCAGAGCAATGGACTCCATGAACAAAGGAACTCCATGCATAGTCAGAGCGAATCAAAGTGCGAGCGCTTCGACAGTGTGTGGGTTGGCAATAAATCCAAACCCAGGCACATCTCAGTCTTCTGAAGGACTTCACCACTAAAGCTTCCTCAAGGAATTCAATTGAAAGCTTCGACTGTGAAGGAGGAGTGTTGTTCTCCGTCGTCTTTCAGTTCGTGTCCACGTGGTAGATGTTTGGATCTCGAGAAGTATCGGAAGAACCTGTACGAAGTGGCCTTCTGCAGAGCCAAGGAGTTCCATTGCTCTGATGATGCACAATGAAGTGTTGGATGACATCCAAAGGTTCCTTGAGGCAAGTCACTTCATCGTGTATCGTCAGAGCATAGGAACCGTTGGATGACTCCTTGAGGCAAGTCACTTCATCGTGCATCGTCCGAGCAAAGGAACTCACTAAGGCAAAGGAATTCCTTGAGGCAGAGCACCGTGCAAAGGCATCCTTCTTCATCATGGAGATACACTCTACCGATCCCCCACCTTGGCAAGACTCTTTCCTTGAGGCAAAGGACCTGCAAAGGAATTCACTTCATATTACATTCTTCCGAGCAATGGAACGCCATGAGGAAAAGGAATTCCTTGAGGCAAATTACTTCGTCATGCATCGTCGGACCAATGGAACATGTCGAAGAAATGAACTCCTTGCGGCAAAGGAACGCCGTGTATAGTTCAAGCAAATCAACGCGCGGGCGCTTCGATAGAGCGTGGAACGATAATAAATCCAAACCCAGGCACATCTCAGTCTTCTGAAGGACTTCACCACCGTGCATCGTCGGACCAATGGAACACGTCGAACAAAGGAACTCGTTGCGGCAAAGGAACACCGTGCATAGTCTGAGCGAATCAACGTGCGGGCGCTTCGACAGAGCGTGGGTTGGCAATAAATGCAAACCCAGGCACATCTCAGTCTTCTGAAGGACTTCACCACCAAAGCTTCTTCGAACGAGGAGATCGACAACCAAGAGGAAAGCGTCTTGCCAAGGCGGGGGATCGATAGAGTCCATCTCCACAAAAAAAACTAAGTGAGACGAGAACAAACTCTCCCTACACTACTGCCATTTATAGGCATGGAACAACTCGGACTCATGCGCCAAGTGACAGCCACTTCGAATTCAATTCAATTAATTTCCATCAATACCAATGCATCTGCCCCTTCTTAAGTAAAGCTAAGTAAGACTAGAACAAACTCTCCCAACTGCTGCCATTTATATGCCATTAATACCAATGAATCTGCCCCTTCGAATTCTGCCAACTTTGATACCCCCTACTGTATCAAAGTTTTTTTCCCTATGTATGACATGTGGGCCCTTTCTGTTTTATAAAATGTGTACACATATATATATATATACACATAAATTTTGAGAGGGCCCACATGTCATACATAGGGGTATCAAAACTTTAATACCCCCTACTATATCAAAGTTTTGATACCCCTATGTATGACATACGGGCCCCTCCTGCTTTGTAAAACGTGTAAACGTATATATATACACATAAATTTTGAGATGGCCCACATGTCATACATAGGGGTTATCAAAACTTTGATACCCCCTACTGTATCAAAGTCTCTCATTTAAAAGTTAAGTAAAATTGAGGAAAAAAAACTTTGATACAGTAGGGGGTATCAAAGTTTTGATACCCCCTATGTATGACATGTGGGCCCCTCCTGCTTTGTAAAACATGTAAACATATATATATATACACATAAATTTTGAGATGGCCCATATGTCATACATAGGGGGTATCAAAACTTTGATACCCCCTACTGTATCAAAGTTTTTTCCCTTTTAAATGGGCCCCATACATAACTTACAAAAAAAGTATAAAGACAACAAAATTTTGTTATAATCAAGATTTGAACCAATGACCTCTTAAATACAAGTCTAGCATTGTAACCACGACACCACAATAGCATTCTCCGTATTTTATTAAACGGAGAATAGAATTCTCCGTTTTGAATTACACGGAGAATAGCATTCCCAGCGTTAAAAACATATTAGAATGTTCATTCTCCGTTTTAATTTGAAACGGAGAATGATATTCTCCGTTTCATTTGTAACGGAGAATTATATTCTCCGTTTTGAACTGTACGGAGAATGTCGTTCCCAGTATTAAAACGATTGAGGATTCTATTCGCCGTTTAATTTGGAACGGAGAACGGCATTCTCCGTTTAATTTGAAACGGAGAATAAGATTCCCAGTGTTAAAAACACATTAGAATGTTCATTCTCTGTTTTAATTTGAAACAGAGAATGATATTCTCCGTGTCATTTGAAACGGAGAATGATATTCTCCGTTTTGAACTGCACGGAGAACATATTTTCTCCATTTTTGATATTCTCCGTTTTGAACTTGGAATTTGATATTCTCCATTTTTATCTAATTGTCTTCTCAAACTTTTGCATTGGAGAACATATTTTTTATCTAATTTTCTCGTGTGAATGACATCTTGCCACATAAGAAAGACATTGTCTTAAGTCAACGACGTTTTATTTTATTACATTTGCTCTTTGTCGCTATTTCACTTTCGTACTTTACAATTACGAAAATTGTGACCCGATGTTTTACAAACTCTATAAATTCTAGGCTTCTGGATAGGCTGACTTTCTGTAGGCTGGCTTGATTTCCCTTGAGAAGGCCTTCCTTTTGTTGCTACCGGATTTGGCTCTTTTAAAGCTTCATGCACTCCATGAACTGCATCAGCTACCATTTGTTCTTCTTCACCAATATCGATCACCATTTCTTTCAACTCCATCAGAATAGACGACATCAACTCTGTTTCCCTCTCTTGAATTTTGCTTATTTTTTACAATAGTATATAAACAGATTAACTTGTTCATTAATACCACCATACCTTCTGCTCTCAATACTGTCTGGGTGGATGAATCTTCTTTCTGAGCCAGGTCCGGAGAGATAACTCTCTTTGCAATCCTTGAGCCAACGAGATTTTATCAAGTTCTTTGGAATATCTCCAATTTGCAATCTCTTCATTACTGAAAAAATATGCCTATAAGGAATCCCCTTGGTCTCCATCCACAAGCATTCATAATTTATGATGTTGTCAGCCGGATTAAATATAATCTTCCGGTTGACACTTTTTGGCGACATATACTTTTGGACAGTGCAAACATCTGCCTCTCTTATGATGTGATGATGGAGAACAGTATATGCATCAGAACGTGTGATTTCCTTCCTTACATCTATAAACACCGTTTTAGTGTAAATTGCGGCAAATTTACCTTCTATTACGGCCATGCTAGTTTGATTCACAATTGGTGTTGAGAGTTTATCAGTGATATGCTTACTCATCTGGCCATGACGTAAGGCCGCCAAACCGTAGTCACAATTTTGAAGGGCCTTCCATAGTGGCAGCTTCTCATTCAAAAACCTTTTCAGAAATACGTTCATAGATTCACATCTATTTGTTGCAGTAGAACCGCCAAAATAATTTCCACGTAGGAATGTGTCCGTCCATCTCTCCCTCGTTCTGTATAATGCAGTGGTCCACTCATTGTTCTCTACATTATAATCTATTAGCATCTGCTGCCAATGATTTTCAAATTCTTCGACTGAATAGTACCTGTTTAGAAAACATGGACAGTAACTAAAGTTGTGATATTGTAACAACAACATACTTCAAAGTAAAGTAGCAAGTGTGCGATGTACCTTTTAATCAGAAGACTCAGTTTATTGTGAAAACCCTCTCGGTGTACATGTTTGGCAGCATTGTTTAGGATGCCATGAGCACTGTCGATGAACTACGCTGGGCATTAAATCCTCAATTGCTTTATTCATGGATCTGCAACCATCCGTGAGAACTATCACTGGTAATTTGCCATTTATACACTGTAGAAATTTTTCTAGAACCCAAGAATATGTCTCTGCAGTCTCATTATGGATCATTGCAAACCCAAACACACAAGTCATCGTATGATTGTTTGTACCCACTAGAACCACCAACGGCATTTGACTTCTATTTGTTTTATATGTAGAATCGAATGCTAGTGAAGCTCGAAATAATTCATAATCGAATCGACATGCACCGTCAGCCCAAAAGAGATGGGTCAATCTGGAATCTTCGTCTACCTTGTACGCGTAGAAGAAATCTGGGTCACTGCCCTCCTTAGATTGAAGAAATGTAAGTGTTGTCGTAGCATGAACATCGTCTAGTGCTCTAATATCTTGAGCTAGAGCGTTGTATAAATCCTTTCTCGTCCATCCAACCTTATCCCAGCCACCTTTCTTCTGGATAATTAAATTCCATATCTGTCTAGTCCCCATCCCTGATTGCTTCATAAGCTTAATTTCTTCCAACTCTGCAGGTGATATCGTACGATGGGATCTCAAAAAAACTGTTTCATAATCATTCGCCAGGATATGGTTGTGATGTACATGAAATTTTTTGATGAACCACATCTTTGTTTTATCGGTGTACCCAATACGAAAAATTGCTTTACAACCACTTCTGCTTTCACTTCTTGGCTCACGAACCCTATTAGGAGCTTCCTTGTATTTCTTGTGTCTGAATCCCGCATTCGAACAACACCAACTACGGACCATCACCATCCCAGATTTGTTTTTCTTTACCTCGTTCTTTCTAATAATGAAACCATATGCTTTTGAATATATCCGGTAGAATGTCTCTGCTTCTTCAATAGAGTTGAACTGTAGGCCAACAATATCTTCTTCTAAGAGATGTTTTGGATCTTTGTTAATGTTGGCAGACTGCAATATTTTTTTCAACGTCGCTGCATCGAAATCCAATGGAGATTCACCGTCGTCCCTAAGAACAGAATAAAACAAAATAAATATAAGAAATAAATGTAAAAATATAATACATTTCTTAAATCCATTAGAAAGGGTGATGCGAAATAACATTTCGTTGTTTGCGTTGATGTCGTCGTCGTTATGATGCATTCTTTTATTGTTTTCTTCATCTTGTTCTTTACTGTCTCCTAAGTTAACATCTTCCAAACTTTGCTCATCATCCAAATCATCTGACAATCCTCTTGAAAGGAAGCTCTCTTCATCGACTAAATCTTCCACACGACGATCACTTCTCCATGTGACGTCGACATTGAAGAAAATAGTGTGTTAGAAACCAGTAGAAGAAACGAAGGACAAGAAACAATACAAGAAGAAAGAGTAATGCTATATTCATACCTCCAAATTGTCCCTCTAATATATAGCCCTCCCATCTGATGTGGCATGTTAAATAATAGTGTGTGTCATCTGACATGACAGATGATATGGCAAATTTTAATCCAAAAAGTTAATTACCCAATTTTCTCCATAATAATTTAACGTTAATATCAATGTTAATTTAATGTTAATGTTAATTTATGTTAATATTAATGTTAATGTTAATGTTAATATTAATATTAATATTATTGTTAATGTTAACGATAATATTAATATTAATGTTAATGTTAATGTTAACATTAACTTTAATGTTAATTTTTATTTTTAGTTTTATTTAAAAAAATTGCCACGTCAGCTGCCAGATCAATATATCATGTCAGCTACCACGCATGGATGGACAGTTTGAAAGTGCAATTTGGAGATACAAAAAGCATTATTCAGGAAGAAACAACTTCCAGCAAGGCAACAAGACAACCTTTTCGTATTCCTTGTAACTCCGCCACGTGGCCCTCTTTTGATGGCTCATGAAAAATCTTGAGTGATTCTAGGAGCAAGTATAATTTTAAGGAAACAACTTCCAACAACACAACTTTCTCGTCTTCTGGGTACATGTATTATTAAATTGTGTAGCTAATAACGCATGAGGAAGCATGCAACAGCATTCTCCACGTGGCCCTCTTCTGTAGGATAACGCATGCAGCAGCATTTAATGCTACGAAACCCTATTGTCTTATTATGTGTTGTGTATCCTATGTGGCATGAGGCAGAAGACAATATCTTGCATAGGCGGCTATATTCACAAATGACAATAAGTTTAAAAAGTCATCTCCAATGCAAAAAAAGTATTGAGAAGACAATACAAAGTAATTTTTTACAACTTCCAAGACAACTTTTACTCTTCTAATGATATGGTATCAGTGTTTATTATTAAATTGTGTAGGATAACGCATGCAAAGCATTTAATGCTACGGGATCTGTTGTGTAAGGAACACAACCTGTGAGAGAGAACCCGAGAGAGAGAGAGAGATAGAGAGAGAGAGAAAGAGAGAGTGTGGGTGATGGGATAAAGAGGAAGGATCGAGCTCGACTAGATTTTAAACTTAAAATTCAATTTTTGGTTATCATTAATAATAACTAGTTCGTACGTCCGAGTTTAGACGAACACTAACCGAGCCCCGAGCAATGTGACATCAGCTAGCTAGGTTTCTAATTCCGTGACATTCCTGTTAATTTAAAATTTACAATATTGTTGAAACTAATATTAATACTAAAATTTAAAATAGTTTTTGATTTAACATTTACTTCAAACTAGTTAAAGTTAAAATTGCATTCTTTTTTATTTAAAATATAATTGGAACTACAATTAATATTAACCTTCGCTTGTCCCTATTTGCCATTAAAATCGTTTGATTGCAAATCTTAATACAAACAGAACAGTGTTACAATATAGGACTTCGATGTAGTCCTAGGAGTACACTTTTGTTTAATCTGGGTCCTAAGTGCCAATGGAGCGAGTGGTAATGCGTTGACTCCGTTGACGGGCTGACGACGGTTATCGGTTCTCTGAAGGTGTAGATTGCTCTGGGTGCTGGAGCTAGCTGAGAGGAGGAAGACGTTGAGTGTCTGTATCTGCCTCTCTGATGATCTCTGTCTGGATTGTTCGTATGTATGTCTCTCTGTGTGTGTGTAAGGAGGGGATGATTCCTACATTTATAGCTGGGCAGGTTGGCTGCCCATGCGCGCATATGTAGGATGCGCCGGTGCGTGGGGACGCCACATAGAGATTGCTGATGGAGGCGCATGGACGATGCGCCCTACTCGCGAGGTTGAATTCTTCATACTGCTGTTGTGAGCCGGCACGTAGCAGAGGAGAAGATCTTTCTGTTGCTGAGATCTTGGATGAGTTGAGTCAAAGGACACATGTCGTCGACCCATGGCTCGGAGATCTCTGATTTGGTGGGGGGATGATTTGGTGGGATGTGCCTTGGATTGGGCGCATGATGAGATTTTGGCTCGTGACCTTTAGGAGTCACGAGCCGTTCTGGGCGCATGGCTTTTGAGGTGCATGCAAGCGACTTTCCTTCTGTCTTTCGGGATCAGAGATCAGTTTGGGGCGCATGGCTTTTGAGGCGCATTCAAAGCTTCAACTGGAGACTCTTCTTCTGTCTTTAGGGATCAGTGAAGGGTCTGAGGTGCATGGCTTTCGAGGCACATGCAGGTTTGGGCGCATGGCCGCGGAGGCGCATACGGGTGGTCGAGTGGCCACGTGGCAGTAGCCGTCGGGATAGAGTCATGATAATGCTGACGTTGTGGACGCTTCATTTTTTGCAAAAGCTGTCAGCCGTTCAGACTTGGGAAGGCGTGCTGCCAACTCTGTCAGTTCAGCATTTAATGTTGGTGACATTCGATGGACAGCTGAGTGGGCATGTCGGTTGACGTTCCACTAGGCATATGGGGGCGCATCCCCTTTGATGCGCTCGGTACAGGGCGCATCTGTTTGAGAGGTGTGATGCGCTGACTAGCCGGCACATCCGACACGTCTTTGATGATGCGGCTGTTTCGCTTCTCGAGTGCTTTTAATAGCCGCTTGGCTGAAGTCGAGGCGTCTGGTTCATCCATTTAATGTGAGTTCATTGTACGGAATCCGGAGAGCCATCCACTTGGCGCATGGGTTTGATCTGCCCGGCCTATAAATAGTGGCATGGAGAGAAGGTTGGCCTCTCATTCCCTCACGTCTTTCCAGTATGAACTCAGGTTCTCGGGTGCATTCTGTTGACGAAGTGCTCCCGAGGGTGAAGATGAGACGCCATGTCGTCATTGATGCTCTTGAAGGTGACTGTTACATCCAAAAGACGGAGTCGAGGGCTTCTGAGGCAGGCGGAAGGTGCCTGTTGCATCCAAAGATGGGGATGCTCGGGCCTTGTCTCCGTTGTTCCGGAAGAGCCGTAGATCGGAATGGCGGTGCTAGGCTCTCTCTTCCTTCAAAGTGGGTGTCGCCCGCTCTGATTGTGTTAAAAGCTGCCTTTCGTCATAATTTCGATCACGGTCTTCCTTGGCCTTTGGAGGCTCTTTCGAAACCTCCCCTGGCCACAGATTTCCGGTGCTCTTCTCTTCCTTGGTTCCAGCCAGGGGATTAAATGCTTTGTGTATCGAAGCATTTATCAGGTGAGCCTGGCTGGAAGAGCGGCACACTCCTGCTCGGCCAGGTGAGCCTGGTTGGAAGAGTGGCACATAACTGGGCTGCTGAAGGGATGCACATAACTGAGCTGGATGCACATAACTGAGCTGCTGAAGAGATGGCGGGATACGCCTGGATGGGGGCACGTAGTGACTACTGCGCCTATCTGGAGACGTATGGTGGCCGCTGCGCCTATCTGAAGGCGCATGGTGGCCGCTGCGCCTATCTGAAGGCGCATGGTGGCCGCTGGCTGTAGACTTAGGATCTTTCCTTTGTAGAAATTCTCCTTTGTACAACCTTTTCTAGACTTTTATATATAAAATAAAAAGTCCTTCTTCAAATGTCTATACTTATTGACTTTGCTGTGAAGTGTTCTGTGCGAGTCCTGGCGCATGTAGTGTCTGGCGCATGGTCTTTCTGGTTGTAAAATTCCATGCTTCTACAGTCCCGTAGTTTAAGTCATATTTTACTGCTTCTTGCTTAAGTCTATGCACCCAAAGAACTGGATTGTTCAAGTCGAACGCGTGCACAGCACGTTCCCTTGATGCAAGGCTTGACGTAGCCCTTGCTTGTCAAGTCGTTGCACGAACACATTAGAAAAGAGTTTTGTTGGGCTATCGAAGTATAGCAAGCACCATCCCGTGTCACGTGCATTTGTTAAGCAGTGAAAGGATGTGAAGGCCACTGGCAATGTCAAGCCATCACGGACTATAGCTGGACTAGACGACGACCCTTTTGCGGCGGGCCGAATCGGTCCCTTGGCCTAGGAATGGATTGGTTGAAGGAGCAATACACAAGAATATATTGCCATATTGGCAGGATTATTTTTGGTATTCCCGGTGAGGCAGAGTTTTTATTTTCCGCTGTGGCAGAGTTTTCACCATCGACTTGATTCCAGGGACGGCACCAGGATCGGAGAGAGTCTACAGGATGGCACCTTCAAAGTTGGAAATCTTGTACAAGATGATTGAAGAACTCAGAACCAAAGGATTCATTCGTGCTAGTGGATCGCCTTGGGGAGCACCGATGCTTCTTGTGAAGAAGAAGGATGGTACGTCAAGATTATGTGTTGATTATCGTACATTGATGTCTTATTTGATCAGCTCAAAGGAGCGGCTGTATTCTCGAATATTGACTTGCAGTCATGAGGGTACCATCAGATCCGAGTCAGAGAGCAAGTCATCCCGAAGACATCATTCAGATCGAGGTATGGATATTAGGATTTCCTTGTTATGCCATTTGGAGCGACCAGTGTGCCAGCCGTATTCATGGACCCCATGAATCGTATCTTCATGCACTATTTGGATCAGTTCGTGATAGTGTTCATAGACAACATCTTAGTCTATAGCTGTATTGCTCCGTTCCTACATCGTGCCCCGTACTCCGTCCACGGGGTGCGCGAGAAAGGAACACTGTCGCTATTGATTCGATCGGGACCGATAGGTCGGGATCGATTGACTCGATCGAACGGGAACGGTTGTATTAAGATCCATTCTCTCGCCTGAAGTAAACTCAAGGTGAGTGGCTGACCCTCCTCTTCTCGACCCCCTTCCTAGGTAAATCGATCATGTTGTTGCGAATGAAAGGATAACTGCAAGGGCACAAACACGGGAAAGGGATTGAGTTTTCAAAGATAATGTAGGCTATGTCTTAATAACTAAAAGGAAAATATGTCTTCGCACGGTTATGGACAACTTGTGAACAAGACGGTAGTATCCTCGAGCAGCAACCCGGGGCCACGGGACCGTTTTGACCTAGGAGAAAACAGGGTATAGTCGTGCATAAGGTTTCAGCACAGGTTAAGCAGGGACTTTAATCGGAGCTAGCTACTTGCGTTGAAAGGACCCCGATTAACAAAGCTATATGTCCAGGATGGCTTGTGATGCCAGTGACGTCGAAGAGGGACGAGGTGAAGGAGGTCAGCCACTCGTCTTAGACTTACTTCAAGCGAGCGACTGGTTGGCTGCGCTGACGTCGCCTACGCGATCACCTGCAACTCGCTGAATATGGGACTTGGTTCCAGAGAAGCCATTCCATAACGTGGAATTGATCTTAATTCATCCGCTCCCGTTCGATCGACCCGGCCGATTCCGACCTATCGGTCCCAACCGAATTGGTAGCGACATTGTTTCTTTCTCGCGCACCCTGTCACGACCCGCACCCGGAGTTAGGGCATGAGTGCGTGACAGCGTCCCAGCCTACAGCGTAGAAATGACGTAGAACGCTGTCTAGTTCTACTATCTAACAACAATTATAATATCAAAACCTATCGAAAACGGTCAACTCCGAATGGAGGACAAGCAATGACAATATAATATACTCAATAAACTATGATATTGTTGCGACCGTCCAGTGTTGGTATTTATGTATGGTATTTATGGTGCACATCATCTTAATTCAACCGAGTAGTTCAAAGGAGGGATTTATGTATGGTATTTATGGTGCACATTATTAGGACGGGTTGCGACCGTCCAGTGTTGTGACAAGCTATGATATTAGTAAGTTTGGGATCCTTCAGATATTGGGCTAGCAACCCGTATCGAAGCGATCATAGTCTTACACATAAGGATGCCAAAGATGCATTACGGTGCGAAACACCGTGACCTTCATATAGATAGGGCCGGTGGGCTGAGATTAGCGCTGGGTGCAGGCGCAGGGCCTGCAACCCTTATGCATATGTTTAAGTTTACGGTTGGTTGGTTGAGTGAAATGATATGATTTCTTATGTAAAGTTCTAACCTTGCAGGCTAGGCGAAATGGGACATAGATGAGCAGGATCACTATGTTTATGTTAAGATTATGTCTAACTGTATATGCCACAGGGACACGGTAGTGGACAAGTTCAGGATATGTTCGGCTCGAGGTGGGGCTCGGCTTGGACGTGCCGAGGCATGGAGTCCTTAGCGTTCAAGAGGAGCTACCGCATTGGCGTTCGGACTTGCGACATGGAGATGTTCAGCCGAAGACTACTTGTTGGCTATAAAGAGGCATAATGTATGGAACAATGTACTCCTTTGTGAGCTAGAGAGATCATGAGTGTTGTAGCCGATTGGCATGTTAAGTTGGGCTATTCAGAGCCATTGTAACCTTCATTTCATTGTCAATAAAAGAGATTCTTGTTGTATACTACGTTTTCCTTCCGCTGCTTATGTTATCAATTTGAACTATAAATACTATTGTGAATCTGTTATCTTGCCTTGCACGAGCGCAACTCCAGGCTCGTGCGGTATCACGCCCCAGCGAGGACGATGATTCGGGTAAAAACTTGATAATGATGAAGACGGTAACTCGGTCGACAATCGTAAGTATCGAGGTATGATCGAAAAAATTTAACAGTAGCATTAATATTAAATCTACATTGGCATTTCTGTTAATTTAAAATTTACAATATAATTAAAACTAATATTACGAAAATGCTATTTGCTCCCAAAAAATTTGGGTGATACGATCTTCCATTATATGGCATATGACATGGTTGCTAACATGACAGCTGACATGGCAAAATTTAACAATAAAATTAATATTAAAATTAACATTAATAGTAAATAAATAATTTAATATTAAATTAAAATTAATTAATATTAACATTAACATCAATATTAACATTAATATTAATATTAACATTAACATTAACATTAGCATAGCATTAGCATTAACATTAACATTAATATTAAGATTGACATTAACATTAACATTAACATTAACATTAACATTAAAAAAATTTGGGTAATTAATTTTTGGGGTTAAAATTTGCCATGTCAGCTGTTATGTCATCTGCCATGTCAGATGCCACATAATAGGAGATGGCATCACCCAAATATGTTGGGAGCCCAAACGACTAATTGCTAATATTAATACAGTGACATTACCGTTATTTTCCAATAGATTCGTGCCTTGTTCGGTCGTACCCCACCACGAGCTGGTTGCACCCCCCTAAACGAGAGGTTAAATAGCCTTTTCCAAAGAAGAGAACCCATCAGACTAGAGAGAAACAAAGGAAAAAAGAAGAAGAACAGTCGCAATGGAGAGGAGCAAGCTCAACTGCAGCGGATGGGCCGTCATCCCTACCGAGATTCTCTCGATGATACTGGTACTGTCGGGGATGCCGGCGGACGAGGTAATGTGCAACGTGGCCCCAGTTTGCTGTTCGTGGTGGAAGGCGCTCAACGGTCCCTTAGACTATTGGTCTAACGTCGACTTAGTACAGTGGTGCCGGAGGACCCAGCAAACCGCTGAGATTAGTTTGACCGTAATGAAGCTCGTGGCTTGCAGTGGAGGATATCTAGGGTCCTTCTCCGCGTACAAGCTCGACGAAGCAGTCTTCTATTTTGCATGTTTAAGGCCAGTGCAAAATTTTATTTGGTCTTATTCTAATACTTTATTTTTTCTATTACAAAATTTTACGTATACTTTTGTTAATTTCTATTGATGTTTTCCCATTTTTATAATACAGTGGAAAATTTCTAAGGGTGCTGCGCATTCCGAAGTACGACGTGAGTGATGAAACTTTCGTGAGACACTTGGAGTTTCTCCCGGTGCTGGAAGAACTCGACATTAGCTACTGCCTCTATATCACGTCGACTGGAATATTTTTCGTCGGAAAGTATTGCCACCGTCTGGTCAAGCTGAGTAGGAACATGCCCCCTCCAGATTTCATGCTCAGGAACAGATTCATGCTGGACACGAAAAACGAGACGGAAGGAAAGGCCGTGGTTGATTCGATACCGCGTCTCGAGCACCTACATATGGGATTCTGCATGTTCAATGGAGACACGCTGCGATCTATCATATGCAACTGCAAGGGTCTTCGCGTGCTCGACATACGTGGGTGCTTCAACGTGCACTTCGACGACGAACTCTAGAAAATTTGTTATTCAATACAGACGTTTAAAAAACTCTTTGATAATGTAATCCCAGTACCAGGGGAACCTGTATACGAGATGTATAATGATTTAGATATCATCAATCATTCCTGGGGTGAATGGTGAAAACATTAGCATGCATGCATGCATGCATTTCTTTATATTTTTTACTAGTCTACATACAAGATATTTTTTATGAGTTCGATTCTCCATTTTGACAAAATTTTACTTTTGTCAATAATTTTTTACATGATTAATTATTTTATAAATAAAATGGACTGTGATATAATGATGCCTAAGACGGCTCACTTATGAGATTTCGACATTTCCCAACACAGATTTTACCATTAATACAACATCTCAGTGTAATCATATCCAAAAGATTTCGCCATTTCCCAACACATATTTTACCTTATTCAAAATAAATTCTGGCGGTGCAAATTTTACACATATTAGTGGTATCAGTGCCATTCAACATAGTTAATGGTGATCGATACGAAAACATTGGTTTCTTTTTCACAACCCTTTAAAATCTATTTATATAGACAAACAGCCAAACTAATTCATCTTCACGAACCTTCAAAACCAATTTATATAGATTCAAAACAAAACTAAACAACCAAACTATTTAAAATTCACAACCCTACAGAACAGTCCTAAATGTACCATTCTCCGTCTTATATGTACCATTCTTCGTCCTACATGTATCATTCTCCGTCCTACCTCCGTCCTAAATGTACCATTCTCCGTCCTAAATGTACCATTCTCCGTCCTATATGTACCATTCTCCGTCCTACATGTATCATTCACTGTCCTACATTTACCATTTTCCGTCATAAATGTACCATTCGTCGTCCTAAATGTACCATTATCCGTCCTAAATGTACCATTCTCCGTGTTAGAGGAACGGAGAATGGACATTAACAGTCCCAAAAATTGTTCCATACTAAGTTAAAAGCATATAATAGCACCCAAAAAATGTTAACAATAGAAAAATTCTACAGAACCCAAACACCAGACTCGAACCTAGGCCTTCCATGCAAAAGCCAAACATCACAACCAACTAAGCTTGGAATAAGACATCAATAATGCTAAGTCTACTACCAAATGCTTACAACCTTCACCCATTACTGATGTCACGTCCCGCTCCCGTAGGAGCGATCGTCCTCGCTAAGGCGTGATGCCGCACGGGCCTAGGTTGCGCCCGTGCAAGGTCAAGTCCAGAAACGGCCGATTTGAGCTAGGCCACAGAGTCGCACAGAGTGTCCCCATTTGCAGCGGAAAGTAAATGAACACAAATTGAAGCAAATTCAACTCTTTATTGATATTCAAGAAGTTTACAAGCGGCACTAAGCCGATATTACAAATCGCTCAAGCTCTCTCTTTCTGAAACATAAAAGGCGTGCCAAGTGGCTTACAAGATGGAATGATTCATGGCGATGTTCCGATACATTATGTCCTGTATAGGGTGCTTTAGCTCCTGGGAACGTTCCAAGGCTCCAGAGTTGGCTCCGCGCCCTAGCACGTTCGATGGAAGCTTCGCACCCGCCGACGTTTCCTGCTTCCTGCAAGCAGACTGTGGGGTTATCAGTACATTGTTATGCACTGGTGGGGAAGCTAGCTCACCCACAATGCTATCATTACCAAACACGTTCCGTTTACTTTTGTGCATCTCTATCATTCATTGTCTTTCTAATCTTGTCTTAGGATCAATTTCATGGCATATGTCATAACCTATCCCATGTTGCCAAATTCAAGTGTCGCATGGAAATATATGCACGACTTACCCATACTTACCGTCCGGCCTTCCCTGTCCAAAGTAAACCAAGTTAGTCAACAATTTATGTGTAATATTGCGATTCTTGGAAACATTTAATATCAAGGGCGTGTCTCTGCCTCGGTTTCTAGCGCGCCATTGGCGTATTTTCTAACTCCTTTGCCAAAGTACTTTCGATTATCTGGTGTGTTATATTCAAGCCCGTTCAGGAGGCACTTCATTTAGTTAACTTAGACTACTTTGATTTCAATGCAAGGACTTGCACGTGGATTGCCACCAGCAAAGCCCACTTAACTCTATATGCACTGGTCGCTGGCACCATAAGCCATTTTGGACCCTTTACCCCTTGGTATTTCACAACTATTCAGAGCGTGCGGCTGGTACACGTTGATAGTGTCTTGAAATACCCCGCACTTACGTCCCCCGGGTAGCCAAGCCCCCCCAGGCAGCCCGTAAGCCCCTTTTGATTCCGTCCGGACCGGCAAGTCCTTCACACTTTGACCATGCCGCGAAATCCCTTTTTCTTTACGGTACAGCATACGCCACCCCTCGCTCGTACCGTTTGTCCACGACCATTTCGTATTAACTTGTCTTTTTAACATAACGGTTGTCTCTGAGCCGTAGGCTAACCCTTAGCCTTCTTACGTTATTGACCAGGTTGGCGTCCGTACAGCGCGGGTAGCGAGTCCCGTTGCACGTGCCCGTCACACCTGTCGCTAACCATTCTTTTCTTTCTTATCTTTCATTCATTCTTTCTTTTCTTTCTTTCTTTCACTTGTTCGTTCGTTCATTTGTTCTTTCACATATTCGTTGATTCATTCGTTGATTCATTCATTCACTTATTCATTCATATATTTTGCAACTCCCTGTGCGGGAGTCGCTTTGGCGACCCATTGGTCCCATAGCCTTTCAATGTTGCTAAACTCTACTCGGAACGACTATGTTGATAGTCTTTTCCTTTCATTGTTGTAAACCATTCATTATTTCATTATTGAATGCAAGCTTGTGCCTTAGCACGAGCGTGGAGCACGGTGCGAGAGTTCTCGTATTTTCCATGTTCTTTTCCATATTCTATACAAGCATACAAGATGGGATTATTCCCTTAGCTAGGTGCGTTGAGTCATTTATTAGCATGCGGGTATTATCGCCTAGCGATTTCAGTGATAGTGTCCGTATTATTATGTGTCTAGGCTAAGCACAGACGGGTTCATCGGAGCCACCCACCTTAGCGATGTTTGCATCGGCCGAACGATACTCCGAGCGCGCCTTTGATAGTCTAAGTCTGGATTCATCTTGACGGGCCAATGTAAGCCTTGCATCGATTCGCATCGATACTTCATCGAGTCGACGCAACTCTTCGAGTCGACGGCTCGCTTGAGTCGTTACACTTGCCGTTTGAATCGGCGTTCCGCTAGGGCGGAGCGGGTCACTACATAATACACCACTCAAAACAAGTCTCATCCTCGAGACTTCTTGAGTGCAGGTCATCCTACCATTCCTTTAACTCGCGTCGTCGTGTTTCTTAGACAATTCTATCGAACGGCTCTATCGTTCGATGACATCGAACCCTGCTCGGTACCTTTCAAAGTTCCGTGTCGCATACGTTTGGTCGATCTTTATTGGATAACTTTTCATTCATTTTAGAGTTGATGACACTTATACAATTCAGGTGTTTCTTCGACTTGGTTGCTTTTTCGACGTATCATGGGACTGAAACGGTCGCACGAGGTGCATTATAATTCATCAAACACGAAAGTCGTAGGCTGAGGCAAACTCTCTCATTCGTTCATGCGCATCTCAACGCCCACTTGCAGCTGCATTCGAGTTCATCATATCGCTGAGTTTGGATCGTACACGCATTCAAGGCGTCCCTCGAATACGTACATTTCAACCAAGCTTAGCGATTAGCGAAGTCGGACAAGCTACTCGTGATAGTTTTGATTTGCCAATCGTTTTGCTAACTTCGATTTAAAACCGAACTCGTGTGCATCTCACTATCGTTTATCTCGATCATCGAGATTATTCGATTCGCTTCTCAAGCGCTCTAGTCAATGAAATCAATATGATTTCTTCTTAGCGGGGTCGACCAAGTCTAAAGAATTCCCGTCCGATTTCAAGATCAAGTAACGCACTATCACCGAGTACGTCTTCCAATCAATGATTCAATTTGTTATCCCAACTTTTACTTGTGCATCATCCATTCCTATCATTCACTTTGTTTAGAGCCAATCTCATCGTCGTTCACGCACACTCCCAGTTCCCCGTCCTACTCTAAGTCTTGTTGCCACAAGTCTATCGTCCGTCCGGACGATATTATAAGGTCAATCGCACAAGTTCAATCACTCGGCATAGGGTCGTCCGCCTATCCGCTAGGTCCTCTTACAGGGTCATAGTTACAAGTCAAATTTGTTGCTCATCGTGCAAGGTCGTTGCACGACGCTCGCCCCAAATCCTATGGTCAAACCATTTGTTCGTTTGCACGGGAGTTTCTACCCAAGCTCGCGTCACTCAGATTTCTAAACATCGAGCATGATCACCTAATCCGCATCAAGACTTACGTTGCACATATTCAATTTCGTTCAATCACCAGTTCTAACCAATTCATGTATTCGATCACGAGGTCCTCCAGCTCGACAATACATTGCGCCCCAAATCTCACGCAAGTCCGATTATCCACGGCGGTTCGTGAATCACCATGCAACACTCTCGCAGAATAATCATTCTCATCGGGGAGTAACTCTTGCTTGAGTTTAGACTAATTCGTTTTCGATACGCGGATTGGACCTACGCAATCCTCAAATTCATCCGTCACGCACGCTAAGTCATTCTCGAGTCCACCTTCGCGTCAAACCACAAGTCGAAGCAATCAGATTGCCATGCCATCCAAGTTCAATCACTCCCGCTGTATGAATCACCATATCAGCGCTCACGCGGAGTGATCGTCATAATCCGGCGCGATGCATGTACGAGGCTGGAGTTGCGCTCGCATAAGACAAGAACGTCAATGTTGTGGTTGTCAATGAAGCAAATCCAAGCATTTATATTTTTCATCCAAGCCAAATCAATTCGATAGTCTGACCGTCATGCGTTCAACTAGAAAATCCTTGAGCTAAATCTAGCTTTTCCTCGACACATTTTTAACATCCCAAGTATAGCATCCAACAGAAAAATGACATTTGCACGACCGTCATTCGCTGAGTCAGAGTACCCCCGAGTTATCGCATATCGATCGTTGATACGCCTCAATACCATCGACGATATGTGTAACCTGACGATCTTCCTTTGCAACCAATTTTGAGTCGTGCGACTGATGTTATTGTCCGAGTTGGATATTGCACAATTTCCTCGATATTCAAGATCAATTTCAAACTCAAGTCACAATTCATTTGAATCAATCCGAAATCGTACGCGCGATCCTCTAAGTTTCCTCGATCAAGACCATTCATTTTCTAACTCGCGTTGTCCATTGACAAGTTGTCAAAATGACATCTCGTTCGGGACATCGAAGTCACGACCAACTAAGCGTGACGCATTCTAGGGCTTTGCGCGATCGCCTCGCCGACATACCCGTTCTATCCGTATATCCTTTAGTCTCGCTCGAACAATTTCTATAACGTCCATACACCACTCAGGGTTCGAGCCACTCGACTAGTCGTCGACACTCACTCTTATCCTTCTTCGAAGCTATCACATACACCACTCGAGTTCAAGCCATCCTATTTAGTCCTCAATCACGTTCGCGTCATGCGCTAAGACATCCTTTAGATTCGTTCGACGAATCTCTAGCGTAATCGTATCACGTCGCCTCGACGTACTAAGTCGTTCGTACTATCCTCAAAATCCAATAAATCTTTCGGGTACGCCTAAGCGTTAACTCGATAGCGTTCCTATCGATAGACACTCAAAGTGTATCTTCGTTCCCGACCGAGCGGTACTTGATATCGCTCGCAACTCGATTGCACTAGAAGTCGAGGTGCGCGACACGCGGACTAAGTTGTGCCGCATAACCATCCCGTGCGGGCTATATTCAAGTTTGCACGCTCACTTGCTAATGTCGACGTAGGACTATTTGGGCATGCACTTGACTTGCTAACTTAGCATGTGTTCCCTATCGAGTCATGTTTAAGATCGTTCGGCACAAAGGCCTTCGCCTATCGATCCCGGTCAACTGAATACTTGTATGAGCTTTTGAAAATATTAGACTTATTGTATGGAACATCCCAAGGCACAATGAGAGAGCGCACACTTCTTTTGTTTCCAACCGAGCTTTCAAAACTGAGAAAATCGAAATAAAGTCCAAGGACGTGAAGCCGTGCTCTGATACCAATATGTCACGCCCCGCTCCCGTAGGAGCGATCGTCCTCGCTAAGGCGTGATGCCGCACGGGCCTAGGTTGCGCCCGTGCAAGGCCAAGTCCAGAAACGGCCGATTTGAGCTAGGCCACAGAGTCGCACAGAGTGTCCCCATTTGCAGCGGAAAGTAAATGAACACAAATTGAAGCAAATTCAACTCTTTATTGATATTCAAGAAGTTTACAAGCGGCGCTAAGCCGATATTACAAATCGCTCAAGCTCTCTCTCTCTGAAACATAAAAGACGTGCCAAGTGGCTTACAAGATGGAATGATTCATGGCGATGTTCCGATACATTATGTCCTGTATAGGGTGCTTCAGCTCCTGGCAACGTTCCAAGGCTCCAGAGTTGGCTCCGCGCCCTAGCACGTTCGATGGAAGCTCCGCACCCGCTGACGTTTTCTGCTTCCTGCAAGCAGACTGTGGGGTTATCAGTACATTGTTATGCACTGGTGGGGAGGCTAGCTCGCCCACAATGCTATCATTACCAAACACGTTCCGTTTACTTTTGTGCATCTCTATCATTCATTGTCTTTCTAATCTTGTCTTAGGATCAATTTCATGGCATATGTCATAACCTATCCCGTGTTGCCAAATTCAAGTGTCGCATGGAAATACATGCACGACTTACCCATACTTACCGTCCGGCCTTCCCTGTCCAAAGTAAACCAAGTTAGTCGACAATTCATGTATAATATTGCGATTCTTGGAAACATTTAATATCAAGGGCGTGTCTCTGCCTCGGTTTCTAGCGCACCATTGGCGTATTTTCTAACTCCTTTGCCAAAGTACTTTCAATTATCTGGTGTGTTATATTCAAGCCCGTTCAGGAGGCACTTCATTTAGTTAACTTAGACTACTTTGATTTCAATGCAAGGACTTGCACGTGGATTGCCACCAGCAAAGCCCACTTAACTCTATATGCACCGGTCGCTGGCACCACAAGCCATTTTGGACCCTTTACCCCTTGGTATTTCATAACTATTCAGAGCGTGCGGCTGGTACACGTTGATAGTGTCTTGAAATACCCCGCACTTACGTCCCCCGGGTAGCCAAGCCCCCCCAGGCAGCCCGTAAGCCCCTTTTGATTCTGTCCGGACCGGCAAGTCCTTCACACTTTGACCATGTCGCGGAATCCCTTTTTCTTTACGGCACAGCATGCGCCACCCCTCGCTCGTACCGTTTGTCCACGACCATTTCGTATTAACTTGTCTTTTTAACATAACGGCTGTCTCTGAGCCGTAGGCTAACCCTTAGCCTTCTTACGTTATCGACCAGGTTGGCGTCCGTGCAGCGCGGGTAGCGAGCCCCGTTGCACGTGCCCGTCACACCTATCGCTAACCATTCTTTTCTTTCTTATCTTTCATTCATTCTTTCTTTTCTTTCTTTCTTTCACTTGTTCGTTCATTTATTTGTTCTTTCACATATTCGTTCATTCATTCGTTGATTCATTCATTCACTTATTCATTCATACATTTTGCAACTTCCTGTGTGGGAGTCGCCTTGGCGACCCATTGGTCCCATAGCCTTTCAATGTTGCTAAACTCTACTCGGAACGACTATGTTGATAGTCTTCCAGTTTCATTGTTGTAAACCATTCATTGTTTCATTATTGAACGCAAGCTTGTGCCTTAGCACGAGCGTGGAGCGCGGTGCGAGAGTTTTCGTATTTTCCATGTTCTTTTCCATATTTTATACAAGCATACAAGATGGGATTATTCCTTTAGCTAGGTGCGTTGAGTCATTTATTAGCATGCGGGGTGTTATCGCCTAGCGATTTCAGTGATAGTGTCCGTATTATTATGTGTCTAGGCTAAGCACAGACGGGTTCATCAGAGCCACCCACCTTAGCGATGTTTGCATCGGCCGAGCGATACTCCGAGCGCGCCTTTGATAGTCTAAGTCTGGATTCATCTTGACGGGCCAATGTAAGCCTTGCATCGATTCGCATCGATACTTCATCGAGTCGACGCAACCCTTCGAGTCGACGGCTCGCTTGAGTCGTTACACTTGCCGTTTGAATCGGCGTTCCGCTAGGGCGGAGCGGGTCACTACAACTGACATGTGGGCCATGGCCCACATATCAGCAATGGGTGAAGGTTGTAAGAGTGTTATAAGCATTTGGTTGTAACAGTAGCATTATATCTCCAACTTTCCATAAGGAATAAGAAATTGAATATCCCCAACTTCCAATAAGGAATAAGAAGAGTCGGTTAGGAACGTGTATATATATACATAGGGGTCCCCATTCATCTGAGTAGGTTGCACATTTAACATGGCTCCAAAAAGATCATCTGGTTGGGAACCATTGCAAGAGTCTTCTTCCAGTCGTCGCCGAGCCTCTCCGCATGGAGCACCCTCTGCGCCGCCTCTGACCCATGACTGGCTGGCAGCGGCTACGGACTTTCTGACCTCCTGCGGGTTGTCACTGGAGGTCATCGCTCGACCTCTTCATCCGGCGCCCAACTTTGACCTGTTGCCGATCACTCCGGAGGAACGGGATTCTCTGGAGAAGAGGGAAGCGTTTCGCCGCCTGTGCCATAGGGCGGGTGTCCGCATCCTGCAGGACTTTGCGGAGATCCTCCGCGAGGCCAGTGAGGGGTAGACCTCTTATTTTTTTATTTTTTTCATTTTTTACAGTTTTTTGTCCTCCTCTTGTATACTTCGTCGGAGAATGTTCCGGCGACGAAGCTGGGATTTAATAAAATATAATATTTTGTTAACTCAATTTGGTTTCGACTACAATCAAACTTTTACAACCTTCTTACAACTTACACCCATTTGCTAACTATAGCATTGCTCTTTATATATTTTTTAATTAACAAATCTTGTTACGTCAAATCCATATATCAGCGACGATATCCCCATCAATGACTTGTTACGTCATAGAATTGATTATGCTGCCAGCGTCAATCTTGCCGTCAAATTCATCTTAAATATGATTACAAAGTAAAATAGAGGACAACTTTGAGTGTTTCAATTTTACTCTTTTCAAGTACATATTCTTCTTATTTTTAAAAATTTAATCAAATATTCGAAAAATGGAAATATTGAGATTAAACTTCATATTCTTAAATATGTTGTCAAAATTTTTTAAATAAACATGTTTCCACCATATTTTTTCTGCCAAATTTTTCAATAATGTATATGGAACACGTGGATATATACTAGTAATAATAGTAATAAATTTAATTTTGGAAAGTAGTTTTTAAAATTAGGGTCTCAAAATCCCAAAGGTTTATGTAGTGATTTCACATGGATATATACTAGTAATAAATTTAATTTTGGAAAGTAGTTTTTTAAATTTAATAGTAATAAATTCGATCGTCTTATACTAGTAATAATAGTAATAAATTTAATTTAAAATTCAAAACTATTCTAATTTTTTCCACTTTCCAAGGTCATATAAGACGGTCGAATTTTCCCTCTTCTTCTCTCAAACCCTCTTCCTTCTCCCAAACCCTCTTCTAATTAAAATGCCGCCGAAGAAACAACGACCATCGCCAAAGGGGAAGAATCCACAAAGGGATGCGATACAGGCCCGAAGGGCAGAACTTGCAAGGGCGGCGAAAACCAAGATTATGGTCGCTAGGGCAGAGGCCGAAATGACAGCGGCGGAAGCAGCGGCGGCGGCAGCGATGATGAAAGCGGAGGCGGCAGCCAAGCCACGTGCAAAAAAGGCTAAAAAAACTCATTGCTCGACAAAGACCAAAAAATCTATCTTCGATACAGAGTCGTCGGAAGACTCAACTTATGAAGATCGAAGGCGTACTCAAGCGAAGGCTAAGGTGGCAACGGATACAGAGTCATCAGTGTACTCTGAGGATTTTGAATCCTCATCAGAAGAGGAAAATGAAGAGGAAGAGCAATCATCAAATAAGTCCCAGGCTGGAGAGGAGGTAAAAAAATTTAGAGACTCTAAATCTAAGAAGATTTACATTAAATATTTCAAGAAAAAGGCTGTTATGCCTGAAAGATCAATTAAGATGGATAATGTCGAAGACGAAGCTTTCCTGGATATATTGAAATTCTATCAATTGGAGAAATTGAACAAATCCTGTCTTGAGAAAATCTCCCAAACAATCGTAAGAGAATTTTACTCAAATCTTCCGGCTGAAATTAAAGAAAAAAAAGAGGATCAACAACTGGCGTTTCTGAGAGGAAAACTGATTAGGGTAAATATTGCTGTCATCAACAAATTTTATGGATTTGATCCAGTTCCTGAGTTTGATATGAAAGATATTGATAACGTTTCCATGACAGATGCAATTCATGAGATTACAGGTGTTTCAATGGGTGCCAAGACCCCTCAAAATGTATACAAAGATCAATTAAAAACTTTTATAAATTGTTGCATGCCTACGTATCTCAAACACTCAATCCTACTGGACATGAGTTTTCAATCCATCCCGAGAGAGTAAAATTTCTTTATTATATGGAAAAGAAAAAAAGGATGGATATAGGTTCCTACATGTTCAGTAGAATGATACATCTCGTGGGAAAACCAACTGCAAGGACAGCTCTCCCTTTCGAAGGATTTGTATGCTCGATGGCTAATAAACATTCTGTCCCAAGCTTAGCAGGGGATGTTTATATTAAAAACAAAGGCCCCATGAGAAAACTAACCTTCACTCGAATGTTTGGAAAATGGGCAGCAGCTGCAAGCAAACCATCAACATCTGGAAAACTATCAACTTATAGAATCAAAAATACTAAGGACAGGGTTGATGATCTATAAAATTTTGTTGCTGCAAACTTTGAGAATGTCTTCAAAGAGATGAAGACTATAACCGACAACCAGAAATTGATTCTGGATAAGATTAACCAGATAGAGGTTGAATTTGCTGACCAAGAATAAGATTTTCCTTTCCTCGTGAAGAAGGTAAATGGGGCTAGCCCAAACTCTTACGTAAAAATACACACTGTGCACATTGACACTTTAATGCTAGCCATCACTTTGATACTTCTATTTATGTTTCTGGATGTCATTTCTACATATACAGTGAGTCCATACTGACTATAATTTTTCTTAATCCGTCCCTCAAGGTGTAGGTGAAGGATATTTTGAGAAAGAAGAAGAAGAAGAAAAAAAAACATGAAGAAGAAGATGGAGATGGCTATGAAGATTCATCTTTTGAGTTTTGAATCTTTTATTTCAATTTGGAAGTAATATTTGACTTGTAATATGGTTCTGAATATTTGTTGGTCATGGCGGTCAAACTAAATTTTGTGTTTGAAATATTGTAAGACTAAACTTTTCGCTTATACTAAGTGCATAGTTCGTAATTTGTTTTGAAAATGTAATATGGTCTTGAATTTAGAGTAGGTCTGATATTTATTTGGATTATTGTATTGTGAATTATGCAGGTTCTATGTTGAATTACTAACGTGGATTGGGCAGATTACTGTAACGTGAATTATGCAGTTTATTGGATTTGGAATAAAGTATACTTAATTTGATTATAATTTTTTGGTTGAAGCGTTTATTTGGTTGGCAGTTGGCCTTCATAGATGATATTGATATTTTGGTGTATTCTTTTGATTTGCAGATGCCCATCACAGATTTTATGAGTCCTGGGTGCATTCCTAGGGTTTACAGGTGGCCTCATTACGGATGCATTCCTGGGATCACTAAAACTTTATTTGATTGTAATGTGTTTTGCTTTCTGTAAAAAATCACTACATCGATGCCATCAGTATGAATTCAATGCCAGTGCCTGTTCATCCCTTATTATTGCTGAAGCAAAATTGTAATCTTGCCTGTTCATCCCTTGTTATTGCTGAAGCATAAGTGTAATCCTGCCTGTTCATCCTTTGTTATTGCCATCAGTACATCGATGCCATCAGTATGAAGTCGATGCCAGTGTAATGCATAATGTAATGTAAGAAAAATTCTCTTTGATAGTAGGTTAATTATATTCAAACACTCGCAAGAAATTTTGTGCAGCCATACAGTGGGAGCCTGATAAAATGATATTCGGATTTTCTCGAAAATGATTTAATATTAAATGAATGTACTATGGTAAATGATATTAAAAATACTGTAAATATTTGGTAAAAAAATATGAGATACTTGAACACTTCCAGTCCTAAATGTACCATACTTTGTTAAAAGCACAGAAAGTGTCCATTTTCCGGTTTCAAAGAACGGAGAATGGCCATTCTCCATGTTAAAGGAACGGAGAATGGCCATTCTCCTTGAGAATGGCCATTCTCCTTGAGAATGGCCATTCTCCGTTTTCAAAGAGAACGGCCATTCTTCGTCCATTTGCCGTGTTAAAAGCAAAGAGAATGGCCATTCTCCGTCCATTTGCCGTGTTAAAAGCAAAGAGAATAGACATTCTCCATGTTAAAAGCAAAGAGAATGGCCATTCACCGTCCAAAAAAAATATTCTCTTCGAAAATATTATCGTTAGAAAAGTAAAAGATATTTCGTCCGATCAATACATATTTTTTTTTTAAATATGTGAGCAGATGATCCGTCCAACCTCAGAAGCAGGTTTCCTCAGTTCACCACCACCACCATGACATGTAGCTTTATAAACAAAATATTAAATTATTAGATGAAAAATAAGATTTTTGACAATGGCATGGACAGTAAAATTAGAGCGGCGCCGCTGGTACTTCTTCTTGTTCGAGGAGGTTTCGACGACGTCCGACGCGAACCGGACCGATTCTTCTCGACGCAGCTGGTACTCCTCATTGTTCTAGGAGGGCTCGACGAAGTTCGACGCCATCCGGACCGATTCTTATTTCCTTCTTCATCTCCGTCTCTCTTTCCACCACAACCACCAACACCACCACCACGACGGCCTGTAACCAAAAAAAAAATTACGAAATATTAAATTGGATGGACGAAAGAGAGAGTAAATATGAGTTATTTAGGGTGTTCATTGAAAAAATTAAAGTGAAGAATGACCTGCTAAAGCAAGTTACCAACAGGTCAAAAGTCTAAATCAGCATTAAATGATGTTTCTACACTATTATTGAATCCGAACCATTGGATCAACATCCAACGGTCCAAATTTCGGATGTATCGATACATCATTTTCCAGGGGATGTATGGTAGAATAACCCATATATATATATATATATATATATATATATATATATATATATATATATATATATATATATATCTGTGTGTGTGTGTGTGTGTGTGTGTGTGTGTGTGTGTGTGTGTGTGTGTGTGTGTATATATTGCCTTGAATGAATGAATATATATAAGTATATATAAATGTGTTTGCTATTGAGTGTAACCTAGGGAGTAATGAGTCAGTTTAGGATTGACCCAACGAGCCTAGATTGGTCGAGTTGACGAGCAAGTTGACCAAGTTGATAAAAGTCAACTTTGGGTCAAACTTGATCCAAATCGACTCAAACAAGCTTAGAATGACTTGATAACTTGTGTTTGACCTAAAAATTAGTAAGTGGACTAGTTGACTTATAGTTGACCAGTTTTGACCAAAGTTGACCAGGTTTGACCAGAGTTGACCAAGGGTAGATTTTAACCTAGAAGGACCTAGAATCATGTAGAATTGTATTGTAGACCTTTCTTATGATATTTTAGACCATGTTGTGACTTATGTTTATTTTAAATAGGATTACATCACTATTGTTCAGTTACACTTCCTCATCAGCAGCTTGGATTATCAGGCGAGTACATTCTCTGACCATTTCATATTTGTTTGGACATATTCATTTGTTAAACTAGTTTACTTGATGCTGTTACGATGTTATCACGGATTAGTACTATATGGATCTCTTCATTCGATGTTATCCCCTCGGATACATCGGATATATTGTGCTTATGTACTTTATCATATGCATCGTCTACTCCTTATATTCGTATTTATTCATGTATACTCATGTGACATTTATGTACACTCATGATCATGTGAGCTTTTTATGTATAAACCAGTTGTTTCATATGGACTGATCCTCCATGTGAGACACTACTTTTCATGTACAATAAGATAACCTAGACAGCTCCTTGTGTACTGATTGGGGCTGGGGGAGTATTTATTTGGTTATGGGACTTACACCCATCTCATGTACAACTCCAACCTAGATTTAAGTCATGTATAACCTAAGCCTGTTTACATAACCAAACATGTGCTCTAAATCACGTAGTTAGTTCAGTTTTCTTACCTATATCATGTATATCTAGCTATATCATGTTCTTCTTTTTATAGTCTCTCTACTATTTCTTTACAGCGTTTCATGTATATTATTCTATAGCTTGTTCATATTTTCTTTTTATGTTATGAACTGTGTGAGAGATATGTATTCGTTCCGGTCCTGACTGGACCTGTTGAAAATATTACAGATGATAAGGATTTGCTGCGATACTTACTATGGAGCAGGCCTAGTTGACACAGGTGACCTGGACCCTCAGGAGGATCCAGTAGTCGCTGAGGACGTGCCATTAGCTTAGTCTAGACTATCTTATTATCTAGCTTAATGAGACATTTGAGATTGTATTGAGATATGTTTATGGTGTGGTTTACACCAAGACTTATTATTCATATTTGTGACTCTCTGTTGAGATTATATTATCTTCTATTCCACCTTAGATATTGTGATTGAGTTTTACCTTATATATTGTTCTCCTTTCGAAGCATATTCTATATTATGTTAGATGCTGTGACCTAGGAAAGCGTTCTACCGCCGATACTGTGGCATAGGCTGGACGTACCCACCTCTCGTGCCCTTACATTGGGTGCGGATCGTGACAGACACAAGATATCAAGTTTAATTAAATAATACTGATGAAAAGATCTATCCAACAGGAAATAAAAATAATAACTGTTCGGGAAAAGACGTCCTGAAACAACAGTAAAGAGAAAGAGAGTAACTAGTCAACTACAAATCTGCTGAACTAAAAATAAAGTAAAGTAGCAAGTCCAAGTAAGTGACGACATGGATCAAGAGAAATCCTTCGGAACTATCTCTTCCTCCTGCGAATGTACATTACCTGTCTCCACTCTAGAACCATAGATCTCCGGATAGTTCTCCTCTCTAACTAAGCCTGGAAAGATCACCAGGTCCTCAAGGGACTAGAAAGCTACATAAAACATGCCTACTACGATAGTATATAACTTCAAGGAAAACAGGAAAAAAACTGCTAGAACAAGAATAAATATCACATGGAAGAACTCTGTAGATCATGACATGTCATAGGGAAAGTAATACTAAGTATGGCTACAAATTACTCACGTAGTCCTGTGTGGTGCTCCCAATCTATAGTAAGTCTCTATCGTAGCCCTGCGTGGGTCTCTCGAGTCAAGAGTGGTCAAACTATCATGGAACACATGATCAAGTCGCCAATCCTAATATTGCTCTAGGGTCAAGAAAAACTATCATGGAACACATGATCAAGTCAAGTCACTCAAGTAAACAACACTATCGAAGTCACATGTAGAAATATGCACAACTAATGAAAAAAGTAAGTGATAACAGGTACATGACATGGAAATAGATCATGGCAAGGCTGCAGGTATATATTAAAAACGAGACATGAGCAAGAAAGAATAATAAGAATCATGCATGTAAATAAATTATACAAAGTTGGCAAGGTATACTTGCTTGGTAATGGATTGGTATGGTGCGATAATCATGATGGTACATATTTGACATCGTTGTTACAACTTCACAAGATGGCCTCCGATGATGGAACAGACTATTCCATCGAGTCCAGAACAGTACAATTAGCTACGGTTGAAAGTCTAGTTTCGCAAGAAAATAGGAAATACGATTAGCCATGATCAACCATGATAATTAATAGACATTTGAGAAGAAAATACTTATGCTATTTTAGAAATATTTATAATACTTAAAAACTCTATTTTATTGCCCTAAAATATTTAGATAAATACATACTTGAAAACAAAATTTTAATTTAGAAACTACCCTTTTTATCAGTTAAAATAATTTTAGAAAAAATACTTTGAAAATTTAGAAATATCATTTTTGGAGGAAAAACTATAATTTATTAGGTGAAAAATGTTACAATAATATTTTTAGGTCAAAAGATTATTTTAAATAACATGAAATAATATAAATATACATTAGAAATAAAATTTAAACTTGTAAAATTAATTTCGAAAGAATTTGCATGTTATAGATCATTATGTCAGCTTTCCGAAACATCAAGCGGATCGTAAAACCGAGTTCGGGATCTTCCAAAATCTCAAAAATAGTACGACGCATGATTTTTGGACAATTGGCACTCAAATAATTTTACATAAAAATATGTGACAAATTTGCAAATATAATTTATAGATTATTGAAGTAACCTCAGTAAGGTTCAAACAAAAAAATTGGAGGTAAAACGGAGGCCGGAGTTGGGAGTTATGGCTCTTCAAAGTTGCTACAGCTGAGGCTGATATTTATGATAAATTTTGGGTATTTTGGATGAAAAAGAAAGGAACTGTGATAGTGAAAAGACACCCAGGGTCGGATCCGAGGCCAACACAAGATGACACGAAGAGGGTGGACACCGGTACGGTGCACACACAATGGTGGTGGTAAATTTTATGGAAAAAAATTTGTGGAGAAAAACAATGGAAATGTTCCCCTATAAATAGGGTAGAGGAATCCTAATTAGTTAAGGATTAGGAATGATTTAAATCCCACTTGATAAATCTCACATTAATTTGAATCTATTTAAAACCATTACAATAAAATCTAATCCAAATTTAAAACTAGATAAATCTCAACTTTAATTGAAAACTATTTAAAATCTAATCCAATAAAATCTACTTCCAATTTAGATTATAGCAAATAAATTTAAAATATCTTATTATAAATAAAAAATAATTCTAATTAATTTAAAATACTTTAAATAATTCCAAATAATTTTTTCTAAAACAAAAGTTTTACAAAATATACATGACTTTATTTTTATGTACATCGCACGCAAATATTACAAATCATTTACATAAATATTACTTTCAAAATTAGTACCTATACTTGTATATCAAATAAAAAGTATTTCTATAATAATAAAAATAAGTTTGCCAAATTCGAGACGACATATTTATACTTGAACAAATGTAAAAAATATTTTCCTTATATTATATCGAAACAAAATAGTTATTTCTATATTTATGAAAACTCTAATAATAAAACTTGTGTATAAAATAATTAAATACTTCATATATACGTATTCGCACTCGTCATACAAATACCAAAAAAAATCTATTGTAAAATTTACGGCGTTATGTCGCATGATAATAAAAGAGATGAACCCAAATAGATAAGGAAGTAATCCTATTATATATCTGATTTATATAGAAGATGGAAGTATTAGACTTGCTGCTATAGATATTACTTTATACCGTGTTTCAAATTAGGACCCGTCATATGTTTTTATATCTTCTATAAAGTCGAGTTTTCTTATGCTGCCACTTAGATTATCGACTTGTTGCCATGGTATATACTTTCAAATTGTTGCATGCTTGTCATATAGATTATGTCAGTATTTGGAGTACATCATGGAATATGGTTCATTCATTTTAGACATAAAGGATATCAAGTAGTCATTCTGATTAAGAGATATAACATGGAAGAATTTTGGGACCCTTTGATCACAGAGGCAGCACCTGGACTGGGAGCTGCATAGAGATGGAAATGTCTGAGAGAAAGTAGCGGCTTGTAGTACGATAAAGTTTGAGTAGAGACTTGTATGGTCATGGACAACTTGTGGAAAAGATTTTTTTAGTTCTTCGAACGATCACTGGGGTATTGGGATCGATTCGGCCTAGGAGAAACTAGGTATTATGAGACCTTCAGCAGTAGTGCAACCTAAACTGAAAGGGTGCGTTATAAAACAGGAATTTTGTAACGTTTGGTGGAGTTCTCGCCTCACACACGAAGTGCCAACGTCTTGCTAGAATATATTCCAAGATGGCATATCTCTAGTGACCCTCATAAAGGTTAAGTCTGTTGGCCCATAGGTCATGGTAAAACCTGATTCTGATAACCGACTAAAACTTTTGTTCGATACAACAAGTAATATACTACTAAACTACACCTGCTAGATGAATACTACATTGCTACACCATTTGAACAAAGTCTTCGCCAAATTAACAAAGTTGCTGAAAATATCTTTTTCCACTTTATTCTGTATTTTCATACTTTATTGAGTCTAGGAAAAATGTACATCAAGCGTATTGGCACTTTGTTAGCTTTTTATATCTCCACCAAATGGTCCACCAAAATGCCTATCTATTTAGTCCACAGACTATACAAACTAGTCCATTCAAAGAGCCCAAAATCTAAATCAAACTCACTTACCATGTTGTTTACAGGTCACCCTGAGAACATGCTCCAACATTCAAATTTATGAACGTTAGGAAACCAAACTCTGCCCGAAATAGGTCCTCCATAACCTTATAAATATAGAAGAATTCCCCATACATTTCATCTTATCCCATTCTCTTCTCTTTTATTCCTTTAAGACTTCTCATAACTTTTCAATCTTCCTATCTAAGCCTTACGACTCCTAGCCAAGCAAGTGCTAGTTTAGTTCGATCTAGAAGTTTGGTTCGAGTTGTAAAAGGTTTGAAAATAGTTACATTTTCATACTAGTTTTGAAGTCGGCGAGTCCTTCGTATCAAAGGCTTGTGTTGTGAAGTTGCTCGTGGCTTAAGATCAAAGCACAAGGTGTCTATAAGAAGTTGCAAGTGCATCGGATCAAAGCTTATATTTTACTGCATAGTAGATTAAACACCGAGCTAGAGTTCTCGAGACTGGACTAGTCATCTCAGACGAAAACCAGTATAAGCCTCGGTGTTAGCGTTTGCTTGTTTGAACTTCTTACTTTACGTATTTATTTATTACTAGTGGGATATTGCTTGCCTATATCTGTTTACTTTCTACCATAAAATTTTAATTAATGATTATTATTTTTGTTGTACACATGCAATCTATTTACCCCTCTCTAGAGGTGCTCAACATTTCTATAAGTGGTATCAAAGCAGGTTATTCTTATATAACACTCTAGAGTACACATGGCAGCCATAAAATCAATATCCACAAATGAAGGGCAGTCCATAAATAGACTCTCACTATTTAATGAAACCAACTATACTTATTGGAAGGCACGAATGAGCTTCTTTCTAAAATCACTCGACTTTGATCTCTGGTCAATTGTCATAGACGGTTATAAATAGCGCCTAAAATAGTGATTGATGGCAACCTTGTTGATAAGCTCCATAACAGATACATAGCCCTAGAGAAGACACAAGCCAGTCTTGATGTTAGAGCCATTAATGCATTATTTTCTGCTATAGAAAAGACTAAGTTCAATAGAGTATCTACATGTGTCACATCATATGTTATTTGGAAACTTCTTGAGGTAGCTCATGAAGGTACTTCATAAGTGAAGGAATCCAAGATTAGCAAATTGACACAAGAATATGAGACTTTTAGAATGAAGTCAAATAAATTAATCACTCAGTGTTCACTCGTTTTCTTGATATTACTAATCCTTTATCTTCTCTTGGCAAGGATTACAACAATCACGAGAAAATTCGTAAGGTACTCAGGGACAACCAAGAACTAGAACCCTAAAGCTATCGCAATTGTAGAAGGAAACGATCTCACCACCATGATGTTGGAGACACTCATGGGTAAACTGATGACTCATAAGCTAGACTTAAAGGAATTTGAAGAATCTACGCAAAATGAGAAATCAATAGCCTTCAAAGCACACGTACAGTCTCAAGTGAGGAAACATACAATAATGACTCGAATGGTAAGGAACAAGACCTGATGATAAAGAACTTTAAGAAATTCTTGAGGTTTGAGAAATCAAACCGAAAGAAAGATAACCAAGATAGAAATGACGAAGAACCCATCTGCTATGGATGCAAAAAGACATGACACATAAAGAAAGATTATCCAATGGCTTATAAGGGAAGTCGTAATAACCGATCAAACATAAATTCTTCATCCCAAAAGTATGCAAATACAAGCATCTGACACAAAGGTGAAGCCAGTGATTCGGAGGAAGAAGATAGACCAAGCAACTCTGCAAATATTTGCTTAATAGCATTTGATTAGGTATCTACTAACTTTCTGTATGATGATTTTACTTTCAATGAACTTTCTGATGCATTAATGACTTGCTTGATGAACACAAAAAAGTGCTAGACAAATATAAGCAGTCTCGAAAAGAGATCAAAGCTTAACAACTAAGATTGAAAGATTGTCTACCCTATTGAATGAAATAAGGGAGACACCTTCCACCAGGAACATGGAAGAAGCATAAACTGTTAAGGTGAGTATATGATACTTTCAAAGATATTAGAAGAGAGATCATGATTATGCAAAGCTCAATGAGTTATATGAATAGAGAAAAAGAAGTATTGTATAGCTACACAGAAGGTAGATGCTATATCTGCCAAATATGTTGAGGCATGTGCGATCTGTAAAAAGTTAAAGATTAAGTTGGACAAACATGTCATACTTATTACTCAAACTATGATCTATTCTATAACACAGCATACCCACTATTGGACATGGTAAAAGAAAGCATTCCAACCAAATTCTAACCATCATCATGCTTTCTTCCATAGTTATTCACGAAAGACACATAAGACACATGTTTATACTCTGACACCTTGTTGACAATGGTTATGGTATTAACTTTGCAAAAGATAAATGTTCTATATATGAAATGATAACTGGGAATACGATTTATGAAGGAATAAGGGAGGACAATATATATTTTCTATCTATCTGAAAATACTAACAGTGCAGATAAATGTCTATTAGTCAACAAAAATAAAAGTTGGCTATGGCACATGAGACTAGGGCATGCTATAGGACCGTTGAGCACCTCTAGAAGAGGGGTGAATAGAGTGTGTTTGAGTGCAGCGAAAATAATCACCAATTAAAAATTGAACAGTTATAACCTATGACAGGAATAAAGAGATAGTAATATGAAAGGCAATAAGAGAAAGAAGATCAAACTCAGTGAATGTCATGCCCCAGAACCAGAATACTAGCAAGTGGGGACGGACATGGCCAGCTACCCAATACCGAAGTACACCAGTACTCTGAAATCGCGTATAAGCTGTCAAGACATGGGGGTTACTTCTACAAGCCAACAGTCGATCCTAGGTTAAACAATCCTAGGTATCTCAATCACAGGCAATTATACAAGATACAAGAAGTATGATCATCAGACATACAATAGTAAAGCGTCCCAAACCATTTATACATGGATGATCATGAAGCTAGTCATACCAAGATAGAGAACTAGCAAAAGTAATAGTCATACATGATAAACTCTAGCTATAGTCTAGAATACGCACATCATGTCTGGGCCCGTAGGCTAAATATCAAGAACCAAAACACGAGCAAAACACGTGCTCTGAGGCTAAACGCCACAAAAGAATAATGTACATATCAAGTGGGAGAATGAAACAAGAAACCCACTCAGGTACTCTGGTGCTCTGGGTGGTCACCGTCGAGTAGATGGTACGGAAGATCCTCTGGGCTTCTCTATCAGATCTGGCCAAACAAAACCAGTGGGGTCAGACCCCCAATAGCAAGTACCACAAAGGAGACCAATTTATGAACTAAAACCAGCAATCACTAACATCAACAATTAGAGATACAAATGAGTAAGACCAGATCGAGACTCGTGCTCTACCAATGCACTTATCCCGAACATAGGAAAACAATAAGTAAGCATCTTGGAGCATAAAGTATTTAATGTGTGACATAATGTAAACTGCGGACTTGTGAATTAAACAGAGAACTTGTGACATAGCTAAACCATGTAAGAGAAATGGTACATGCGAACATGTACGGTAAGTGGAACATGTGAGCATGTTAGTTAACTAAGACTTGTGAGCATGTAAGAATTTTAGAAAGACAATGATAAGTGGACAACATAAGGATCATGTAGAACATGTGAGTACTAAATAGGACGACAAGTGATAGGATAACTTAGGAACCATTCCGGAAGCCAAGTTACAACTCGTAAACCAAACAAGGACCGGGGTTGTAACCCTTCTCCTGAATAGAACTTTGTCTCTGACCATTCATCGATGAAAGTAACGCATAAACCATAGTGTACTAAAATAAACATACGGACACTGCCTAGATGAAACTAGACTGGACTGGACTGACTCTATCCATCAATCACGGCCAAGCAATGAGTACGACTTGATACTTTAACTAACTAGGGTTATCACAAGCCTAGTTGCTAACAAGATGCAAAGAGATTTCTAAGTCCAGTTACCCGCCTGCTGATACCGGAGTGACCCCAGCAAAAGAAAAATAAGTATAGCAGACACACTGTAGTAAGATACATGTGTCCTAAGGAGGGGCCCCACTCGACGGTGAGCTGAAAATGTGCTCATCATGAAAGATAGCTCCAAATCCCATGTATATATATAAGGCCGGGATCAAACGGGCAACAGGTAACTGGAAAAGTCTCTCCATGAACTACTTGATCAATCTAGTCATTAATCCTAGCCAGATTCAGTACGAATCCCTGACCGTGGAAAATCAGGAATTCAGGTCCTAGATATGATGCAATACAGAACATGTAGCTTGTATAAACACACTCAAAAGAAACACCCATGGCGTCCAAATCATTCATTACTTGTAAGCCAATAAAGCTGTCGCAACAGCATTCATGGTTCATGTCTTGTTAGGTTTACCTGTCATATCAAGAGTGCGCCACAACGGGCCACTATCAAGAGTTATCATGTTAAGGTTGCTTGTTAAGAGTGCGCCACGATGGGCCACTATCATGTTATCATGTAAAGACATGTTCAAGAGTGCACCACGATGGGTCACTATTATGTAAAGCAGAGAAAGACATCTTCAAGAGTGAACCACAATGGGTCACTATCATGTAAAGCAGAAAAAGACATGTTCAAGAGTACACCACAACGGGTCACTATCATGTAAAGCAAAGAAAGACATGTTCAAGAGTGCACCACAACGGATCACTATCATAAAAAGCAAAGAAAAGGCATAAATCATGAGTGCACCATAACGGGTCACTAGAAAGAAATTCTAATCATGGCATAGATTGTAAGGTACAATAAATTCGAAAAAGAATGAAAACACATATTATATCACATGAGAAATTTCGAAGGGAAGGACATATCCTGACATGTGAGAGGGATAAGTATAATCAACTAATTGGCATAATAATTGATTCTGTGCTAGTGTTAAAAATATAAAGGGGTACAGTTATTCTCCAACTGTACGAATTATCAAATCCTGTTAAGAAATTCATTTATCAAAAAAATATCAAGCTATTTAGTAGGGTCGTCACAATTTAGGCCAAGATAGAAAACATGCAATGCAATCATAAGCTCCACATCAAGAATGAAAGAAACTTGCATAAAATAGTTGGTAACATATTTTTGAAGCCAAAAAAAAGATCTACAACTTTTATATTGGGAGTTGGGAGAAATTCTGACCACAAATCAGCCAAATAGGACATAAAACAGCCAAAAACAGCCAAACTAGGCACTATGCGGCACTATGCAAGCCATACGGTACTATTCATCCATGCGACACTATTCATCATACGGCACTATTCATCTATGCGGTACTGTGCAAGCTATATGGTACTATTCATCTATGTAGTGCTATTCATTTCTGCGGCACTATTCATTCCTACGGCACTGTTAATCCATGCGACACTATTCATGCCTGTGGTACTATTCATCCATGCGATACTATTCATGCCTACGGTACTATTCATCCATGTGGCACTATTCATTCCTGTAGCACTATTCATCCATGCGGCACTATTCATCGTCCCTGCCAGAACCAGGACAGATGAACTAGAAAATGTCTAAATCTTATTTTGGCCCTAACTTCCTCAAACAAGTCAAAATCTAACTTTTAAAAGGTCCATTTTTGGTAAAATCGAATTCTCTACAATATAGAACAATCAAAACTTGAAAATAATGAAGTTTAGTAGATCAAAACCCAAAAAAACCAAAAAGGCTATAAACTTAGATCTACAAAAATTTATCCACCAAAATGGAAAATGCCAAGTTCTAAAGATGCTTAGAATCATGTAAGGATAGTTTAGAACAAACAAAATAACATTTGACAAGTTGTACTTGCCTTAGGTTGGAGGAGAGAATGAAGAGGAAGAAGATGAAGAGAATGAAAATAATGGAGGAGAGAGAGAGGAGTTGGGTTTTATACAAACCTTCTCATCTCAAATCCACCTAAACCAAACCAAGCCCAATACCAAGTTGAACCGAACCAAATTAAACCAAGTCAAGTTTAACCCTATGCTTTGAAAAAAATTCAAAATATTTGAAAATCATGAAATACGAAATACGGCTCAAAATACGTACCCATACATAAATACTGATATAGTGAGACGAGTCTCATAGTGAACCTCGCAATATATACTAGTTTTCCTCTTAGAGGACTATTCCAGTCACGAGTACTCTTGCCCGCTGTTAATCTACTACTCACAAGCTAAATGAGAGCTTGTCGTCTCTTTACAACACCGTACTTGGTGATAAGTGCACGACCGACTTCACAACACTGTGCTTGGTGACGAGCGCATGACCGACTCTAAAAACTGAGATATTTTCTGAACTTGTAATCTCTTTACAACTCTGCAGACCAAAGACTCTAAATCGAACACGATGTTATTGGCTTTGGCTAAGAGATGTATTGGTAGAATGTGAAAGCTTTAGATCACTGAAAAACACTTGAAGAATGAATAGAGAGAATAGTAAATGAGTGATTAGAAATAAAAAATTCTTCTCTATTTATAGGTGTTTTTCCTGACCGAACTCGGGCAGAGTTTGGATGCGAAGATCCCGCACACGACGTTGGATACAGATTTGGAGACAACTGAAATTCAAATTTGAGTTGACCGAACTCGCTCAGAACTCGGATCGAACTCAGTAAGAGTTCTGTCACTTCAGAACTCAATCTAAATAGCCAAATGCATAGGTATTTAGGGCGTTTTGGATATGTAGAGTTTTGAGATTTAGGTAGACATTTTGGAAAGGTGGACTGGAGTTAACCTAAGCCAGTAATATCCGATCGATTTTACATTTCATATCCTAGACTCAATAAAAGTAAAATTACAGAAGAAATGTAAAAAATAACTCGATCTGGATTCCGTAACAATTAGCTTTTGCATGATGACTTGAATGCAAGTTGTAGATGCAGTACGTCCTTTGATATTGATTTTACTGACCTGAAATGTTAGTAGTAGTTCGTATATTTTGCGTATCGACTTAAGTCGTCGTTTATCAAAATCAGGTGTGACCATTAGGCAATGGGCCAATACATGCCAACATAGATACTATCTCAAGGTGTAAGCCCACTTTCTGAATATTTAAATTTTTATTTTTTATTTATTTATTTTAAATATTTTCTAGTTAGAAATAAATTGATCAACTAGAATTGATGAAAGTACATCATAAGTCCATAAAAGTCATAACTAGAAGAGTTTATGATTGCTAAAAATGAAACTACTAAAAACATCCAACTATAAAAGTTTGGACTGATACATAATGCAGCTACATATATCATCATTACTAGTAAATAAAAACTCGAAAATACTAAATTGAATGCTCATCTCACATATGAGCATCATCTCAAAGTGTCTGAAAGTAGTCGGGTCATCGAACCTCGGTCCATCGAATACCGGATGATGGATCATCGGAACGAGAGCAGTGGGGTGATGCAGCATACTCCAGTATAGATCAGCAATACTGTTCCTCAATACCTGAGCCTGTAAGGTATGACGGAACTCAGCATCAACATAACTCTGATGACATTGCCCGAAGAGGGTGACAAAATTATGAAAGCGCTGATAGAACTGCAGGGCAAAGCCAGGAGCATGAGCATTAGGGGAAGGAGAAAGAACATCTGGATCGGCCTGAGCCTCAACAGGAGCTATACCGGGAGGAGGTGGAGGCAGAGGATACTTCCTAGATCTAGTCAGCTCAGAAGATGACGAAAAAATAGGACAGATAGAAAGGTTGATTTAAAATCTCCTAAAAATAGCTGCCAGATACATGGGGTATAAAAGGTTATGTCCCACCCGTTTGCAACCGACCATCCAAGCCATAAAGGTCTTAGGGACAAAAAATGGAATACCGAAATAAAGATGATACATTGCGAAAATCTCATAAAATGGGATCTCGTCAGAAGATCCCGTCTTGGAAAGCAGAGCAAAGAAAATAAAGCAATGTAACTTATAAAAGTTTTGGTTGAGGTATTTTGCAAATATCCTACCATTGCGAGGGACAGGGTTAGGATGACATATTGAGACTTTAAGAGAGTCGAGGGTCATGTCTTCGGGAAACTGGACTATATGAATATCAACTAACCCCTCGCCGACATCAAGCATATGAAAATACTCACTAACGTCAGTTGAGTTAAACTCAATTTCATGTCCAGCAACACAAGAGTAGATACTACCGTCAGGTTTCACTTGCATGTTGTAATAGAACATTCTAACAACGTTATCATAGATATTATCAGCAGTTGCAAAGAAATCCCGAAGACTAAGTCGATCGAAAGTGTTTACATACTCAGAGAAAATAGTAAAGTTGACAGTTCTCCCGGGACATATTTCCCAAAAAGAAAAAGAGTCAAACCAAGAGTTCGAGAATTCCACAGTTGGAAATAGTGAAGCGTCAAAGTCCTCTTCGTCGGAGGGACGAGCGGGACTAAGTGCGTTCACAGGTTCATACTCCGAAGTTGAAGATGAACCCGTTGTGGAAGAGATTTTCTTTCTCTTATGGATTTGCTCAGGAGCCATATATGAAAAAGAGATAGAGAGAAGAGATACCTCAAAAGAGTGGACAAATAGAAGGAGGGAGTCACCATTAAGCTTCTTAGATCCAAGAACTAGGAAGGAGAAGAGCTTCAAAATTTGAAAACTAAGGTTTTTGGAGGGTTTTCCAATGGTAGATGAAGAAGAAAGATGGAGAAGATGGGGTATAAATAGGATTACGGTCGGCAGCAGCTGTTCTGGAAAGTTGAACCATCGCTGACTGAACTCGGTTCGAGTTTTGCCAGAGTTCGGCAACTTGTATTCCCAGTTCATTTATGCATAATGAATGATAAATAATCTTGATAACTTTTAAACTTCTTCATTTAATAATGTTCATTACTTTGGGTTAGTTGTAGGGGTCGGATCCCAGCTAGCAGTAGTCAAAAGACTAGTACACCGTGTCACTTCAGGCTATTTACACTTATATGACGGGAGGACCCTTTTCTGTTTGTACCTAAACTAACTTTAATTAATAAATGCCAAAGTTTTAAGTTATAAGAGTTTTTATTAAACATAATACATCATGAATTCGAAAATTCAATTATGCCTTGCTCACGATGCAGATAGTTAAAACGGTCTTCAGCCAGTGATTTTGTGAAAATATCTGCTAGTTGATGATCTGTGTCAATAAACTCTAAGAAAATATTCCCGTATTGTTCGTAATCACGTAGAAAGTGATGACGAATCTCTATGTACTTTATGCATGAGTGACAAATAGGGTTCTTAGTCAAGTTAATCGTGCTAGTGTTATCACAGAATATGTGAATCTTCGTGTAGTACAGATTGTTGTCTTCTAGGGTTTGCTTCATCTACAAAATTTGAGCACAATAGCATCTTGCGGCGATATACTCGGCCTCAATCGTTGATAGCGCTACAGAATTTTGCTAAAGCAGGATACTAAAGCTTTTACTAAAAAATGATATGTACCGCTAGTACTTTTACGGTCTACTTTGCATCCTGCAAAATTAGCATCTGAATATCCAATTAGGTCAAAATATGTGGTTTTAGGGTACCACAAGCCGACTGTAGAAATTCTCTTAAGGTATGGAAGATATGCTTAACGGCGCATAAGTGTGATTCCTTAGGATTAGCTTGATACCTTACACAGATGCAAATGCTAAACATGATACCAGGGCGACTAGCAGTTAAATATAATAAACTACCAATCATACCTTGATACTTACGCTAGTCGATTGGTTTGCCATTTTCATCAATGTTAAGCCAGGTTGATGTAGCCATTGGAGTTCTGATAGGCTTTACATTGTCGAAGTCATACTTCTTCAGTAAATCCTTTGTATACTTAGTTTGGTTGATGAATGTTCCCTGTTAGTGCAGTTTGATCTGGAGTCCCAGGAAGTTGTTCAGTTCTCCCATCATACACATCTCAAACTCACTCTGCATACACTTAGCAAATTCTTGACAAAGTTTTTTTATTAGTAGAACCAAATATTATGTCATCTACTTAAATTTGCATAAGAAGAATATCATCATCTGAAGATTTGATAAATAAAGTAGTAACAACTCTTCCTTTTGAAAAACCATTTTCAAGTAGAAAGACACTTAGGCTTTCATACTAAGCACGAGGTGCTTGTTTGAGTCCATAGAGTACTTTTCTAAGTTTGAAGATGTGATCAGATTTTTTTAAAATATTCAAAGCTAGGGGGTTGTTTCACAAAAACTTCTTCTTTTAAAAATCCATTTAAAAATGTACTTTTTACATCCATTTGAAACAATTTGAAATTGTGAAAACATACAAATGCACAAAACATACGGATAGCTTCTAGTCTATCAACAGGAGCATATGTCTCGTCATAATCAATACCTTCTTCTTGATTATAACCTTGTGCCACTAGTGCTTTGTTACGTAGAACTTGTCCATCCTAACTTAATTTATTTTGGAACACCCATTTGGTACCAATTATCGATTAACCAATAGGTTCAGGAATAAGTTTCCAAACTTGGTTTCTCTCAAATTGATTAAGTTCCTATTGTATGACATTAATCTAAAATTCATTATTAAAAGCATCTGCTACTGTCTTAGGTACTACTTGCGATATAAAAGCTACATTAGCTGCTATATCAGTGTCTTTATTAGAAGAACGTATACTTATACCTTTTGATATATCACCTATGATGAGCGTCTCTAGATGATCTGGCAAGAATTTCCAAGATTTGAATCTCTCTGTTAGATCTTCCACGAGGCTCTCTTTAGTAGCAGTATCTTTGGATAACTTGGATTTAACCTATGCATCTTCATCATCACTCTCCCTAGATCTGTGACTATTGAGCTCATCAAAAGTAACATTAATAGATTCTTCAACAATCATAGATCTTTTATTAAATACTCTATATCCCTTACTCTTAATAGCATATCCGAGAAATATCCCTTCATCTGTTCTAGAGTCGAACTTTTCCATGTTGTCCTTGCTGTTCAGGATAAAACAACGACATCCAAAAACTTTAAAATAAGAAATATTTGGAATCCTTCTAAACTAAAGCTCGTATGGTGTTTTCTTTGAGATAGGTCGAATTAACACCCTATTTAAAACATGACAGGCTGTACTAACAGCTTCTGCCCAAAAATATTTAGGACGATTATGCTGATTCAGTATGACTCTAGCCATCTTGCTTAGAGTATGATTCTTCCGCTCCAAAACACCATTTTGTTGGGGAGTTCGAGGACAAGAAAACTCGTGGTAATATCCACTATCATCACAAAACTTTTTAAAATCAGTATTTACGAATTCACCACCATGATCTATTCGGATACGAGTAATCATGAAGCCTTTTTTATTTTGTACCTTTTTACAAAATATCTAAAATTCAAAAATTGCATCACTTTTGTTTGATAAAAAAGTAAACCCATGTAAAACAAGAGAAATCATCAACAATAACAAAAACGTAAAGCTTACCGCCAAGACTAGCGACTCTACTAGGGCCAAATAAATCTATATGTATTAACTGCAATGGTCTAGAGGTACTTACAACGTTGATGGATTTAAAAGTATACCTAGTTGCCTTATTATTTTCACAGCCATCACATACCATGTCTCTCTTGAATATGATTTTGGGGATTCCTTTTACCAACTTTTTGGTGCACAGTCGTGAGATAGTGTTCATATTGGCATGTCCTAGCCTCATGTGCCTTAGCCAACTTTCATCTTGATTTGCTATTAGACACCTTCCTGCATTGTTAGTGATCTCTAGAAAGAAAACATAGATATTGTCTTCCCTAATCCCTTCATATACGGGATTACCAGATGACATTTCATATATAGTACATTTGTCTTTTACAAAGTTGATACCATAGCCATTGTCTGCCAAATGACTTATGCTCGGAAGGTTATGTTTCAACTTCGTAACTAGACAAACGTCTTTTATTACTGGGTAAGGAGACATACCAATGTGCCATTTCCAATTATATTACCTCTCAAGTTGTTTCCAAAGGAGACGTATTCTTCTTTCTTCATCGATAACGTAACGAACAAAGATGCATCACCGGTCATGTGCCACGAACATCCGTTTTTGAGGATCCACTTGCTTATAGCATGAGAGGGTTGAGGATCCATCTATAATACGAGTAGATAAATCCTTTGGTACCCATTTCTTGAAGGGTCCATTTTTATTAGTCTTAGGTCTCCAAATAAGTGTTTGATTGTCAACAAGCTTTCTTGCTAGACAATACTGTGATATGTGCCCGTGAGTACTATAGTACATGCAAGTAAGTTTTGAAAAAGTGTTCTTTGTTTCTGTGTTGGCATGCAGTTGTGTCTTCTTTGAAAACCTATAAGTGAAAGCATGATTGTGATTAACGTGTTATTTGCGTGCTTTCTGTGGTTTAGTCCTCTTAGTTATATGCTTAGCATTAGGACTAACCTTAGGCTGTGTCACAGGAATGACCTGCTAGCCTAACTTGATCTCTAAGTTTTTAGAGACCGTACAAGACTCCTCATATTTAGTTGTCATATCAGCGAGTCTTTGCTCTGTGACTAAGTGCCTCTTCTTCTCTGTTATAAAGCTCTTGTATCTTGACATAGTCTTTTTGTTTCATTTCAATGGTGAGGATAGCCTCATGATAGTCTACCTTAAGCTTAGCTATCTCATCCGTGTTACCGGTAGTAGATGTCTCTCTAATATCTTCGAGAAGATTAGACAATCTTGCTACTTCGATTGTGCATGCCTTAACCTCTTTGCGAGATTGCTTATATGTCTAACACATTTCTGTGTTCTTCAAGTAGTTCACTAAAAGCATTTTCTAACTCATCGAAAGTAAAGTCATCATATAGAGGGTTAGCTGATACCTTATCGAATTTCATTAGATAGACATTAGCAGTGCTGCAGGGTCTGTCCTCTTCCTTTGGTTCACTGGCATCACTTTCATGCCAGATGCTTGTATTTGAATACTTTCGACTGTTTGCAAAAACAAAAAGTTTGATTACAAACTAAAAAAAGAGTACAAAGAGTACAATTGATTTCTGGGGAAGTACAACTATAGGAATCTGATCAGAAGACGATCACTTTATCCCTTGGACGATACGATATCGAAGAAGATAGCTATTGGAGAGTGCTGCAGCAAGTGCTCAGAAGATTATGATTATTAGTCCTCCTTTGAAAGTGATTTGGAACTCTATTTATAGAGTTTAGAGATAACTATTAAGTAGTTATCCTGCTCGGCGCACACTGCAATTGGCACGCCATTCGTCCCTTGGTGCGAACAGTTGGTTTAACTGCTTAGACGCATGGCATGTTGTGATTGATATGCGCTTGGTCATGGACAGTATCACAGACACGTTCTTCGAGATTAGTGGCATATGTTCTACGTCATCTAACTGCTTTAGGATGATTTGATCAGGTAGCGCCAACTGCTAGGTAGTGCCAAGCGCCACTTGCTATTTTGTGACTTTGAATGATGTGGTGTCATTGATTACCTCGTACAAACGGTAGATGGCGCGATACAGCTGCTGGTCATTTATGACGAATTTGACACGTCTGACAAAATATCCTCGAGCTCTATACGCTCGAGATTTGAACAGATTTCTCGAATGACGAGATATCAGTCATGATGATAACTGTTTAGCTTCTCCGAAAGGATGGCCATGTGGCAGGTAGTGCCACTTGATGACCAGCACCTGTTGATGTTCTGCACCATCTGATGTCTGGCACCACTTGATGATTTAATTGCTGGCACTATTTATGAGTAGCGCCTGATGTTGATTTTACTTTTTAGGCTTCTACAAGTCCTCCTTCAAAGTTTTCAAATTTGAACAGCTTCAAAATTTGGAATACTTTGAATAAGAAACGGTTGGCGTAGAGCAGTATCACAACTGACCCGACATTCAGGCACAGACCATGTGACTATTACGGCTAGGACTTGGCTATAAATAGTTGAGAAGAGAGAGAAAAATACACTTTACTTGAAATTTCTTTCTTTCAAACTCTTTTTTTTCTTCAACTTTTGAACCTTTCAACCAATCGTAATGGCTCCAAAGAGATCCACCACTGTCGAAAAGAAAAAGAAAGTGGCCGGAGCTACTTCGCGTGTGCCACCACTGAGGGTGCCGCAGCATATCACACCGTCGGCGAGAGCCGAAGAAGCGAACCCATCCTTGGAAGGTAAGAGATTGGACGGAGAAGACGACATTAGAACCTTCGCGCCATTCGCGTGTAGCACGATCAATAGGCCAACATCGATCGCCTCTTTCAGAGTGTTGGTCGATGCTTTGCACCATCTTCACCTTGCGCTACCTCTTTTAGAGTGTTTGTCTAAAGCAATCATAACCAATGATGCCCTATGCAATTTGTCATATTCTTAATATATTGTGTCGTCTGTCATTATGCGCAGACCATACGCTAATCGATTCATGTGCCGTCTGACTAACTGTCAGATTGCATGTGCCAACTCTGTGTAAAGTTAAATTTACTTGTTTCTTATAATCTTTTATGACTCTAACATTTATTTCTTTTTGTCTTCTGCAGCATCTATGGTGACGCCAAAAGCTGAGGTCACTGTCAAGGAGAAAGTGCTATAGTTCCCGTAAAGGAAGAACCTACTTCAGAAGGCAGTGGTACCGGGAGCTTCAATCACCCAGCTCCTGTGGATGACCTTAATCAGTTAGGTCCTTCCTATGCACGAGGGTTGAGGGACTGGTATCTGCCCCAGCATGGCCATTCTCGGGCAAATAAATAAAACATCTTTTTTGTCTTCAATGTTTCCTGCTTTGATGTAGTAGTTTGCTTTCCTTTCTTTGCAAATGTAGTCCTTTACTCCTTTTTATGGAGAAAAAAATAAAGAACCCTTATGTTTGCTCATTTGTTGTGATGTTATCTTTTTTGAAACAACTTTTGTTAATAATGGGTCGTTTAATACGGACAATAGAATTTTTTAGAGGTGATGTGACAAGTCGTTGATGTAGATAGTAGAATTCAGAGGTAATGTGGATGTGAATTCGTATATCTATTGATTATCCTTGAGCCAACTGGGACTCAAGAATAGGATATCATTTAAAACAACTGGGTTTCAAAAGATGATGTTTGTAATGATGGAGTAGATGATGTTGTCAATCTGGATAGAATCCACTGGGGATTCAAAGATTTGAAGTATGTACAATATTTGTTAGAAAATATAGTACACACTTTCAAACATGGTATTTCTTCAGGAATTTGCTGTTAATAGGTATCATAGCGATTCGGCCATCCATACCAGATAGTTGATAAGCTCCATTTGAGAAAACTTTGCTTAAGGGACCTTCCCACTTTGGTTCGAACTTGCCCTTGCTCATGTGTGTCATAGTCATAGGACGTTTGACAGTAAGGACTATCTCGCCTTTTTGAAATGCTCATACTTTTGTAACCACCAGTTTTCTAAAATGAGGATAATTTTGAACTTTTGTAAAATTTATAATTAAATAATAGGATTTAAATCATGTTAATGATTTATGGTGATTTTTAATTATTTTAATACTATTTAATTTAGTGTATTGTGACTTTGGCATTTTTACTAGTGTAACCTTAGAGTTACTTAACCTAGATACTAACCATGACCATGGAGACCTAACCATGTGATTAGATTGACTAATTCCCATTTTTAGGTTAGGAGTATTTTGGTCATTTTTTGACTTTTGAATTAATTAGGATTTTGATCAATTGGTAATGTGCTAGTTATTATATTAAGCCTTAACCTAGAATTATCCTAATTAGATGTTAGTTATTAGCCTAGATATTACATTAGAAGTTTCTAACTAGATGACAAGATTAGAGATATCTATATATTTTGTTCAAGTAGGATATTTAGCTAGAAACCCTAATTTACTTAGGCCTTTCCTAAGAGGGCTTGAATTGAACTTGTAGAAGCCTACCCATGACTTAAATATCTTCCCAAACCATATCCAAGACCCCCTTGGCCGGCCATAGACTCCCCCCTACAAAGGGCAACACATTGATGAATCTTGCCTCTTTTCCTTGCCTCCTTAAACCCTAAATCAAGTTCTTCCCAAAATTCTCCCCCTTTATCCAAATCAACTCCAAATTGAG
>JANAVB010022400.1:90000-351923 GCA_029216955.1 Iris pallida
TATTCATGCTTTAGATAAATTACTTGATGCTGTCACGTTGTTATCACGAACCGGTACCCTATGGATCTTGTCATGCGATGTTATCTCCCTCGGGTTCATCAAATACATCTTGTCATGTGCTTTTCACAAACGTCTTGTATTTCTTGTACACCCCTATTCATGTATACTCTTGTGCGATCTTGTACTCTCATGATCACATGAGCCTTATGGATAAAAACCTCTTGTACAGGTAACGTAACTTGACTGAATCCTTGTGTATCGATTGGGGAGGGTGTGTAGGAAATGGTCATGTAATCAAATCCCATCTTGTGTAAATATTATGTATGTCCATTATGCCCTCATGTATAATGGAGACCCATTTTATTGTATGTCCTAGCCTGTTTACAAAACCATATTTTGCTCTAATAACTTATATGTACTTACAGTTCCTATTTCATATACAAACTCTTCTTGTACTCAGATTTGTCTATTTATACTGTTCTTGTGCATGTCTTACAGTTCTCATTATAGTTTACTCTACTGCTTGTTTTATATATTATGTCATGATATGATCCTATTTCAGTGTTGTGTATTCGCTCCTGTCTTGACTGGATCTGTTGAAAATATTACAGATGATACTGAGGGTTCTGTACCACCTACTATGGAGCACACCTAGATGATATCTGTGAGTTGGATCTTCAGGAGGATCCAACTATAGTTGTGGACACCATCCCTTTTGCCTAGGCTAGACTGCTAGGTTGCTTATCTTATTGTATTTCGCTACAAGAAAAATGACGATTCTTGACGGTTTATAAGTTGACGGTCGTCGAAAACTGTCAACAATAGTGGCTATCTTGACGGTTTTAGGCTTACGTCAAGGAAAGACAAAAATTTTGTCACTTTAGCAATTTTATAGCATATATGTTGACGGTTTTGAAGGATCCGTCAAGAAAGAATATTTTTTATATTGACGGTTTGTTGATAACCGTCAAGTAATGCATGTGCAAAACAATTGGCGAGATTTTTTCAGCTGCCATTTTAGTAATTTTTTCAAACCATTTATATTTATTGACGGTTGTGGTTCCTTTTAATCCAGGAATCCCGCAAACTTTCTCTCGATCGCCTTTTCCTTTCCTCCTCCTCTATCTGACCTTCTCCTCCCTAAGAGAGAGAGAGTACTCTCTCCTCTCCTCTAAAGAGTCTCCCACAGCTCATCTTTCTCCTCCATAAGAGAGAAACCCTAACAGTAGTTTTTTCCTCTCCCTAACCTTCTAGGGTTTCAATCTGATCTCTTTCCCTCTCTCTCTAATGGCGAACGAACCTCAGTTCTCTTCCCACAAGCGAAAGTTCGACGACCGCGACACCACTGGCTTCCACATCTTCCACTCGCCAACCGACCGGATTTTTGGCCCCAATCTCCTTGGAAAACCAGCCTCTATCATCCTACAACAGCGTTCCGCTGCCTCCCGACGAGATTGAGCTCGCAAAGCAGCGCGCGTAGGAGATCGCAGCGAAGCTCTTCAGCGATGCCGAGGCCAAGCGCCCCAAGACCGAGAACGACACCGGAGCCGACGCTTCGAGTGGTGACAACCAAAATAGTTTCCCAATTCTGTACAATTATTTCATTCCCTCTAGTTATAAATAATTATTCTAATTAGGGCTTTTAGTTCATCGAAATCTGTGAAATTTGTTTGAGGTGTGTATTGATTTCTGGTTTAGATGGATTTAGATCAAATTCATGTTTAGAGGCCGTGTCGAGTGTCGTCTCCCCGGACTTCCTCGAGCAAAATTTTACATAGCATCAGTTTTGAAGGAAGGAAATTAGTTAAATGCTAGATGCCTTCTTCTTCTTGGAGAGGTTCAGAATACCACAAATTTGAGATAGAGAACTTGTCTACCTAATATTTAAGATTGATGTTCTTCACATTCTTTTTCATGAATTACAATGTTCTTCCTAGATTTGGCTAAGAAAAAAGGTGCATTGTTAATTATGGGGTATTGGAAGAAAGAAAGGAATCTCTGTTTTTCTTTTTTGTTACATATATTTTTGATCATTTCTTGATTTCTGTGTGATCCTTGAGTAGGGCTACACTGACCTCCTTTGGCAATGGCTTCAACCTTTCCACAATTTCTTTTCTCAACACAATCCAAACCCTATTAACTGATACTGTGGAGATCACAATCTCAAAATATTTGACTCGACGGCTTAATTCAAGTCTTGCTGACAATTGAGGATAACAAAAAGGTGTTGGTAAGGTTCATATGCTACTGGAGAGTATTGTTAGGCCATAACCCCTAAATATGATTTATACTAAATTCATATGTTATATTACATTACAGATATGTAATCCCCTTTTTCACTTTGGCTGGTTATGTCATAGGGATTAATGTGATACTTTATGGCAAATCAAATTGTCTAAGTTGCTTTGTTAAGACTTTTTATAGTCTAGGGGAACTTAGGGTAATCCTTGGTTGCATCAGTTCAAACTGCATCATCGAAAAGTTAGGTATACCTACCTGCCAACTAAGTATATAGGTTTGTGAGGCCCTCACCTCATGGTATCTGCCCTGGCTAGGAATGGGCAGTGGCACAAAAGGTTGACATTCCCATTCTCCTATGGAGCTTTCTCGTGCTCTATACCTGAACCCATCCGACATTTGAAGGCATGGGTCGTGATGATGATATTTACATGCTATTATCTGTGATGACTTAATTATGTAATTTTTGTGCATGTTCAAGGAATAAATTATCTCCTCATATTCATCATAAGCCCAACTAATGGCTAGGATGAACGTACAAGAACAACACCAGTCCCTACAACAGGAATAAAACATAATTAGCCATGAAAGATTCCTCAAACCAATCCAAGTTGGCAACAACCTTATTTATTCATCAGAAATGCTGCAAATTTCATGATAAATGCATACTCAGGAAAAAAAGAAGAAGTATCTATTACACACCAGGGTTACACCATGAAATTATAGGCAATCTACACCTTGGTCGGAAAGAAGCAGCTTGCTGTATGTTTTCATCTCTGGTACCAGAAACAAGAAAGTTACATTATAATGGCAAGAGATTACACAATCAATTTTATAACTCATAAATATTATTAAGAGTTTTATTTTTATATATAACCTAAAGCCTCTTACAACATAATAAAACTGCACAGAATCTTGAAACTTGCCTAATATTTTTTGGGACAATCAACAAGGAAGGATAAGTTGCACACAACGTATAACTGGAATTGGTTGCAGTTATTCTCCAAATTGGACGAATAATGGTTGGCAACATGGGGGGTCTGTGCAAAAATGTAAACTTAGTACCACTTTGGTTTTGATTCAACTCTAGTCTTGATTGAGAATTGCATCGATTTTGTGTGCAAGAAGCTTTTTCTTGAGTAATGATTCGATTACAGTGGCTGGCTGGTATTTGTTGGCTAACTATTTCTCCATTCTTCCAGGTAGAAAATAGGGTTTTCCGAGATTTGCAGGGGACTGTGCCAGTGGTCACAGGAGATCAAATCCCGGAATCACTTTAGAGCAGAAATCTTCGCGCTGTTGCATGGTATATTTCGTAAACTTTGCTCATTTACTTCCAAGTTATGACACGACACAGCGTGATGCCGATACTGTCTCATATTTGGATCTAAGGCTAAAATTTAGTGGAAGATAGAGAGTACATTTGGGGGGAAATAGTGGGAATGTAAAGCTAGACAAGCAAGCTAGTCAGTAGGGGCTAAGCTTGTATCAGAAATAGCTAAAAGAACCACAGTAAGTTAACACAAATAGAAAGGAAACTTTCATCTGTATAAAGTTTATAACATAGAAGTAAAATTGAACTTTGTATGCAAGCATATGCATATTTTTGAATATATATAGTATGCTAGCAGTAAAGCAGGATGGAATATTAAACTATCCAAACTTCAAAGAAACAAGTACTAAGGCCTATTTGAAATATGTCCCTTCAAATATTAATCACAAACTTTCTTTTCCAAACTAATTCCTACAATACATTTCCTTGACACTATTCCAAGCAAACGATCATGTATGTTGAATCAATTCTAGAATCTTCAATGTGCATCACACATGCACTTAAAAAAATCAGGAGTCCACTAAGAATAAAGAGGGGGATCAAACATGTGAAGTCTTCAAATTCTAGACTTGTTGTAGTCATCTGAACCAAGATTTTCTGCTAAATTCTAAGGAACCCTGCTAATGCTAGTACTGAACCAAATCAATTAGCATAGAGGCTCCTGGAGCTAAAATATATGGGAAATTTGTGTGGATCGTCTATCAACTCTTCTTTTAGAAGCTTAATTCTTGTCCTAAACATTTTACTAAAACTTCCTATATAAGTGGTACTACTAAGAATAGACTGGACATACAAGTGAAATATTTGTGCAGATCGTGAAGAGGCTACTGGAGCTCAAAGAGATCGACACGAGAGCCATCAGCAAGTCCGGGGAGACGACACTCGCCAATCTAGATGTCTCTTCCTAGTAATTTTCTTTGATGTTTATTTGTATATGCTAATGTCAAAGGAGAACTACTATCTTCTGGAATCCATTATTTTGATAGATCACTTAGATAAGTTATGACCTACTTTGTTGATAGCAACTGTTGACTTTTGAGTTCTCATTTTGTAAGAGAATTATGATTTGACTTTGGAGGTCAACTTTGAGGGCACTTTAGCAATTATTATTTTAAGAACTATATCGACAACCATCCAAGAGTGGAGTTTCTTGAGTGTTGTTAAGTGTTTACTTGATAGATCTGCTGTGTCTCTGGCTTTGTAAAAGCTTACCTTACATAAATTTGAATTTTTTTCTATTTCCTACTTGTCATTTGTGAAATATGATAAGAGTGTTTTCACATGTTCCACTGAATTTCCCAAACTATTCCCCTATTTCCTGCATGATAAAGATCAGAAGGATTCTGTTATAATTTGTTCTATCATGTTGTTTCAGGATCTACCGGTCAAATCCTCACCACCTGCACAGGCTGCCCCTGTACACAATGATCCTACGATTATTCAGGTACACAATGATCTTATGATTATTGTGCAATTTCATGTTTAAGCTTCGATGTCAAATGTCAATGTTTGCTTTTTTATGCATATGCTAGTTGTAACAGATTACATGTCAGGAAGATAAGCAGCACATTTTTGTTCAGAAATATAGCCACAATATACTCTTGACCACATGTTTGACACTCCTTAAGGGTGTCCTCAAATTAGGTCACACTTTATGTATTAACACTTCTTTGGAGTTTGGATGGATTTCGACACTTAGTCTTACCCTTCTTATTTGCAGTTAGCTCATTGAGATACAACTTTTATTTTTCATATGTAAGTCTATATTTCTCATATGAAGTCTGATTTAAAAAGTTTAGCAGATAAAGAAGATAGAAACCAAGACATATTGCCTATTAGAAATTTATTTTATTAAAAGTAAAATTTTCATATACATGAGATACTGGCCATCAAACAAAGGGTCAGTCTGATGGACATTCAGATTCTTTTATGGCTCCTCGGAGAGCTTAGTGGCATGGGAAACGAAGGAGCCGGAGTACGGCACACACTCGTGTCTATAAAGAGACACTTTGTGGGCCTTAAAAGCGATGAAAGAGGTTCGGACATGACTTTGGCACATATCTAGACCATATTGTCTTGCCAAAAGGCAAAGGCTCATTGGATCTCATAAGATACAAAGTGTTTAGGGAACCTTATGCCCTTATCTACTTGAAAGGTTTTAGGAAATATGAGGACACTTGAGTTACAATTGGAGCATAATATTCCTAGGTATTTAAGAGCACTAGATACTATGGGATCTTCAAGGTGGCATCCTCCTGGAAGAACTCATGTTCCTCGGTGCCGGTGGTCTCCTGGGTATATGACATGCAACCAAAGTACCAAACTGGTTAGCTAAACTGTCAGGGAGCAAGTACCCCAAAGGAACACCGACCAGTATATACAATCACACAACTATAATATATATAGCCAGGGAAGGTGTATACATGAATATATAGAATACGATAAGCAGGAACAATCCCAATGAGTATAGGAAAATGAAGTTACACTACTATCCAGAATGATCTAGCTCGGTGGTTGAATTGACTTGATTAGAGGTTTGCTTATTTGTTAATGAGTTCATATTACATTGGCATGTCCCCTCATTACATGTTAGAGTAGATATCTGAAGGTAGCCAGCATATAGATATAATGTGCCTGTCAAAGTTATCTGACTTCTTGCTTATATTTGTACAGTTCCCCCAATAGATATATTTGCACGCACACAAACAAAAAGGGACATACTACTTCACTTGTTTTAAGCATTCTTTTTTTTCATACACTAATTTATAAATTGTAACAAGTCCTTTTTGTCCTGGTCCATTTTGTTTCATTACACTGGAGTTGGTAAGTTTGTTGATTACCACTCTACAATTGTGTAACATGTTGGTCAACAAACTCATTATCATAAATTGGTAATTTGTGCTCTTGTTCTCAGAAACTATATAACTCACACCATACAAATCTTTCCATTTTGGTTTCATTTTGTAGGTACACGCATGCTGTGAATAGGGGAATGCTGTGGATATGGAGGGATGCGCTTCGGTCTGGTTTGCTACATTTTTGGTTTCATTTTGTAGTATTGGATTATGTTTTGTGGTGACAAGTGATGCATGGATGTTTGTGGTTTGGATGTTTAAGTGCTATGGAAACAACAGATGTGGGTTATGTGTACTTTATGGTTGGATTATGTTGTGAGTGGACAAGTGAATAATACATGTGGTGGGATGTGTATTGGAAGTTTTTGTTGTATGAACAATATAGTTTGTTAATATAAAATTTGGGTTTTATAGTAATTTGATGTGTAGCTTCTGGATTGATATTATGTGTGTTTGATTAATATTATATAATTCTTGATGGAATTTTGGCATGCTTCTTTTGATGGTACTTTGGATAGCTTCTCTTGATGGTTGTCAAACGTCAATGTTAATTCAAATTGTGCTGCATAATAGCCGTGAATTCATGCTTTTCATGACGGGTTTTGTTCGTCAAAACAAATGCTTTTCTTAACGGCTAAAGGCTGTCATCTAGGCTGGAGTCAAGAAAAGTTTTTGCCTATGTTGACGTTTTTTAAAAATTGCTATCTTGACGGCTAAAAATAATCAAAAAAATTACTTCCAATGACGGTAAAAAACCGTCAAGAAAAGTCCTGCCAGCGACCGTCAAGAAAAGGGGGGACTTTTCTTGACTCCGGCCTACTTGACGGATCCGCAACCGTCAAGATACCCATTTCTTGACGGGGAATCACCGTCAAGAAAAGCCCTTTTTTGTCGTGTTTGTGTTGTCTTGAGTTGTATTATTTTTGGATGTTGAGATGTTGGTGTTGTTTTGTCATGACCCGCACCCGGTGTAAGGGTACAAGTGCATAATAGTGGCCAGTCTACACCGCAGAATCGGTAGTAGAACGTTGTTCTAGGTCACTATCTAACAACAACTCACGTAATTATATAGTGTACTTGTCATAATCTCAACTCCGAACGGAGGACAAGTATATATATAATGAAGCTCAATAACAGTCTAAGCACGATAAGATAACACAGAAGTTTATAACTAAAGACTAAACAACAACAACAAATATAAACTACTAAATAATAATATCTCAAACAAACTCAAATACAAACTCAATATCTCAAGTTATTACAATTAAGTTCTAAACATGAAAACTAAACCAAGTCTACTAGCTAGTCGCCCGATCAATCCTGAGAGTCTGGGCCAAAGGTAGCTAAGCCATCTCCTGCTCCAAGGCAAGTAGGGAAAGTGTGCTCAGGCAAGCATCTGTAATATTTTTAATGTATTCATTCAGGATTGGAACGAGCACAACTCATCTAGAAATCCCAAGTAAATGGCAAAGACTATAAAGCAGTTATAGACAGTTATATTGATGAAGCATGAAAGTTTTAGACAGGTAATAATGTAGAACAACAGTTAAAGTATAGGAGAAGTAAAATAATGAATCAAAAGATCATGGCAATGAAGACTGTAAATAAAAGCTAGCTGAACTAGAGTAAGGTGATATAAGTCCAGACAGTATAATGTAAATCAAGTGTAGTCCCAATGTGAGTCCAGACAATATGAGTCTAATGTGATTCCAATATGAGTCCAGAAAGTAATTCCAGGGTGAGTCCTAAACATGACACTAACCAGTGTACTTTAAAATACCGAGATCGACATGTAAATGGCTATGGGTAGTATGGCACATCGTACACCTGGTCAAGTGTGGGATGGCTATCGTTTATAATATAAGTCCAAGGGAGGTGGTTCCAGTATTTGGGAATGTTCACATGTCTACTCAAATATTTTTTCGTCCAACAAGTACAAGTGAATCCATAACTCGACACAAAAGTAAAGTACAAGTCCAACCAAAACATGATGGTACCAGTCGGGGATTCCAGTAATAGAGGCCAGACATGTAAAAGGTGAGTGTTGCATATAATGGATCCAGTAAGATCAATCCAAATTGACAGAGAATCAAATAAAACTAACTAGAACTGAATTACAGTAATCAAAAAGTAAATGGAAGAACTATCAGAGAATGTACTCGCCTGATACCCTGAATGATAAATGAATACAGATGTCCGAACCGGAGTCACAATGTCCTATTTTGAGCAATACAGGTTATAATATGTTTAATATATAATAATTGAAGTTTACAATATAATCTACATAATTCTAGGTCGTTCTAGGTTAAGTCAATTCTGGTCAACTTTATGGCCAAACTAAGACAACGTATAGAATTTGCTCAACTGTCTAGGTCAAACTCTATAGTCAACTCTAATCTAGTCCATAGGCTATCTCATGATCCCATAGGCTTACATACTAGGATACCTAAAACGCTATATAAAATACATATATCAACCTTATCTCAACTAACCATAACATATTATATATATATATATATATATATATATATATATATATATATATATATATATATATATATATATGTAGCCTCCCTTCCCGAAAATTTCAAAATATTTTTATTATTTTATTTATTTGATTTAAATGGTGATTTTAAATTTGTTTTATAATTAATTATTTAGTTAATTGTTACGGTAGATGATTTTGGCCATGGTTGAGATTTGGAGTACAAGGTGACTAGGAATCGTGGCACGGATAGTGCAGTGGCGTGCCTTAACCAGTGTATTAGCCATGCCAAGGAAGGTCGAGCCATAGAGATGTCCTAACTAGGAAAACCAGGCCAAGTTATGACATGACCTTTATAAATAGTTTAATTATTCGTTATTAATATTATTTGACGTCTAGGTGACCCAGTCGTACCGAACCTGTCCCGACTGGACCCGAACCGAACCCAAACCCATGTAGTCAGACAGCACATACAAGGACATACATATTGAGGAAATTTGGTATAAGGGTATTGCATTTCATTTTATTGGTAAATGAATATTTTCTAGGTATTCGTAATTTTAAATATTATAAATATTACTATTAGTATTATTCAGTGATACTTGTATAAAATAGGCCCTTGTACGTTTTTGGGATATTTAGACTGTGCATGATGGTATCCATTATTAGTTTATTTAATTTTGTTATTATTATTCTTATTCTTATTCTTATTACTATTTTATTGTGGTTATTAAATATAAATTATTTATTATTAGCTATTATCATCAAGATATATGGGTAAATATAAATATATGATAAATATTGTATATGTGTGAATATGTGAGTATGAATAAATATATATATTAAATAAATGTGTGCGTATATATATATATAAATATATATGTGTGTGTTTGTGAATATATATAAATAAATATTAAATACGTATGTACGTATGTGTATGAGTATATATATAAATATATTATATAGAGGTGCATGTATATATATATATATATATATATATAATATATATATGTATACGCGAATGTATACGTAAATATATAAATATATATAGATGTGTACATAAATATATATATATATATATATATATATATATATATATATATATATATATATATATATATATATATATATATATATATGAATGAATAAACAAAGCCAAGCCAGGCCCATCCCGAGCCCAGCCCAGGGCCCGGCCCAGCCGTGAGCCCAACACCTCCAACCCAGATTGTATATGCATATATATGCATATGTGGTTAATTCCACAGCAACTAACAACCCTAGCGGGTCTTCCCAGTCTTCATCGCTCGAGAACTCCAAAGATTGACTGCCTCCAAAACCCTAATGTCGCCACCACCTGGGCGCCTCCCCCGCGCGCACGCGCTCGCCACCGCGGGCCGCCGCCGGCCGGCCAGACCGCGCGGAGGCAGCGCGTGTACACGCGCGCGTAACAGGAAGCAACAGCAGCAGTCGCAGCGGAGTGCGATGTTCGTCGCAAGAGTTCTTCGCACCTGCTCAACGATTTCTCGAACCGCTTGCACCGGTACGTAGCTAACCTATACCTATTTCCATTCATGTATCAGGATAGTTTTAGATCGATCTATAATCCATGGGAGATCGACACAAAGTCGGTCGAATCATTGACCGAAAACAGGGCATGAAAACAGTCCAGACACGCAACTTGGAAGGCAATTTCTCGCTAATCCATAGACCAAATCGAAAAACTATTTGAACAGAAGGTTAGACAACATATAGGAGATGAGGATCCTTCTTGTAGATTTATTTTTCACCTAATATATGGAGAGATATTTGATTCCAAAATCCTAGAAAAACCTGTTTTGAAAAACTAGAAATTGTTCCACACGACGTGCGTCCCGCCATTCCGGGCGACGTGGTCGCGCACCAAAGGCATCAAAAGCTGCGTAACAGCTTCGTGGTCGTGTGGGCTTTGGCGGAATTCAAATTGGTCGCGTGTGCACGACGAATTTGATGCGTATCCGTCGAAATTCACCGTATCGTGCACTTTATAAATTCTCCAATTACTTTGTGCACGCTCGTCAGATCGAGACGAAACTTACGCCAACAGAACCATATCATTTTTCTGGTCCTGTATGCCAAGTTTGGTCCGATTCTGAGACTGTTGATAAAATTGCCCTTTTGTGGGCCCCACGGTCCGACTCGACGGACGATTTTGTGTACGGCCCGCCGGAATCCAACTTTGGACATACGGTTGGGTTCGTATCGGAAAACTGGATCCTTAGACATATAGTTTGACAATTTTAGAGACCATTGACTCTGGCACGCGTTTCGGTGCAAAGCGGGTCCAACGACGGATATCGTTTTTGTTCGAAATTACCGTTTTGCCCCTGTGTCCAGAATTGGACTTAAGGACAGGCAATCCTAGCTAATTTGACTATTGTGAGAATGTTGGCAATGTCTGTTTCAGCTTTCGGAGACAGTTGTGAGGACTTGGACTTCATGGCTTGGCAGTTGACTGTATTTTGTTGGATCTGTGTGCAACCTCCAGGCAAGTATACCTTGCCTCCCTCTACAGTTTGTTTACATGTATATTTCTATTATTATACAGTTTTACCAGTTGGTTATTTACTTGTGATTTGTATATCGTGCTTGCTAGTATAGATATAGTCTATGTACATGGTTAGCCTTGTAGTTCATATTGGATTGGTTCTCTCGTGTATCGTGATTGCGTCGTGTCGTGTCTTCACCTGTGTCTTGAATGAGTCGTGTCTGTAAGTATGAGTGAGTGAGCTGCTATTCCTTTGTCTTTCCCACAACCTGCGAGTCCACACACGGGGCGAGGGTTGCCTTTGCACCTGCGAGTCCACAATCGGGACGAGGGTGACTTGTCTTGAAACTGACCTGCGAGTCCACAATCGGGGCGAGGGTTGGTTTTCCATTGATCTACCAGCAGTTCATTTATGCATACTTGATCCCGTATCCGAGTTCATAGTTACCGGTCAGTAGCCACTGATCAGTCTTCTGTCTAGTTCCTGTTTACACCCTGTTTATATTATTGCATGATTAAACTGCTAGATAGACATGTTTTATGTATCTTGCTAGTCCTCTGAGGACCTGATGATCTCTTCAGGTTTAGCGACTACATGGAGTTAGTTAGCAGAGCAGGATGGTAGAGGATTGCGATGTATGATACAGGTATTTTGCTTATGATATTTCTTTATTATCTTCTCGTGCTTTATATTCAGTACCATGATTTACTCTGCTTATTTATAGACTCATATCATTCTTAGAGTCTAATCGAACAATATGCTAATGGGCTGCAGACCATGACCCATAATTGTTCATTCTTGTTTATATGATTCATGTGGATTGAGATATAGTTTAGATTAGACATGATACCCATGACCTTGACAGCTTATACGTACTCGAGTCGGGCTGGAGTCCGCTTAATACGTAGCTGGCTTGCTCACGAGCTCGCGTCCGAAAAGCGGGTGCGGGTCATGACAATATATATATATATATATATATATATATATATATATATATATATAAAATATATATATATATATATATATATATATATATATATATATATATATATATATATACACTCAAGCCTATATACCATTCATATATAGATGTATACTTAACCCTTACATCAATTAGCCAAATCCCATAACTTTACATACCAATATCACTTGTGACACCATATATCCTACCCTCAATACATAACCACCTATAATATATCACATCCATCTATATGTATCCTAGGTGCCTACATTTACCCCTTATCCTAGATATCTTAATGCAAGGTAAATTCCAACACCACGCACATCTAGTGCACTAGTCTGTGCAATGGGCTAACATCCCCCACACTGCTGCTTTATCCTTCACATCACTCACCTCTTCCTAACTGTTAAGCACTCCTCCTTAAATGACCCATGAGCCCACACTCCCTACCAATATCCTAGACACTCCTTACTTACTTGTAGAACCCTAGAGGGGGGGTGAATAGGGAAATAAAATATAAACTACAACAATTGATGCAATAAAGGCAATTTAAAGTAAAGAGTAGAAAGATCAAACGCAAACGCAAGGATGTATCCTGGTATCCTCTTTTGAGGCAATCCAGTCCCGGAACTCTCTCCGGCTTTAATCCACTATTATCCAAATAGTACACACGAGTTTGGATCCGAAGAACTCGCCAACTTCAACACGAGTTTGGATCCGAAAACTCGCCAACTTCTACACACGAGTTTTCTTACGAAGGCTCGCCAACTTCAAACAAAAGAGAATGAGAACTTGTTGATCTTCTAACACGTGAAGATCGAAATGTACAACTCTTTAATACTCTAGCACTTTGGGAGAGGATGACAATGAAAAGCTTTAAAGAGTATTAATGGTGGAGCTCTTGGTTGTTGGAAAATTTATGGAAGAGTTGGTGAAGTAGCTCAAGAGAGAGAGAGAGCTTCCTTTTATAAGAAAACCAAGAGTAGGTGGCATTTAATGCTCTGAAATGCAGGCAGACCGGCATGCCGTCGGTATGCCGCGGCATACCGCCGGTATGCCGGCCAAATAGTAACGATCATAATTATGACCGTTCAAGAGCATTAAATGCGGCCATTAATGCGTGTCAGACCAAATCGAAAACTAAGTATTCGAAATTCGGTATACTGCCGGTATGTCGATAGAATGTCACAGAAAGTTTCGAGCTGCTAGAAACGGCATGCCGTCGGTATGTCGTAGCATACCGTCGGTATGCCGACAGTTGATCACAGCAACTTTTGTGTTGCTAAAAACGGCATGCCGCCGGTATGCCGCAGCATGCCGTCGGTATGCCGACATTTCGAGACAGCAACTTTCTAAGTCCAAAAACGGTATACCGCCGGTATGCCGAAGCATACCGTCGGTATGCCACTTTTTATCACAGAAACTTTTCTGGACACGAAAACGGTATACCGCCGGTATGCCGAAGCATACCGCCGGTATGCCGCTCTGAATGACATGTTTTTCGATTTGTGCTTTTAGTTATCATCCATCCTTTAGTGTTTACAGATATACCTAGACAGCAAGAAATGCCGGTAACTGCTACAGTCTTCAAGGAAGAAGGAGGAAGCTCTGGAAGTGAAGAACTCCATGTAGTACATCTTCTGGGAATATTTGAATCTGAAGAACAGAAGACTAAACTACGAAGATGCTGTTAATTACTCAAAATAAAATGTGCCAACAAACTCCCCCATTTTGATAATTGACAAAATAGAGAGAGATAGCATCTTCAGGGAGTAGCTCCCCCGTAGGTAGACAGCTCCCCCTCAATACGATTTCTCCCCCTTTGTCACTTAGTCAAAGATGGGGATAATCAACAGAAATATTGCATAAGAGAAAGGACATGAGTATATATAAAAAAAAGCATGCATGAATATATATGAGAGAAAGTGAATACATGCTGGACCCATACATTTCATAGTAAGATAAACGACTCTCCACAACGAGAGCCAGACACAACAGACAACCATAGATAATGTCCCCGAAGGACAGCAAAGAGCTAAAACAACCATAAACCGGTCCCCGAAGGACCACTAAAGACAACAAACTGAAAAACACACATAAAAACTAGGAGCACTCAAGAACCGAAACCACCATCAAAAGGAAGACCATCCCTAATCCTCAGCCGGATCATCATCATCATCACCCTGAGCCTGCTAGAAGGCGCCAAAAGGATCAATGCCGTCAGGGTACATAAACCCATAGGCATTGGGGTCAGAGAAGCGCGGGCCCGTGTACATGGGATCCTGAAGATTAAGATCCAGAAAAGCATCACGGTCTTGAAGAGTGCGCTGAATGAAGTACCCCTGATCGTGGAACCGAGTCTGGATCAGGGTGCCAAGTCCACGAGTGTGGGCCCGCATCTGCTCCTCCGCCTGGGCCATCCGCATATCAAAATGCTGCTGAGTGAGCGGCATATAACGGCCCGAAGGAGGAGGGGTAGATGTGGGAGCAGCAGGCGTGGATGCCGGTTGCTCTTGGGAAGATGAGGCACGGGAAGTAGAGGCGCCAGCCAGGGTACGGGAGATAGCAAGATATGAGGGGACGCCATCCGAGGTGCAGAGAGACAGGTCAACCTGCTTGGCCTCCATGAGCAGAGTGATGAAAGAGCCATAGTAGAGATTCTGCTTCCCCGAAGGCATGGTACGCCGAAATTGCAGAAAAAGAGTCTTTGGGAAGGAGAATCGCTTCCAGGCATAGAGATGGTACATGCAGACGAGGGCATCACCAGTGATAGCGTCATAGTTCCCGCCCTTCGGAAAGAGAGTGTGGCACACGATCCGATGGAGCTCGTAATAAAACGGCTCCAGCTGGACAGAGAGGGCCGGGATGGCCGGAGGGTTGGGACCCTTGCAGATGATTCGGCAGAATTCGTCGAAAGGGGACGCCGCCGAGGAGTTGAGAGCACCCAACATAGGTAACGCATCCCCTTTGTCTGGGATGCCTAAGATGGCCTCCACTTCCCGAGATGTGAGACGGAAGTGGCGGTCATTGACCATAGATTGGATGGCGGAAGGGTCGTCGTCATCCCCTCTCATATTGCAATAGAAAAGGCGGACAGCAGCAGGGTAGACAGGGATTTGGCGCCTTAGAAGAGAGGAGAGACCGGCATCGTCAAACAAAGGGACGTGACCGGGGAAGAGGTTCCAGTTGATCGCCCGTCCTTTGAATACGTTGTGATTGGCGAAGTGCTGGAACCAAAGCTCGGCGGCCAGAGAGTTGGAGAAGACGCGCTGGTCATAGCCGGTAGGAAGCGCCACCGGGACGAAGGGGTTGAACCCGGAGGAAGAGGAGGATCGGGGGCGCTTAGGGTTGGCCATGGAGAGGGATTGGTGCTATGGTGTGGAGGAAGGAGTAGAGAGGAGAGGGAGGAAGGAGGGTTTTTAAAGAGAGGAGGGAGATGAAGAGATGATTTTGAAAATGGGTAGGAACGGTTGTAGAGGAAGTTTGAAAGAGAAGGAGTTGAAAAGGTGGAGGGAAGTTATGATGGTGGAGTAAAAAGAGGAGAGAAAAAAAAAGGAGGAAGTGATGGGTAGTTAATGTGAAGAGATAAAGGATAGTAAATGAGAAGGGAGGTGATGGGATGGGAGTTGAAGATTGATGGGATGGATAAGAGAGAATAGAATAGGGTAGAAAGGAATAAATGAAGGAGTAAAATAATGTGGGCCCGAATCCAGAGTTTAAATCCTGTCCGCCGCTGCCTGGCATACCGGCGGTATGCCGACGTGTACCGACGGTATGCCGTCGTTCGAAACAGAACAAATTCTGCCTTGAAAAACGGCATACCGCCGGTATACCGTAGTATACCGTCGGTGTGCCGGTCGACTGGGACTAAGGATCAAAAAGATAAAATGCCTAGTTCTCGGCAAAGGAAAGAGAAGCGATCTTCCGGGAGAGGCTTAGTGAAAAAATCGGCTAATTGATAGGTAGTATCAATAAATTCAAGATGGATATCTCCTTTTTGCTGATGGTCACGAAGAAAATGGTGTCTAATTTCAATGTGCTTCGTACGTGAGTGACAAATCGGGTTTTTCGTGAGATTGATAGAGCTAGTGTTATCACATTTAATAGGGGTGCAAGAATGAGAAATGCCATAATCTAAAAGTGTTTGTGACATCCAAAGAATTTGTGCACAACAACAACCAGCCGCAATATATTCTGCCTCAGTGGTGGAAAGAGCAACAGAGTTTTACTTCTTACTAAACCACGATACCAAGGACTTTCCGAGGAATTGACATGTGCCACTAGTGCTTTTTCGGTCAATCATGCATCCGACAAAATCTGCATCCGAAAAGCCGTGAAGCTCAAAGGATGAGGATTTCGGATACCAAAGACCCATGTTAATGGTGCCTTTGAGATAACGAAAACTGCGCTTAACGGCACTCAAATGTGATTCCTTTGGATTGGCTTGATATCGTGCACACAAGCAAATACTAAACATGATATCCGGACGGCTAGCCGTTAAATAAAGTAAGCTACCGATCATACCTCTATACTTACGAATGTCGACCGATGTGCCATCTTCATCATTGTCAAGCTTGGTCGTCATACCTCTATACTTACGCTTGAGGAGGTCCTTTGTATATTTTGCTTGATTGATGAAGGTTCCTTTAGGCCCTTGTTTGATTTGTAACCCCAAGAAGAAGGAGAGTTCACCCATCATACTCATTTCAAACTCTTCCTGCATAACTTTGGCAAATTCTACACAAAGTGTGTTGTTAGTAGAACCAAAAATAATATCATCAACATAAATTTGAACCAATAAGAGAGTCCCATCATGTGATTTAATAAAAAGTGTAGTGTCAACTTTTCCCTTTGAAAAATTGTGAGAGACAAGAAAAGAGCTAAGACGCACATACCAAGCACGTGGAGCTTGTTTGAGGCCATAAAGGGCTTTATGGAGTTTAAAAACGTGGTTAGGAAATTGAAAATCTTCAAAACCGGGAGGTTGTTTAACATAAACTTCCTCCTTAATAATACCATTAAGAAAAGCACTCTTAACATCCATTTGAAATAGCTTAAAGTCATTAAAACAAACAAAGGCACAAAGCACACGAATGGATTCAAGACGTGCAACCGGAGCATAGGTTTCGTCGTAGTCAATGCCTTCCTCTTGGTGATAGCCTTGAGCAACCAATCGGGCTTTGTTACGAGTCACTAACCCATCTTCATTTAGCTTGTTGCGAAACACCCATTTAGTTCCAATAATGGGATGATTGCTAGGTTTTGGGACAAGTTCCCAAACCTTGCTTCGCTCAAATTGATTGAGCTCCTCTTGTATAGCTATCATCCAAAATTCATCAAGAAAAGCATCATGAACATTTTTAGGCTCTATTTGAGAGATAAAAGCCACATTGGCACAAAGATCACGAGTGGCGGATCTTGTACTAACACTTGAGGAAGGATCCCCAATGATAAGCTCCTTAGGATGATTGGTGACAAATCTCCATTCTCTTGGGAGATCCTTTGGAGGAGGCTCGAGAGGAGGAGACTCTTTTGATGGGGTCACAACTTCATTGTTAGATGAAGAAGGACGATCCTCAATAGAGGAGTTCTCCAACCCAAATGAGATGTCATCAATATCCTCGGAGGAGGAGAATGTAGAAGAGTTGAGTTCGTTAAAAGAGACATTTATTGACTCTTCGACAACAAGACTTCTTTTATTAAAAACACGAAAACCTTTGCTATGAGTAGAGTATCCAACGAATATCCCATCATAGGCTTTCTCTTCAAACTTGCCTAGGTTATCCTTGGTATTCAAAATAAAACAATTGCAACCAAAAACCTTGAAATATTCAATAGAAGGAGTTTTGTTAAACCAAAGCTCATAAGGAGTCTTCTTAGTAATAGGTCTAATTAAGACTCTATTAATAACATGACACGCCGTATTAACGGTTTCCGCCCAAAAATATTGGGGGAGCTTATATTGGTTTAACATGACCCGGGCCATATCGCCAAGGGTTCTATTCTTTCTCTCCACAACACCATTTTGTTGAGGAGTACGGGGACAAGCAAAATCATGTCCAAAACCATTCTTTTCATAAAATCTTTTGAAATCAACATTATCAAATTCACCTCCATGATCACTCCTAATTTTGTTAATAGAAAAACCTTTCTCATTTTGAACACGTTTACAAAAAGCAACAAATTCACGAAAGGTATCACTTTTGCAAGCAAGAAAAATAACCCAAGTAAATCTCGAAAAATCATCAACTAAAACAAAAGCATAAAGTTTGCCACCAAGGCTAGCTACTCTACTAGGCCCAAAGAGATCCATATGAATAAGTTGGAGGGGTCTAGTGGTACTCACAGAGTTGATGGATTTGAAGGATGACTTGGTCAACTTACTTTTCTCGCATTCTTCACATACCATATCCTTTTTGAAAGGGATGCTAGGAAGTCCTCGTACAAGCTTCTTGGAGGCGAGGCGAGAGATGGTATCCATGTTGGCGTGTCCAAGCCTCATGTGCCAAAGCCAACTCTCATCGTTCTTTGCAACTAGGCACCTGTCATTGTTAGTACCTTCAACAAGAAAAAGAACATAAATATTGTTTTCTCTAATGCCTTCATACACAATAGTTCCATTGGAGCTATCGGTAATGTAGCATTTGAGTTTAACAAACTTGATATCATAACTATTATCGGTAAGATGGCTAATACTTAAGAGATTATGCTTGAGATTAGTAACAAGACAAACATTATTAATACAAGGATAAGGAGAAGAACCGATATTACCATTTCCAATATTATAACCTTTAAGATTGTTACCGAAGGAGACGTGTCCTTCTTTCTTCATCGATAGCGTTGTAAAAAGTGAAGCATCACCGGTCATGTGCCGTGAACAACCGCTATCGAGAATCCATTTGCTTCTAGCATGAGAAGGATTCGTCACCTACAACATAAGTTGAAGATGAACATTTTGGTACCCATGATCTTATGGGTCCATGAGTGTTAGTCTTAGGAACCCACTTAAAAACTCTCATGTCAACTTGTTTTCTTGTATAACAAAAGTTAGAAGTGTGACCTACCAAACCACAATAATTGCACATCAAGGAAGATTTAGAAGAAGAAGTGTGAGTGTTGTGCATGTGTGAGTTACTAGTGTGAGAAGTTCTACCATGAGTGTTATGATGATAGTAAAAAGCATGATGAGAGGTGTTCTTCTTGACAAAGGGTCCTTTTCTTGTGTTAGAAAAGGAGTTGTGTGTAGTGTTCATGTAATGATTGTGCCTAGCATTGTGATGAGTGTGAGGGTGTCTTGGAGCATGCATGTGAGTGGTATTCTTATTACCTAAATTCTTACTTCGTGTAAGAAGATCATTATACTTAATAGAGGTGGAATATTCTCTTCTATTAGCATCTTGACATTTGCGCATGGCAAATTCATAGGAGCTTCTCATGGATTGAATCTCATCATCCTTTTTCTTGATGGTGTCAAGAGATTCTTGAAATTTGAGTCGCAAAGACTCTATTTCATCCGTGTCGGAAATAGGAGATTTTCCCTTCACATCAATGATGATGCTTGAGAGCCTCTCTACTTCAAGTTGAAGAGCCTCAACCTCCTTGAGAGATTTCTTGTATTTATTCCGAACACCTTTGTGTTCTTCATGTAACTCAAGAATGGCTTTCTCCAAATCATCATAGGTAAGAGTGTTTAAAGAAAAATCATCAAGTACCTCATCGGTTGCCATGAGAGAGACGTTGGCATTGTGTTTGCACTCCTTGTCGTTGTCGGAGTCGCTTGCGTCGCTTTCACACCAAATGCTAGTATTGGCGAACTTTCTAGAGGATGAGCTTCCCTTGCTAGGTTTCTCGTACTTGCTTGAGTCTTTTCGTATCATCGGACAATCCCTCTTGATGTGTCCGGGTCTTCTGCATTGATAGCACGTCGGGTCTTCTTCATTTTTCCGTCTAGAGCGGTTGGCCTTGTTGAACTTTAAGAACTTCCGGAAGTGCTTAGCTGTGGGAGCTATTTCTTTATCGTCATCCGACTCATTGTCGTCGGAGCTATCCTTGGAGTAGGACCTTGAAGCTTTGAGAGCGAGAGTCTTCTCTTTTTCTTTGGTCTTCTCCTTTTCCTTCTCTTGAATGGAGGATTCCTCTTGATCCTTCATGTCGAGCTCGTGAGTCATTAGCTTACCCATGAGGGTCTCTAAGTTCATGACGGTTAGATCGTTCCCCTCAATGATTGCGGTAGCTTTAGGACTCCAAGCTTTCGTCAATCCTCTAAGAATTTTCCTTATCTTTTCATGAGCGGGATATTCCTTTCCAAGAGAAGAGAGAGGGTTAATAATGTCACCAAAATGAGTAAACATGCTAGCAATAGATTCATCATGCTTCATTTTAAAAGACTCATATTCTTGCGTGAGTCTACTAATCTTGGATTCCTTCACTTGTGAAGTTCCCTCGTGTGTGACTTCAAGTAACTTCCAAATCTCATTGGAAGTCTTGCAAGTAGAGATCCGGTTGAATTCACTACTGTCAAGGGCACAGTAAAGAGCATTCATTGCCTTGGCATCTCGACAAGCAAGCTTCTTAATGTTTTCGGCAAGTGTTTTCCGAAGGGTGTCAGAAGCAATATCCTCAATAGCTCTGGAAGGAGTAGGAAGACCATTTATCACGCAATCCCATAAATCAAAATCTATGGACTTGAGATAAATGCCCATCCTAATCTTCCAGTAGTTATAGTTGGTGCCATCAAATAGGGGAGGCCTATTTGTGGAGTGTCCCTCATTGTGAAACGTGTTGATGCTAGGGTTAGAGGCCATGGATCACTCAAGGGTGTAAATCCAAATCAAGAGAACAAGGCTCTGATACCAATTGTAGAACCCTAGAGGGGGGGTGAATAGGGAAATAAAATATAAACTACAACAATTGATGCAATAAAGGCAATTTAAAGTAAAGAGTAGAAAGATCAAACGCAAACGCAAGGATGTATCCTGGTATCCTCTTTTGAGGCAATCCAGTCCCGGAACTCTCTCCGGCTTTAATCCACTATTATCCAAATAGTACACACGAGTTTGGATCCGAAGAACTCGCCAACTTCAACACGAGTTTGGATCCGAAGACTCGCCAACTTCTACACACGAGTTTTCTTACGAAGGCTCGCCAACTTCAAATAAAAGAGAATGAGAACTTGTTGATCTTCTAACACGTGAAGATCGAAATGTACAACTCTTTAATACTCTAGCACTTTGGGAGAGGATGACAATGAAAAGCTTTGAAGAGTATTAATGGTGGAGCTCTTGGTTGTTGGAAAATTTATGGAAGAGTTGGTGAAGTAGCTCAAGAGAGAGAGAGCTTCCTTTTATAAGAAAACCAAGAGTATGTGGCATTTAATGCTCTGAAATGCAGGTAGACCGGCATGCCGTCGGTATGCCGCGGCATACCGCCGGTATGCCGGCCAAATAGTAACGGTCATAATTATGACCGTTCAAGAGCATTAAATACGGCCATTAATGCGTGTCAGACCAAATCGAAAATTAAGTATTCGAAATTCGGTATACCGCCGGTATGCCGGAGCATACCGTCGGTATGCCGATAGAATGTCACAGAAAGTTTCGAGCAGCTAGAAACGGCATGCCGCCGGTATGCCGTAGCATACCGTCGGTATGCCGACAGTTGATCACAGCAACTTTTGTGTTGCTAAAAATGGTATACCGCAGGTATGCCGCAGCATGCCGTCGGTATGCCGACATTTCGAGACAGCAACTTTCTAAGTCCAAAAACGGTATACCGCCGGTATGCCGCTTTTTGTCACAGAAACTTTTCTGGACACGAAAACGGTATACCGCCGGTATGCCGAAGCATACCGCCGGTATGCCGCTCTGAATGACATGTTTTTCGATTTGTGCTTTTAGTTATCATCCATCCTTTAGTGTTTACAGATATACCTAGACAGCAGGAAACGCCGGTAACTGCTACAGTCTTCAAGGAAGAAGGAGGAAGCTCTGGAAGTGAAGAACTCCATGTAGTACATCTTCTGGGAATATTTGAATCTGAAGAACAGAAGACTAAACTACGAAGATGCTGTTAATTACTCAAAATAAAATGTGCCAACATTACTGACACAACACTCTCAACTTCATGACAGAACACTACTCAAATTATTGACACAATCAAGACACTAACACACTAGGATTGACACACTGGCTAATGGCCTCACATTTCTCACTCTCTAACCTGTCCAATAGTGAACTATTTGCAAGGTTATGGACTGATACTTATCCAAATATTGGACTGTACAGAGTTACATGTCCTTCACATATCTGATACAAGAGTTATACAGGTCATGGCATTCATATAATGAGGCAGATGCTAGAGGGATTTGGGTCATGATATGTCTAAGTATCAGGACACTGAGATACCCACCAATACATAGCTACTACCTAAAATTCACATGAACTAACTAACTCCAACTCTCTACCCTAACTAACACATTAATATCCTACTTTAACTTCTACTAACTCTCATACACCTATCCATATAGCCCATCACTTCCACCCCTCACATATGGCACACACAAATACTAACACTGAACAGGGTTCAACTGAATGAGTGAGGAAGAGAGTCTAATACTAAGATGGTCTGATACATATAGGCTTCACCTTTATATGAGTACAGACATCAACTCAAGGACTAACACCATATCCTTATATCCACATGCAGACAGACCTATCCAAGGGGACAGATGCAGGACCAATCAATATGTAGGCAGGGCAATATATGTATGCAAGGTCTGAACTAATATCTAAATGGGACAGAACATATGCCAGTAGGGTAACAACATCTAGTGGAGTGATGCAAGGGAGCTAAAATAGACTAATACAAGGGTTCTTTAGACTGAACAAAAGAAAAAAAGTAAAAATTGACACTCTATAGTAAATCCCAATCTAGAGCATGGATAGAATGAATCAAATACCTGAAGTAAGGGGGGCTGGGTTCAAGACATCCTAACCACTCACAACTAATTGACACACATCAATTATATGGACTAAAATAAAAGGATGTGGCTAAATGAAGCATTCACTAGGCTATGGATATACAATCAAGGTAAGTTTGGGACTGACATCTGTGTATATAACTATTGATACCATTTCGTGCAAATTCCTCCAACACAACCTTAACAGCTAAAAGTGTAACAACATATGTGACTGAACTAAAGCCTACCTGTGGACTAAACTAAATAGGTATTGGCTCACTCACACACACAATGGCACACCCAAACACATCTCACTGATACCAGAACCTCTGAACTACTAAAGCCTAAGGCAAAACATGACCTAGCCAAGTGCAGTGTGTGTCATTGCAGGGTTTATCATGTGTGTGTCTACATGTGTCTAGGCATGCTGTCTAGGGTTTTGGCATGAAGAAACAACAGTGATAAACCCAAATAAATCGACTGCACATGGAGCAGTGAATAATGTACATAGCACGACAGTACAGTGTGGCACTTGCAGTGGCTGCCAAAGGTCAAATAGGCTATGGTTCGAATCCCCAAGTCCTAGGCCTGATGTCAGTCTTTGCCCCAACCTCAAACAGTAGCTAGGTAGTGAAAACTAGGTGTATCGAGGAAGAACAGGACTGGTGGCAGTAGGGGATATGAACAGTGGTCAGACAACACAGTCGAGCCTCCCCACAGTCAATTAAACACATCAAATTACCTCAAATTCAACTCAGTCAAGCACAGATGCAATCTACATATAATAGGCTATCTAAATATATAATCTTTGTAAAAAATTAGAGAACAAAATATCCTAAGGGGCATTTTGTCGAACACTTGAGATATCTCTCCGATATAGAGCGATACGCCCATGATACGAGCCTCAAATGGACACAATTTGAACCCAAATCATTCCTAGGGCTAGGAGGTTCCTAAATGAATGCATCTACAGTAATAAAACTAAAATCTAATAGGTTTAGAGATCCTTACCAATTGGGAGTTGGAATCCCAATAAAAATCCTCTTGCAAAGCTCTTCCACCAAATCCAATGATCAAATTACTCCAAATCCTTTCTAGCTAGCCAATAGAGACCTCCTCTACCCAAGGGAAGTGATTTGCAATTGGTTTGGTTGAATTTGGAGTTGATTTGGTGAAAGAGGGCAAATTTGGGGAAGAACACAATTAGGGTTAGGGTTTGTTTGTAAGAGGGATGAATGAGGGCTAATGTTGATCTATATAAGGGTGGGAATCATGTCATGGTCGGCCATAGCTAGTGGGCTAGGGTTTAGTTAGGTGCACTTTGCCCAAAAGGCCTTTCTATGATGTAAATTCTAGCCCCTTTGCTAAAGGCCCAAACTAACACCTTAAATTAATTCCTCAAATTGATTCTAAGTCGTTCCTAGATATATTATAGCCTAACTTAATTCATCTAATCTCTCTAACAAGTCTCTATGGTCATGAATAACCTCTAATCAATGTAGTTCTAAGGTTTTACTTAACAAGACACTAATACAATTCATCAATTTAAATAATAATAAAATAATCAAAAAATTAACCAATTACCAAAATACCCTGGCTCCAAAAAGTGGTGGTGACAAATCTACCCCTAGAAAAATTTCGTCCTTAAAATTTAAGTTGGTCGTACTCCTTCTAGGTCAAACCCCCAACAATGAAGGTCAAGAAAATTCTATCTAATAACATACAAATCATGGTCCTACTGGTCGTGATTTCTTAGTCTCGAATAGGGTCACTACACTATCTAGCACAGTACAAAATATTCTGACAGATACTATTGGAATCACACAACAAGATGGGGAAGAAAGAACAAGAAAGACAGACCTGCTAACACGTCACCCGCAACATCGGTCTCCTCGACCGTCAGCGCAAAAGCCCCTCCCCTCTGGTGCTAGGCATGGTGCTGTACCACAGGTGGCCTAGCTCCCTCTATCTACTTCATGATACTCAAGTAACATCCACACTGATATTTCGCTCCATTATACTAGGGCACCCTCTATAAGGTATCTATTCTGTAATCTGATAGCCATACCCGTCTATCCAGAATCATGTTACCAGAATCTTCGTCACGCCAGTAAGTACGGCTGCGATAATCCAGAGAGTCCGCAATTAAAGTACATACCTCTATAATCATGGTATCTAAAATTTTTGCATTACTGCAAGCTTGGCTACGAAAATCTTAAGTTTCCACACCCGAGAAATACATCCAAAATTAGACTCTATGTCTACGCCATGCCAGCTAATATGGCTGTAGGAGACTCTAGATTCCATAACTGAGGCAACCTAGCCCATAAGATTTATCTTGGTAGAAAATCAAGTCAACAATGAACACTAAGAATCAAATTCAACAACGAACAAGAAAAGTAGATAGAAACTGTTGGAATCGAATTTCGAGATAGTTTATAATGAGATTCTTAAGGGTCATTCCAGGAATCTTCTCAAGTAGTCCTAACTGTGATTGAGCATCCTCTCACGCTAAAGCATATTTCTAATATCTTACTGCAGGCATGCAGCAGTTCAACTAATCGTTGCACTACCACGACTTCGCACTAATACGAATCTCGACCTGCATGGACCACCACTAAAAACGTGTCATGACCCATACCCAGTGTAAGGGTACAAGTGCGTAACAGCGCCCATCCTAGATTACAGAATCGGCGGTAGAATATTTTTCTAGGTCACTATTTAACAACAACTCACGCAATTATATAGTGTACTTGTCATAATCTCAACTCTGAACGGAGGACAAGTATAGATATAATGAAGCTCATCACAGCCTAAGCATGATAAGATAACACAGAAGTTTATAACTAAAGACTAAACAACAACAACAAATATAAACTACTAAATAATAATATCTCAAACAAACTCAATATCTCAAGTTATTACAATTAAGTTCTAAACATAAAAACTAAACCAAGTCTACTAGCTAGTCTCCCGATCACTCCTGAGAGTCGGGGCCAAAGGAATCTAATCTATCTCTTGTTCCAAGGCAAGTAGGGCAAGTGTTCTCAGGGCAAGCATCTGTAATATTTTCAACGTATCCAGTTAGGATTCGAACGAGCATAACTCATCTAAAAATTCCAAGTAAATGGCAAAGACTATAAAGCAGTTATAGACAGTTATATTGATGAAGCATGAAAGTTTTAGACAGGTAACGATGTAGAGCAACAATTAAAGTATAAGAGATGTAATATAACGAAACAAAAGATCATGTTAATGAAGACTGTAAATAAAAGCTAGCTGAACTAGAGTAAGGTGATATAAGTCCAGAAAGTACAATATAAATTAAGTGTAGTCCCAATGTGAGTCCAGACAATATGAGTCCAGTGTGATTCTAATATGAGTCTAGAAAGTAATTCCAGGGTGAGTCCTAAACATGACACTAACCAGTGTGTTTTAAAATACCGAGATCAATATGTAAATAGCTATGGGTAATATGGTACATCGCACACCTGGCCAAGTGTGGGATGGCTATCGTTTCCAATATATGTCCAAGGGAGGTGGTTCTAGTATTTGGGAATGTTCACATATCAACTCAAATATTTCCCCACCCAACAAGTACGAGTGAATCCATAACCCGACACGAAAGTAAAGTACAATCCAGCCAAAACATGATGATGCTAGTAGGTGATTCCAGTAATAGAGGCCAGACATGTAAAAGGTGAGTGTCACATGCAATAGATCCAGTAAGATCAATCCGTGTTGACAGAGAATCAAATAGAACTAACTAGATCTGAATTACAATAATCGACAAGTAAATGGAAGAACTATCAGAGAATGTACTAGCCTGATACCCTAAATAACATATGAATACAGATGTCTGAACCGGAGTCACAATGTCCTATTTAGAGCAATACAGGTTATAATGTGTTTAATATATAATAATTGAAGTTTAAAATGCAATCTACATGATTCTAAGTCGTTCTAGGTCAAGTCAACTCTAAAGTCAACTCTGGTCAACTTTCTGGCCAAACTAAGTCAACATCTAGGATTTGGTCAACTGTCTAGGTCAAACTCTATATATATTACATATTATATATATATATATATATATATATATATATATATATATATATATTATTTTTTTTATTTTTATTTTATTATATATATATATATATATATATATATATATATATATATATATATATATATATATATATATATATATATATATATATATATATATATATATATATAGCCAATAAACCATTCATATATAGATGTATACTTAACCCTTACATCAATTAGCCACATCCCATAACTTTACATACCAATATCACTTATGACCCCATATATCCTACCCTCAATACATAACCACCCATAATATATCACATCCATCTATATATATCCTAGGTGCCTACATTTACCCCTTATCCTAGATATCTTAGTGCAAGGTAAATTCCAACACCACGCACATCTAGTGCACTGGTCTATGCACTGGGCTAACATCCCCCATACTGCTGCTTTATCCTTCACATTACTCACCTCTTCCAAACATTAAGCACTCCTCCTTACATGACCCATGAGCCTACACTCCCTACCAATATCCTAGACACTCCATACGTACTGACACAACACTCTCAACTTCATGACAGAACACTACTCAAATTATTGACACAATCAAGAGACTAACACACTGGGATTGACACACTGGCTAATGGTTCGTCGTCAGATCGTCAACGGAGTAAAGGAGCCACTGCAGTGCTCGATCTCCACCGTCATACTTTTTCAGAAACCTCTTCTCCCTATACTTAGAATATCCTATTTAGAACTTTCTTCTTTGTACAAGATACCTTATACGTTCGATAAAGCAAAAAGTTCGTTAAACCTTTTGTTACGTCGAACACATAGGCCACCGCAAAATCGTGTCATGATCCGCACCCAGATATTCGGGCACAAGTATGCGAGACACGCCCATCCTACGTTGCAGTATCGATGGTAGAATGTTGTCAAGTACCCAGTATAAATCTATAACATCTATATGATCCACAATAACAACCTGTACTCAAATCACGTATGAGTAAGGCATATAAGAATAAAAAAGATAGCACTGACACTGAATCAACTAGAGTCTACAAATAATCATATATGACAAAAATGTATCAGAGACAAATTCGATACCAAAAACATAAATCTAAATAAGGAATAATGGCCTAGAGCTCCTAGAAGTCAACTCACGGTAATGGAACATCGAGAATCTATCTCAGCTTGCATCGTCATATAGTCCAAGTATGTGGGGCATAACAAATCCTAAAAATATGGTTATCTAGTCAGGATTGGAGCAAAGTACAACCAAATAGCAGTTCCAATTAATTGACAAGTGCTATGAACCAGTAAATAATAATGTAATACCTGATGAGCAATTTATCAGGGACAAGGTGCAAATAGAAGAACAAATAATTAAGGAACAATATATGTGATAGGAAGAACAGGTAAAAATGTGAAGACAGACTGATGTGTGATAACGAGAAACCTGTCATGCAAGTATATGACCAGCAAGCATAGAATAATCCAAGAAACTGTATTTAACTAGTGTTTTGAAATACCAAGTCGACATGTGAATGGCTAGGGGGTGATATCCGGCAAACCACACGTGTCGTGTGTAGCTGCTATTATTTCAGTAAAACCATGGGATAGAAAGGGTATGTTCACACGTCTTCTAGGTATTTTCCCGTCGGACTAGTACACAAGGATCTAGCTTCTGACACACAGAAATCTTAATAGTCCAGACTAGATTATTAGGCCATAAAATACATTAGTCCAGTAATTCATTAGTCCAAAAAAGTCGATAGGATTTAAACCATGTATCTCAAGACTATGAATCCATAAAATACCAATATGTGCATCCATCGTGTCAGAAATCAAATAAAACACAAATATAAATATGCATCATAGAAAATATCAGATAATGGAAACTATTAGAGAATGTACTCGTCTGCGGTCCTGAGCAACAAGTGTGAATGGAGGCCAAAAGTGGAATCACAAACACCAAAATATGAGATTCTAATGTTAATTAATGCTTTGGTATGTTAAACATGGATATCTAAAATAAAATATGCATTTTAGGTAAACTCTAGGTCAATACTAGGTCAATAATAGGTCTATTATCAATTTCAGCGATGTGAGATCACTATAATCGACTGAACTCAGTTTTGATGCACGGATTTCGAGATACGAATATGAATAGGAATTAATTATAATTAAGGATGATACATAAGGGAAAATCTAGAGACACAGTCGGATAATGAAACAAACATCACCAACATGTCCAGAATGGTCAAATTAGCAGGATAGCCTATCCATAAGTCCAATTTGGACACAGGGACAAAATGATAATTTTGTGTCAAAACGATGTCCGCCGTTGGACCCACTTTGCACCAAAAAATATGCCAGGATACAATTCCATTAAACCTAGCAATTTATATGTTCACAAGTCCAGAATAATGATACAAACCCAATAGTATATCCGAAATTGGATTTCGACGAGCCGATCTCAAAATGACCTGTTGATTCGGACATTGGGATTCGGCTTGCACGAAAATACGTGTCGGAGTCAAAGTCCTCTAAATCTAGAAAAATATATGTCAACCAGTCCAGAATGACGATACTAAGCCAACAGTATATCCATAATTGGATTCTGTTGATCGAGTTTTTTTGGACAATCCGATCGTTGGACCGTCGATTCCGATGACCGTTGGATTGTCGATTCGATTCTTAATTGTAGGCTGGCACATTTAAAGTTGGATTATCCAAAAAATATATGTTAACCAGTCCAGCAACTTTAGTGAAAGGGTATATACCGAGATTGAGATGGAAGAATCGAATCGACGATCCAACGATCAGATTGTCCAAAAAACACGCCTAAAGTTGTTGTCTTGAAATACGATTCTGGATTCGATTTCATGCGCGTCACGACGGGATTGACTTCCAAATATAGAAATTGACCCTATCACCCATCGTGGTGGACGGTGGCCATCAGGGAGGAGTTCGTTGGACCACTGGGTAGCTCGTGGGGGTCGCCGCTGCACGTCGATCATACGACGGTGGCGGTTGGCCACACTGCAGCACTCGTTGCATCGGCTCGCACATGCTTGTATGTGCATGTGGGCACTCTGACAGTGCATGGCAGGGGGACGTGGCTGTACGGTGGTGGCTGGTGGCACAGGGCAGCGCGGGGTGGCGCACGGGTCTGGGTGCAGGGCTGCACGCGGATGGCATCAAGGAACGGCAGCACCACTTTACAGCAGTCTAACGCTGCTACAATAGCAGCGATAGAAGTATCACACTACTGGCCAATCGGCCGATGGAGCTCCGGGCCGAGGTAAAGCTCGTGGAGTGGGTTGGCAGATATGGAGGTGGAAAAGAATGGAAATGAGAGGTGGTAAGGTTCGAGCTCACAGTAGCTGTAGAGGAAAAGAAGGAAGGAGAAGGAGTTGGTGTTTCAACGTTTGGGGCTAGGGTTGCTATTGCATGACCCAACTTACTCTTATATATACCTACATGGTAAGTAGTAGGCTGGCTTCTATTAAAACCTAAAGAAAGAGAAGGTTTGGGCTTGGGCTGCACTCAGTTGTCTTAGGGAAGGGATTAGGAACAAGGCCTTGGTTTTGCTAACTAATGGGAACAAAATTAATAGGTTAATGGATAGAATGAAATTTCAATTAGGATTTATATGATTAATTAGGAACAACTCATTAGGGTAAAAGCAGTTATTAGGCAACTACATATATATACAACAATTTGTCATATCAATAAGGCTTAGGCAAAGTACTATCACTTTATTATGGAGGGGTTTAAGACCCAACTAATATATTCCACATACATATAGGCCTAAAGAATATAGGTACTATATATATAAGGCTGAGGCCCTATGCAAAGTAGATACCATATACATACAGATTGTTTAAAATAATTAAAATAATTTTATAATAAATAATTATATATATAAATAAATTTAAATTGATTATGATCATTGATGAAACAACAGCATGTGGGAGCTCAATTGGTTGGCACACATGTGACATGTGTATAGTAGGCTCAAAATAGGTCAAAACCATATATTGGGTCGATTATGTTGGATAGATATCGAGCCCCAAAATCAAATTGGAAGTTTGGTCAAATTTTACTGTAGATGGTCAAACGACCTAAATTGACCAGAAAGTTGCGCGATATAAATAGAATGCAAGAGAACAAGTTTGAGTGGGACATGATATACCAAATAAAGATAATCTTGCCTACTACAAAACTCATGAAGGAAGTTTCGAGAGATTGATAACCCTGGTGCTCCAAAAATCTAAGTCACGGAGAAGTATATATAAGGATCAAAACTAATTATAATAAAATTATTTATTGAAAAATAATTCATTTAAATTTTTTTAAAGAAACCCTAAAATCTAGGGGGTTTACAGAATATCCATCTTCAAGTCCGTATTAAACAACAGATTTCCTAAGAACAGATCCTTAGACATAACTGGTACATGTTACATGTACTCCAGTGTTAGTGACTTTTCAAAAGTCTAAAATTATGATCTCGATTCCTAGATCTTCTGTTCGATACCTGTTCACCATCGAGACCTTCTTTGAAAATAGGCTCGGCCTTGGTGAACAGCTATTCACGTGGTTAGATGCACTAGTGTTCATCCACAAGTCAGAAACCACATAGATCAGTCAACCTGTGCAACCAATCTACTACTCCCCAAGCATTAGGGGATACCATTAAGGCGGTAAAGCTTCTACGTAGTCAGTTTGAAGCTTTTTAGTAGAAGGACGGTCTGCAGAAGCTTGGGATTAAGCAACCCTACCCTATAGAATAGAAGGAAGTCCCGTTTCCACCTAAATATAAACCGCCAACCATCATACTATTTGACGATAGTTCATCTCCAAGTCAATACCTCAATCATTTCGAGGTAATGACCGATCAGCTCCAACCAAAATATGCTCTACTCACTAGAGTGTTCGTCGGATGCTTGGAAGGTGCATCCTATGACTGGTATCGCAGCTGGCCAGATAGTTGCATAATTTTCTTTGCAGGGTTCAAGCAAATGTTCCTGGAACGGTTCTATGAGGGAACAATTGACATGACTATGTCGGCCCTCATCAAAATCAAACAACGGCCTAATGAAACTGTTGAACATTTCATTGAGAGCTTCCGTAGAAAGACACTCAAAATACCCTGGGTACTCCAGATGCACTAACTATAGATACTTGCAAATCAAACTTGTTACATATAGTCAGCATGTGGACTGGACCCACACAATTTTAAGACTGGCCGGGCCTCCTTTATAGTAAGTGCCAGGGCAGCCGAAGACAGTGCTGACAAGTTCAAACAACTAGGCATCCAGATGCCTAATCTTGACAAAGATGAACATCCCAACAGCGATGGTCGTCAGAACAACCGCAAGAACAAGGAAGCTTTAGCCATCAATATGAAAGGCAAAGAAGCTTTGGCTGTTAATGTGGGTCAGTCAACACATACTACGATGGCACCTCCATGGAGAGCACAGCGTCCGAAAGAGGAGTACTCCTTTGATGAGGATGACATCATGAGCATCTTTGATTACTTGATCAAGAGTAATAAACTTCAGCTGCCCAAAGCAAAGCGGCCAGATGAAGTAGGTAAAACTGATCATCCTAAATACTGTATGTATTACAGGTTCATTGGATACCCGACCAGGGCATGCTACATGCTCAAAGGGAAGATACATGAGCTAATTAACGTCGGAGCGATCACTCTCCAATAGGATGAGAAGACTGTGACATCCAATATCGTCTCTTTGTACTTCGGCAACTTTCTTGCTCAACTTGTGCAGGATGGAGTCGTTTCCATCCCGAAGGCTACTCTAGAGATCGTCAATCTTCGACCAGCACGAAGTGACGATCTTATCCCTCTGTCAACCGACATAGGAGAAATCATGTGGATCCATCCCGACTTGGTTGCTGACTTTGAGATGCCTGCTTCGTCTGTAAAGTCCAAGAAGACAACCAAATACAAGTCACGCCACATGACTTCACTAGGCGGTCATCATCTTCCACCTCTGGATGCTACCTTCATCTCTGTGGCTGATTCACTTTCTTCTTATGGAATAATACTACCAAAACCAGAAGCCAATTACCAACCAGCATTCTATCTATATAGTCAACAGTCCCACAAACTGATGACAAAGATGGGATATGATCTGCAAAAAAGCCCCCAACTTGAATGATGAGAAGGGGTCTCATATTCCTCTCTCTCTTTACGTCTTCAGCACAACCAACCCCATGTTGGCTTAGAATTTTGAATAAATCCTCTGTCACTTTAGAAGAAGTCCTCAAAAACAAGCTTCAGATAAAGAAGTACAATATGGTTTCCTTCTCACCAGCTCCAAAAGAGGAAGCCATGATCGGTACCAGATCTGGGTGAATCCACCTCAGAGACTATCCAGAAGGATAAGAGAATACAGTTATTCCACCTCTAGTTCCTGATGTCCCTTCAATATCTTCTCTCAATGCTGTCAATGTTCCATCAGCTTCATCACCTCCAGTAGAACTGACTCCTTCCAAACCAACAACGACTGACAAAGGCAAACAACCAGTTTACTTCGATAAAATATTGAAGAAAACTCTACCTCTTGGACTGAAGAAGCCACACAATTTTGACATATTGGCTCAGCTAGCCAATACTCCGGCGAGGTTATCAATTTTTGAGCTTCTTCATCATTCAAAAAAATCTCGAGAAATACTGAGCGAAGCTTTGATGCAAGCTGACGCTTGTTTGGTACTCCTCAAGAAACCAGAGGAGGAACCTGTGGCATGCCTTCATTGTCATAGTATAATGGAGCTGATTTCCAACATCACCTTTCACGCAATATGATATGCTTTTGGAGGATAATTGACATGACCGACCTCTTTATTTCACAGGATATGTCAATACGATGAAGGTCGATCGCATCATGATTGATCCTAGGTCTGCACTCAGTATCATACAGAAGACGCTACTGGATGCATTGAAAACCCTAGTCCATAATCTCTCTGTAACAATCACCACTATTCTAGGATTCAATTCCGGGAGAAGTGAACCACTGGGGAAGATTCGCCTGAAAGTTCAAATCGGCAATATCCGCAAAAAAGTAACCATTTATGTGATTGACAATCACGACTCCTATAATGCTTTATTAGGAAGACCGTAGTTGCATGAGCATAACATTGTGCCATCAACTCTTCTCCAATGCTTCAAGTATGTGGATAACCATGGTGAAGTCCGCAAGGAAGTGGCTAATCTCAATCCTTTCTAAGGCGTTGAAGCATATTTCACTGACTCCAGGATGTACAAAGAAGGGTTCATGAAAGTTGTACTGGTTATGGACACAAAAGAAGATCAAAGGGACAACCCCGATGATGTCCTTGTGATTTCGGTCAAAGGACGCACTTCTCGTCCTTCGTCTTCTCAGACGCTGACCTTCTATCTATTCTCTCATGCTAAGCATCCTTTTGCTGAAAAGACGGAGCATAGGGAGCTCACCTCTTCTGAGCCTCTTGTTATCGACCTTCGTCGTAACAAACCTTCACCTTCTCCTTTTCTGCCTCTGGTTATCAACCTTAGCAAGCCATCGGCTAAGATCAAGAGCCCTGTTGTAAATGATGATATAATTATCAATAAAGTAGCATATCCTTCACAGTATACTGATGTCAACTACTATACCCGATGTTATCTAGAAATCCTAGATAGCTTCGAACCTCTTACATTAGGAGCAATTCAACCTCTCCAAGATGAAGTATCACTTGAACCAGCACAAGATTTATTCTTTCTAGTTCCTTTTCGGAAGAAAGATGAACATCCTGTCCTCTTCAGCAAAGGGTTGTGTCAAACAGCTACGTCTGATAGTGAGGCTGAAAATGACGATAATGGACGACTTCAGCTACGTCCTTACAATAAACAATCAAAGAACATCATCCAAAAGATGGGCTATGACTTCAAAACTGGCCTCAACGGTGGTAGGGGAAGGCGAACTCCTATTCGTACTACTGCTTTGAAAGAAAAGTCACTATAATACTACAGCAAAACAAAGCATAGGTTGGGTTATACTTCACCAATCACGACCCCAGACGCATCTGAATCTGACAGAGGAGTGATCTAATTCTTCTGACTCTGTTTCATAGGATTCAAACACCAGTGTAGGACACGTTCATCGAGTGACTCTATCTTCTAATATGTTGATCGTCGAGTTCTCCGAAGGTGACGATGACTTTGTTGAAGCTTCTGAATCTGATCCTTGGGCACAAAGGATGGATACTCAATGTGAACTTTGCTTCGAGCAACGTGAACCACCTACTGAAGATCAATTGGTTCAAGTCAATATTGGAGATGAAACCTCCCCAAGACCAATCTTCATCAGCAAAAGCCTCCATGAAGGGGACAAACAAAAGCTGATTCAGCTTATTAAGGAATATATTGACGTATTCGCCTGGAGCTATAAAGATATGCCAGAATTAGATCCTTATATCGCTACTCACAAGCTCAACATCATGCCAAATGCAAGGCCGGTCAAGCAACAACAACGTCGATTCCAACCTGACATGATGGATGCCATAGAAGTTGAAGTCAAGAAGCTCATCGCCTGTGGCTTTGTCAGAGAAGAACAACATCCTGACTGGGTGGCTAATGTTGTCCCAGTTATAAAGAAAATAGGGAAGATCCGAGCCTGCATCGACTTCAGAGATCTCAATAAAGCTTGTCCCAAGGATGAGTTCCCTCTTTCGATCAATGATATCATGATTGACAACACTTACAGGTTCGAACGGATTTCTTTCATAGACGGATTCTCTGGATACAATCAAATCAGGATGGACTCCTTTAGGAGTCTATACCGTCATGCTGTTTGGTCTTAAAAATACTAGGGCAACCTATCAGCGGGCCATGAGCACCATGTTTCGTAAATATTTACGGAAGACAGTCGAATGCTATGTCAACGATATTACTGTCAAAAGTCGTCTAAAGGAAGACCACATCCAAGACTTGAGAACTATCTTCGATCTAATACGCCAGCATCAACTCAAAATGAATCCCACCAAGTCATTCATGGGAGTCTCTAGTGGCAAATTTCTCGGATTTGTTATTACTTCTAAGGGTATACACGTTGGCCCCGAGAAAGTCAAAGCCGTCCAAGAGATGCGTCCTCCATGCAACATAAAAGAGCTACGAGGATTCCAGGGATAGCTTGCGTACATCAGGAGATTCATCTCAAATCTCTCTGGATGCTGTAGACCGTTCACTCAACTAATAAAAAAAGGTGTGTCTTTCATTTAGACTGAAGAATGCCAGCAAGCCTTTGAAGATATAAGGCAGTACTTAATGAACCCGCCAATCCTGGTACCTCTAGTTATAGGAATATCCTTCCTGATGTATGTTTGAGCAATGGATCATTCCTTGGGTGCCTTGGTAGCCCAGAAGAACAAAGAGGGTCATAAGCAAGCCATCTATTATCTCAGTAGCACAATGATCGGTGCTGAACATCGATACAGCATGGTAAAAAAAGAATGTTTAGCCCTGATATTTGCTGTTCAGAAAATAATATTATATTACGGGCCAAACCATTCATGTCATCTCCAGAGTCAACCCTCTTCGAGTCTTGATAAAGAAACCTAGTACACTCAATTCTAGACTCGCTATATGGGCCATATTACTAGCACAGTATGATATGGTCTATGTCCCCCAAAACTCTGTTTAGGGTCAAGCCCTAACTGACTTCCTGGCTGCTCATCCAATCCCCGAGACGTCCAAACTCTATGTTGAGATTCCTAATGAAACTTTGGAATCCAATATGATTTCAGAAGGGATACTTGCTTGGCGATTGTTCTTTGACGGTACTTCCAGAATCGGACCTAAAGGCACTATAGTCGATGGAGTCAAAATCGTTCTGGTATCTTTTGAAGGATTGGCAATTCAGAGAACTTATTCTCTAGACGAGCCATGCTCCAACAATGTTGCTAAATACAATGCTCTACTCTTCGGTCTCCAGTTAGCTAGACAATTGGATAACTATTACCTCAAAGTATACGGAGACTCTAAACTAATCGTCAATCAGGTTAGGGGTACGTATGAAGTTCGGCATCAAGATCTCATGCCATGTCATGAAACAACAATCAAACTGGCTACATCATTCAAAGGTTTCTTCATTGAACATGTACGTCGAGCTTGCAATACAGAAGCTGATGCGCTTGCCAATCTAGCAGTAGTATTGGCGAGCCTTGTAAAAAGACAACAGATGATCGTCGTCACCAACAGAGAGTTATTCTGCATTGAGAATAATTTGCATTTAGAATCTAGCAACTCAGTCGAGGTCTACACTACGAGTAAAGATTGGAAAGCTCCTTTCATCGACTTCGTATTACATGACATCCTACCTGAAGATCCGAAGGAAGCAACTACAATCCGTCGGTGAACGCTATGATTCTACTACAATCACATCACCAAAACACTCTATCGACGATCATATGACGGTATGCTTCTACGCTATCTTGCCGAAGATGAAGCAAAGAAGATATTACATGAAGCTCAGGACTGTGGTGCACATCAGCCCGGACCTAAACTACAAGATCGAATTCGTCACATGGGATATTATTGGCCAACCATGGTATCAGATGCTATAGAGTATTCAAGAAAATATCGAGCATGTCAAATCTATGCGAATTTTATTCATCAACCATCGAAATTTCTATATCCGACTGCAGCATCATGACCCTTCGAAGCTTGGGGCATGGATGTCATTGGTCCTATTAATCCGCCTTCATCTAGAGGATATCGGTTTATCCTAGCTATAACCGATTACTTCTCTAAATGGGCTGAAGCTATACCTTTGATCGAAGTTAAGACAAGCAGCGTCATCAACTTCATCAAACATCATGTGCTACAGATTCGGTGTTCCTCAGCGAATTATCCATGACAATGGACTACAGTTCATCAGTCAGAAGTTCACCCGATTCTGTAATGACAATATGATCAACAATGTTGCTTCTACAGTCTACAATCCCGCAGCTAACGGTTTGGCAGTAGCATTCAATAAAACAATCATCAAGCTTCTCAAGAAGTTTGTTTCTACCAATAAGAGGAATTGTAGCAAAAATCTTGGAGAATGTTTATGGGCTTATTGTACTACCGTACGCACTCCGACCGGTTGTACACCTTTCTCCTTGGTGTATGGATGCGAAGCTATACTTCCGTTGGAGATTTAAATCCCATCAATGAGAATAGCCATTGCCAATGAACTCACAACAAAAAATAATGATCGTCTTTGACTTCAGGAGCTTGAAGCACTTGACGAGAAGCGGCTACTAACTTAACAACCCATCGAGCTATATCAAGCCCCTATCTCAAAAGCCTTCAACTGTAAAGTCAAAGTACGAACATTTCAGAAAGGCAAATTGGTCCTTACTGTCAGACGTCCTATAACTATAACAGACATGAGCAAGGGCAAGTTCAAACCAAAGTAGAAAGGTCCCTACGTTATAAGCAAAGTTTTCTCTAACGGAGCTTATCAATTATCAGGGATGGATGGCCGAATCGCTATGATACCTATTAATGGCAAATTCCTGAAGAAATGCCATGTTTGAAAATATGTACTATGTTTTCTAACAAATATTGTACATGTTTTAAATCTTTGAATCCCTATCGGAGTCTATCCAAAGCGACAACATCATGTACCACATCATTACAAACATCATCTTTTGAAACCCAGTTGTTTTAAAAGATATCACGTTCTTGAGTCTGAGCTGGCTCAAGGATAATCAATAGATACACGAATTCATGTCCACATAACCTCTGAATTCTGCTATCTACATCAATGACTTGTCACGTCCATATTACCTCTAATGATGTCATCTTCGAAGTGACAATATTACAAGTTATATTCTATCATGTCTACATTACCTCTGAACATATATAATAAGTATTTTTATTTTCAAGAGATATGTCATGTCTTGTACCTCTAAACATATTTCTTACTCCTATCTATTACTTGTGTCTTAAACAAATACGCAATAAGTAATAGAGCCATAAAAAGATCATCAATTTTTATTCCAGTGACGTACAAAATATCAAATTTGTACATCAAACAAAATAGAACAAAAGTTGTCACAATCTTGATAGCTTCACTTAGGAGGCTGAATGCTGAGTTCAGTAATCATCCTCTTCAGAGCATTAGCCCTCTCAGTTCTGGAGTCGAGTAGCCTTTGTCTAGCCAAAGCTTTCCCAGATTCTAGATTAAAGGTTGCAGGGATTTAACTCGGCATTCAATTTATGCACTCTGAGTTTGGAGGAATTCTTTTCGTTGCCTTTTTAGGTCGTCCAGACGGCTTTGGGCAACCTGATGCATTTTCAGGACTTCTTATTCACGTCTCTTGGCGGCTCTAGGTGTCTCATGAAGTTGGGCCATCTCAGCTTCCAATGCCTGAAGACGAGTTTGGCATTCAGCCGCTTCCTTCTCTTTCTCTAATGCTTCAGTCTTATAACGCTCAATAGAAGAAGTAGTCTCGAGAATGCTAGACTCCAACTCTATGGACCACATTGAGAAAACAGCTACAGAATCTTCTAAGGATGCTTGTCGTGCTGCAGACTCACAAGCCATCGCCTCACACTCGACATCTACGAGCCTCTGGATATTACCTCTGGTCAGATCTTGGTAGGATTTGATTGGCTTTTTGAGCGCATCCAGAATGTGTTTCAAGAAGCTAACTCTATCCAAATCACCAAGATTGCGGATAGCATTAATAATAAAGGAGATAGTTGTCTTCATTAACTAGTAGGGGTGGCCTTTCTCCAAGACCATATGAACCAGAGTTCCCAGGGAGGCAAAGAAAGCAGTGGTGTAAGTCTCGACGATGGCTTTGTTCATCGACGATCCACTAGGAGTTGATACTTCAGCCTGAATTCTTTCTTCTGCTGAAGATGGAGGAATCACGGTCTGTGCACCAGGAGATCTGAGTGTTGTCATCATTGAGGAGCTTCCTTCTCTAGCCTGATTCTCCATGTCTGGAGGAGCCGTGGTCGAGCTAAAGCTGAAAGCAGTAGATGGAGCTACTGCAATCATCCCCATGGGACCTTCTGCAAATCAAGAAGCACAATCTTTATACATCATCAAAGGAGTTAGGGTAAATAAAAGTCAAAAATTTACCTGAGCCTTGCCATAGTGTTCTCAGAGACAGCCGCCTGGCTACTCCCAGCCTCCAAACCACCTGATATAACTTGGCCGCTTCCGAACTCAGAGTCAGTTTGTCCACCTGGGGCTGCAGCTGCTTCCACCCCTTTTGTTTTAGCAACTTCAATAGGAGTCTGAATCTCTTCAGCGTTAATTTGAGGGTTCTCATCACCCTTAACATCAATATCCCCTTTTCTATCATTATTAGGGGTCTTACCACCTTCGGTATCAATGTCTTCATCTTTACCTTCATCACCACTTGAGCCTTCATCGCCCTTAACTTTAGTATCAGAGTCTTCATCGCTTGGCAGTTCTTCAAAACTCTGATTAGCATCACTGGGGCTCCGGTCACTATTATCCTGATGATCACCACCTTCAACTTGATCGTCCTTGGTCACTGAATCCTAGGCCGATAGTTGAACGGAAGTTTCATTCATGCCGGGATCAGAAGCGGCATCTATCAGGTCTTCCTCGATTGGATCAATACCAAGATCATAATCTAGCAATGCTTTTATCATTCTTTCATCTTGAGAAGGTTCTTCGTTTAGAACAGGAGTCGCAGGAGCTAGAGGTGTAGAAGACACCGAAGTAACTGGGGTTGGCTCACTCGTTGAAGGAGATGTTAAACCAGCTATAGCAAATGTTGCCAATGTTGCTGAAGACAAAAGAATAGTGAATCCAAGGACCAATGGATCTAAAATAGCAATACCATGAGTATCTGTTACAACCATCGAATTTAGAGCACTAGTAGCTGGAGGTTCTGGAGATGAATATATATTAATATAAATTGCCACAGGATCAATATCAAGTAACTCTTACTGAATCAAAAAAGTAAAAACATCACCTTGTGGAGAAGAAAATACAAGAGAGGCTACAGTCTGTCTCCCCTTGACTTTGGTGGCCAATAACTTTCTTCTGGTCGAATGCTTGAATAAAGGTCGAGGAGAAACGACAACAGCCTCAGTAAAGGCAGATGATTGGGGCTGCACTTCTTCAGAACCAGGCCGTTCTTTACTGGTCTCCTCTTCAACACCTATACTTTTTCGTCTAAACGGGGACGAGGTCAATCCCCTAAGGGAAGTAGTCATGCCCGATGACAAACCAGCTTCACTCTGTCGTGTCTGAAGTCTGGTCCTGGCTCTGGGTCTTTCAACATCAGCTGTTTCCTCTGTCTCATCCCTCTCTACAGCAGAAGAAGGAGGAATATCTTGAGACGATTGGATAGCAGGCCCTACTCTTGGTTTCTTGGTAGCCTTCTTCGCAGGAGATTTCTCTTTCCGCTTCCTGAGAAGGCCTCTCAGTGGATCTTGAGTTTCATCAACTAAATCCATATTTACAATCTCTAGAGGATCCTCGGTAGGGACATTCTCTTCAGCTTCAGTCAAATCTATAGTAGCCACATCTCCATCAAACGCTTTACGAGTTTCAATGAAACTATCATTCATTAAATAACCCTCAAAGAAGGTGTTGGCTGAGGTATAGAAGCGTGCATATGAACTCAAGATATGCGGACTATTTTTTATGGTAGTAGACGGCATGGTAAATAGAACCTGTGTACCCCCTCCATCCACGGGCACCATCAATCAGATGCCCAAAAGCTTTTAGACAAGTAGTTGTGTTCCCAATATGCAACTGATCATAGCCAAACTGGCGAACAAAGCGACTTGGCAGATATGGCTCTAAAAAGCAGTTGTTCTCGAATCTATACACCAGATAAGAAGGCCTAATTGTCTTCAACCAATTAAAGGCCTCAGGAGAAAGATTGGAACCCAAGGGCTTAAATCTTGCATAGGGGCTGGAAAGTTTTCATACCCAATTGGAGGAGGAGTGCAAAAAAAATCTCCAGTTGGTGCCCTTATTTAATGCTTTTCTGCAATCAGACAAACACATAACCTTCTATTTTGCCTGAGCAAATCTGTCGATGAAGTTAGCTGCCAACGCTCCTCCGATCCCAAGATCAGGATCCATCAATGAAGGGTGATGCAATAACAGCCAGCCAAACATAAGGAATCTCAGTTCGAGGATATCCTTTCCGGTTATTGGGTTTCTCTATCAAACGATCGGTAAAACTTCGGAGTCCTGCATTTAACCTACTAATCATGGCCGAGAGGATATCCATTTTGTATCCGAATACCAAGTGCACTGCTGTAAAAAGCACACCGTGATGGATTCGGTCGACAAAACTAGCACCTGGGACGACAAACCGTCGTAACCACAGGGAAAGAAAGCCTGCTAAAGTGGTTTCTGAAAATAAATTGATAGCACTCTACCTTATATAACTTTCCAGAGGGGTATTGACATCATAGTCATTCCAAGGTTTGGCCAACTCTGTATCAGCTCAGCCAGTCTCTTTTATCAGTCGAAAAATTATTTGAGCATCAAGTGGCTCAAAAGAGTGAGGTGTACATTCAGATTGATCTTGCACTTTGGGATCTGTCTCATGGCCGAAGAAGAGGTAGACCAACCACTTGGAAATGTAGCATGTCACACCTATCTTGTATAGGTGCATACATATGGTAAAATGACACAGCAATTCATCTAACACTGCTATCATCCGAGGATTTACATTAGCTAAAGCCTCTAGCTCGTCCTCTGTCGGTAGATACTCCTCGTAAGAGTTATCTTCCATTGGTAGACATAAAAGAAATTACATTTCATGTAGAGTAAAGCCTAGTTCTCCATGAGGAGTAGCAATGGTACCAGTTCTGCTTTTATACCTTTCTGCTAAAGCTAAAAATAAATTAGAGTGATTTTGGATTCCACAAGTGGGGTCAGAATAGCTTCGTAAAGCCCTAGTTCTTGCAAATTTTCACGAAAATTATCTAAGATCCACACGGAGAGGCGGTTCCAACGGACAATCTCCAGATGCATTAAACCGGTTAGTCTCATGCTGACATTTCGAGGATATTCTCCCTCAAACGCAGCATATATATTAGCGAAGATGGGGACTCGGATGGGTTTTATCACAGCCGCATCGTCAGACGGTATACTACCTGGTCTCAAACCCCTTAACCGGGAACTATACTGATCATATTTATAGATAAAGATGTCCTTGTGGTGCTCTCCATGACGGTGACATATTCTTCCTACCCTAGCTTCTTGGAAAGGAGTGAAATCCCATGACATCTTTCTTAGGTAGCTGGCATGATCATACTGAGATAAATTCCTTAACATCTCAAGCAGGTATACCAGTGTGTCCCCCTTACGAAAGACCGTCGATCCTTTGTCGACTTGGATTGAGAGTTTGCGGCTACGGCCTCTCCAAAGAAGAAAGCTGGCTTCTTATAGAGACATGCATCTTCAGACAGAAAAGGAGTCATGTTCATCAAGCAAAGCAAGGTTCTATAATCTTGATTCTCTAGCATAGCTCCCTGGATCTCAGGCAGATCATACTGAAGAAAAGGGACATGGGACAAATATTCCTGATACTCAGACACTCGAAATGCAGATGCCAGTTCTTCAGCATAAGGTTCTTTCCTCAAATCAACTGCAAAAGAAAATTCAGAGTTAGACTTCTGAAAAGATTATTTTTTCTAAAAAATATCTTGCGCCCATCATAGATGGCATAGGGGAGGAAGAAATAATCCTCAGCCAGTGCATGCCAATTCTTAAGTCAGATGGCGCATTACATCAATTAGCGCATGGTCTGCGTATAATGATAGATGGAGCACCATGTTGAGAATTTGACAGATGGCGCATGGTGTCATTGGTTCAGATTTTTAGCCCAACACTCTGAAAGAGGTGGCATAAGGTGCAAATGGCACAAAGCATCGACCAACACTCTGAAAGAGGTGGTTGATGTTGGCCTTGGTCGCGCTCCACACGAGTGGCACTTACTATTATCTTCTCCGTTCAACTTTTTTACCGTCCAGTATTGGGTTTGCCTCTTCGGCTCTCGCTGACGGCATCATATGTTATGGAACCCTCAGCGGGGGCACACGCAAGGTGGCTCTGGCCACTCTCTTTCCCTTCTCTGCAGCGATAGGTTCTTTGGGGCCATTTTTGATCGTGAGAAAGCTTTAAAGAGTTCAAAAGTTTGAAGAAAGAAGGATCTCGAGAGAAAGAGATTGCAAAGTAAAGTGTTGTTGTCCTTCTTTTCGGCTCTTTATAGCCAAAACCTAGCAAAAATAGTCGTACGATCTGCGCCTGAAAAGTGGGTCAGTTACGATACTGCTCTGCGCCAACCACTTCTTATTCAAAGTATTTTAAATTTTGAAGTTGTTTAAATTTGAAAACTTTGAAGGGGGTCTTGTAGAAGCTTAAAAAGTATCCTCAGCACCCTGTGCTACTTATAGGAAGCACCAACATTCAGATCAGCAATTGGCGTCAACTATCAGATGGTGCCAGTCATCAAGTGGCGCTGCCTGCCACGTGGCCATCTTCTCGAGAAGCTAAACAATTATCATCACGACTGACAGCACATAAGTCGAGAAAAATTTGTCCAAATCCTAAGCGCATGACACTCGAGGAGATTTTATCAGACGTATCAGATCCGCCATAAATGACCATCAGCTATCCTGTGCCATCTGCAGTTAACGTAGGATGATCATTAGTATCATATTAATTAGTGGAGCACTAAACAGCAGTTAGCGCCTGGCACCACTCAGCAGTTGGTGCTACCTGATCAAATCATCCTGAAGCAGTTAAATTATATGGCACACATGACACTAATCTCAAAGAACGTAAATGTGCACTGCCCATGACCAAGCACATATCAATTATAGCATGCCACACTTCCAAGCAGTTAAACTAACCATTCGCAACAAGGGGTGAATGGCACGCCACTTGTAGTGTATTCCAATCTGAATAACTGGCTGACAGTTATTTCAGAACTCTATAAGTAGAGTTTCAAATCACTTGCAAATAAGGATTAATAATCATAATCTTCTGAGCACTTGCTGCAGCACTCTCCTAAGGCTTTATTCTTCGACATCGCATCATCCAAGGGATAAAATGATCGTCTGCTGATCAGATTCCTATTGTTGTACTTTCCCAAAAATCAATTGTACTCTTGTACTTTCTTTTTTCTAGTTTGTAAAGGAACACTTTTTGTTTTTGAAAACAAGCATTAAGTGCTTGATGGGCGACGAGTTTAGGTGGGCGCATGTATTCGTGCACCACTGGGCGTATCATATGTGAAGCGCATGGAGCTGAGGGGCTCATCCATTGCATGGCGCATCTCCTTCAGTCAACTGTGTTGAGCGTTTCGAGGCTCGAAATAAATAATCTTTGACTTGGCTGAAATCGATGTGGCAAATTCATTGCCATTAATGCTAAGTTTATCGTATTAACTTCGAAAAGAGCTGCCACTTGGCACATAGGTTTTAGTTACCCTAGCCTATAAATAGCAGAGAGGTTTGCTCTTCATTTCGCATGACTTTTCTTTGACAATGAACTCAACCGATCTACCTCCTTGACAAGATATTGCACTATGGATTATAGATCTCGTCGTTCAAAGAACCTTTGATTTTGATGACGAACTCCTTCAGAAGACTAAGATACGCCGAATTAGCTTCGGTCAGAGCAGTTTGTGCTTGTGCACCTTACTGGCAGTGTTTTTCTACGTGACGACATTAAGTACCGAGTTAAATGACAAGTTTTAGTTGTTGTGCCCCAACTTTCATCATGCTGGAAGAGCCATAGGATGGAAGATGCGCATGTGCATGTGCGTTGACGAGGAAGTGATCCGCTCGTTGACAGGAAAGAGATGTACCTAAGCTGAGATGTTAGAGTGATGCAGCTAGCCATAGAGTTTAAACTGGGCTGTTGTAGTAGACTTTTATTGTAATAAAAAACCATGTAATAGATTTTCATATAAACAAAAATCTTTTCTTCATGTGTTTTTATCTTTACTGTCTTTCAATAATGCGCTGACATTTGTCTTACGTCTTCGGCGCATGTTGTTTGTGGCACATAGAAACTTCGGCCCCCTGATGCGCCTGAAATTCCATGCTTCTACAAGACCCTCTTCAGAAGTTTCAAAACTTTAGACAAGTTTTGGAATACTTTGAACAAGAAGCATGGGTGGTAGAGACTTTAGGAGCATACCGGTTTCTACGCATGACTGTGTTGGAGCATGCTATTTATTTGGCTGAATAGATAATGCTTCAGTTTTTGAGTCAAGCAAATGATAAATCCTCTCTCTTTTTTTTCTTTTTTTCTTTTTTTTTTCTTTTTTTAGATTTAAAGCCGCCTCTTCACGAAACCCGAAGCGTCGCTGACGTCATGTCTTATTGGGTTACGCGTGTGGCCCAAGCCTATAAATAGGCGCCTAGGTGGAAGAGAGAGACTTTTCTGCTCTCTTTCTTCTTTTTTTTCTTCTTCCTTAGAGTTTTTTTTTCCTCTTTCGAATAAGAAGGAAAAAAAACCCTAGTTCTTGTGCAATAGCCCCCAAAGCTCCTCGTGGTAGTGCTAGCAAGGGAAAAGACAAGGGCAAGAAGACCGTCGACGCCGACGAGCCCCAAGTCATCGACATAACGCACGCCGACGTGCATGGAGAAGTCATCGGTGGGTAGTTGTTGCTTAGGAGTTTTTCTTTCTCTTTAAAATACACAATCACTTGTGCGCAGTTGAGCGCATAGATGGGCAACCATTTTAGAACATGCACCAAACCACTCCGCTGAAGCACTTGGGTGTGGCTCAACGAGATACACCCTGGAGATGCGCCTAAGCTCCATTACGCTAACGTGCATGGACTTCGATTTTGGAGATACGCCGAAGCTTTTCATACCAACGCGTACGGACTTCGATCCTGGAGATGCGTTGCGGTAGAGCTTAGTCAACGCACATGGACTTCTGTCCTGATGATGCGCCGAGACTTTGAGTTTCGCAGATGCACAAAAGTTTGTATGTGCCGGTGCTAGGCTGCATATAACTTTCATTTCTTTATCAAAAAAGGGCCAAGTTTTTGCTAACTATTTTTTCCTTTTGTCTTTCTGAAGTGTTTATGACTTTGCCTCTTTTGAACGAACTTCTGTTCGACCACTCCCTCTATCAAATGGGTCTGGACTTCAATGAAGGAGTAATCAACCCGGCTAAGGTTGTGATCATGTTGGATCAACCGTCGAAAAGGATGACGCTAATTAGGGATCAACCCTCTTCTTTCCTTCAAGCAATGACGAAGAGCAGCAAGATTTATGCTGCCAAGAATGCCACCGAGGCTTACTTGAAGTACCAATTTTTGTTTGGGGATCGACTAGCTTCTTATGAAGCAAAGGTGTTGAGGATCAAAGAAGGTTGGTTCTTCAAGGTGAAGGGCCTTAACATGTATGTGCCGAAGATAGAGCGTCAGTTGCCTCTGACTGCCTTCATTTGCCTTGCTTCGAAAAGGAGGATGCAATTGGAGCTTACCCTAACTCAGGGAGGAGTGGTTTTAGGGTCTTTCAGAATTGACGCCATTTATAACCAGAAGGATATCTTTACTTTCGCGCGAGGTGGGACATCTTACTCTTTGCGAGTTATTCGTCCTGCGAGTATATACAACAATATTCCCTCAGACCTTTGCCTTCAGTACCTCAACTTTTGTCAATCGTATGTTGCCAGCTAAGATTTCGTATCCGAAAGGGGAATTTTGGGTCGAAGGTTGGTGTCACCATGTGCCAAAGTGGGATGATCTGACACTTTAGAGCTTGGAAAAGTACAAGGATAAGCTCAAGGGGATCGATTTGACCTCTGCCATCTGGGCCACCCAGACTGGCATAAATATAAACCAACCTATGTTTCTGGCCCTCATGGAGCTGTACAATCTCACACTGGGACATTTTATACACCGGTAGGGAAGCTATGATTGGCGCTTCACGAGATGTTCGAAATCTCAAAACTTCCTTGGGGGACTGAGTCGTATGAAGAGTATTTTCCAACGAATGAGGAGCTCTCTGCCTTGGAAGAGAAGGATCCGGAAATAATAATGGTCTTCAAAGAAGTATTATGCCACTATTATCTGTATCAGCGGAATGATAAGATTAAGGCATCTCCCACACTGTTTGGAGAGATTATGTCTTTACTCGGGACAATAGCGATCTAACGAAGGTTCGCTTCACTACTCCCCAGGGTTTCACGCATGCAAAAATCAACGCCAAAATGAAGGAACTTGGCGAACACAATCCGCGTGAGGACGAGAACAAGGAGCCGTCCGATAACATATACAGCTGTTTCTGGCACTACGCACAGAATATCGCTGAAGGCGGTGCTAATCTCTTATATGATGATATGGCTTCGAGACTATGTGTTCCTTGGTGGATCAGGTTCTATGGAGAGGGTGACCAGAAACCTTATCCTACCTGCTGTGAAACTGGTGTTCGGCCATCCTTTGGCCTTGCTCCCCGTGATGGTGTGCAATTTGATGTGGGGTCTTAGAGAGTTCACAGTGGAGGTCATAGCCATAAAAGGAAGGAGTAGAAATTTTCCTCATGTGGAGCTTTCCTACAACTATCTGATGGGGTGGTTGGTATTACATCATCCCAATGTGATGAGCCCTGGCGCGAGAAAAGGCATATTACTGGTAACGGCTTTGTCCACCGCTACTACAGAAGGAAGTGGCTGCATACTGGTGTCCCCGTTTGTAGGAAGATTTTATTCCAGCTCTATGGGTGGGACATCTCAAAAGTTGGTCAGGTCTTTCTAGGCTTTGAGGTAGATGAAGAGCTGGAGGATACAAGCGTAGATGCTATTACCCTTTCAGTTTGGAGGTTTTGCTGGCTGCAAAGCATCTGACCTTTGCATTTGGTGTATCGAAACAGAAAACACTGCTTCTTGGAACCGTATCTACGGAGCCATTTTGTTCACTAATTCAGCTATACTCAATTGATGTTGGACAACCCAAGTACTTGCTTGGGAACTGTTGGAAGCCTGCTGGATGGAGCCCGTGCTTGGAAGTACTACAATGCTGGGTGTACGGGAGTGACATTTACAGTTTCCTTTCTGAATCCTAGGCCGTATATCTTGAACTCCGTCGTCAAGCTCTATTGTTCGACGAATACCATATCTCCTGGCTATGATAGGGAGACCAGTTTCATCATCGGGACCCAACTTGAGGTGTCCAAAATCGTGATTGTGAAAGCTCGGGCATATCGTCACGAGATGCTGTAGTACCGACAGCGGCCCCAGTAGCAAGAGCGGAAGACTCGCGGGAGGAATCCGTGGATACTCAGTTGAAGAGGCGTGCTTCAACGGATGCGAGTCCCTCTGTGCCAAAATGTCCAAGGAAAGTTTTGGTGACCAAGTCGGGGGCCACCATAGTTTTATCCGCAAGGGGACCGAAAGAGCCTACTCCCGCGATAGTAAGTAGATCAATATCAGCTTTTAAGAGATAAAATGGTCCTTCTTTTCTTATTTGTGTTCCCTTTTGTTTGCAGGAGGCGAAGAAGAAAAAGTCCCGATCTTCGAAGCGAGGTCTGGATGAACCTTTTGAGAAAGAAGTTGTCAGCTCTCTCGAAGAGCGTATTCCTTCCATTATGAAGTCCCCAGTGGAGGGAGACCAAGAAGACGTTGTTCAAGTTGATGCTCCTGTTGCCTTTGACTATACTGAGGATGACTTCAGTAATTTGATGGCGTCCGAAAATTTTGAACAACCTCTGTCAAGGATTCTGGAAGATACACATCAAGCAGGGCCTTCGCTGACGGTGAAGCAACCGGCTACGGGCAATGGTGAAGAGACCGCTACCCAGACCCAGGAGAAGAAGTTGCGAAGGATCCTCTGGAGGAAGAGGTGGGCTAGGACTCGTCTTCTTCGGATAACGTCCCAGATGACGCTGCTGAGGATGTAGAGGGGGATTTGATAATAGGCAGAGAGGACCAGCCTGGGATGGGTTAAGGAGTGGTCGCGGTCGATCCTCATTCACTACTTTGTACGACAGGCGAGTACATTCTCTGATAGTTTTTATTTACTTGATGTTCTAGTATAGTTTTATTTTGATTCGCTGTCACAACACGAATTGATATTACTGGATCCATTGTATGCGACACACATACTTTACTTGTCTGGCCTCTATTTCTGGAATCACTCACTGGAACAACCTACTGGAATCACCTACTGGCATCACATTATTCTGGCTGACTTGTATTCGATTTACGTATCGTGTTATGGATTCACTTGTACTTGTTGGGCGGGGAAACACTCGAGTAGACATGTAAACATTCTCAATCATACAGGAACAACCCCTACTAAAAAAATAGCCGTTGCCGCTTGGCCAAGTGTGCGACGTGCCATATTCACTACTAGTCTAATCTGGAAAGATAGCCGTCGTACGCTTACCAAGCGTGCGATGTGCCGTATTACCCCTAGCCATTTACATATCGAAAGCAGTAGTTCAAAACACACTGGTTAGTGTCTTGTACTCGACTCACACTGGAATCACACTTGACACATTGTACTGTCTGGACTCACATCACATTATACTAGTTCAGTTAGCTCTATTTACAGTCTTCATTACCATGCTCTCCTATTTCATTGTATTTGCTTTTCTTGTTCTAACTGTTGTTCTATTTTAATCCATGTCTCAAACTTTCCATATTCATCAAGTATTACTTTCTATAACTGCTTTATAATCTTTGTCATTTATTTGGAACTGCTAGAGGAGATGTGCTCGTTCCATCCTGACTGGATATATTTTTCAGATGATTACCCAGAGGAAATGTGTCCTTCCTACTATGGATCCGAGGAGGGGATAGCTACCTTGGGTCCAGATTCTCATGAGTGACCGAGAGACCTAGTTTTAGTTGACTTGTTTTAGATTCTATGTTTGACCTTGACTTGTAATAAGTGGACATTTTGACATTGATTTGAGATTTGTTATGAATATTATTTTAGTAGTTGTTGTTGATGTTTAGTGTTTATAGTTACTTAGATTTCTGTGATACCTTATCGTGCTTTAGACTGTGATTGAGTATTACTATATCTTTATACTTGTCATCCTTTCTGTTACGACCCGCACCCTAGAGTAAGGGTACGAGACGTGGGTACGTCCAGCCTACGCCGCAGTGTCGGCGGTAGAATGCTGTCTTAGGTCACAACATCTAACAGTTTAAGATAATAAACAGTCATACTCCCCGAATGGGGGTGACATAACAGAATATATCTCAATCACATCTAAGGTATAATACGATAAGATAGAATGATATAAAAGATGCTAGATCCAAATCCACAGAAAATACAAATAGAGAGAAAGCTAAGTGTCTAGATAAACTCCACTAACATCCAGAAATAATACAGATCCAAATATACAACTCAATCTCCAATACTATGAAATAAGATAAAGATATCTATGGAGCAACAGTCTCTACAGCTAAGGGATCCGACTGGAAGTCCGGATCGCAAGTGTCCTCTAAGGCTGTCCCATAGAAAGTATCTAAGCAGGCCTCCTCCTCGTCCTCTGTAAAATTTTTAACAGGTCCAATCAGGACGGGAACGAGCACATATCTCTCAACAGTTTATAACAGGTTAGGAGTATAAAGCATGCAATAGAGTAAAATACAGGAAATGCTGAAAATGAAGTACGGGAAAACAGGAGATATTTTGTAACTGAAAGTAAATATATGATAAGTAAAGACTGTAAGTGGCTAAGTGATTTAGAGTACAATATGGTTATGAAAACGGCTTCGGAGCACATGAATACAACTAAGAAGCACATGAATACCTACTGGGGATAATGATCACATAACCAATTCTACTCACCCCGCCCCAATCAATACACAAGGATCCATTCAAGTTACGTTATTGGCACATGAATACAGCTAAAGATACGTAAACTCGTGTAATGAGTAGTACATGAGGCACATGATAGTACATGAAGGCACATGAGAACATATAAATATATGAACTAGTACGATACAAGGAGTACCTGATGCACATGATAAAGTACATGAACATGAAATACCCGATACACCCGTAGAGGAATAACATCTCAGGAAAGGATCCATATAGTACTAATCCGTGAAGATACGTGTCAGCATCAAGTAAAGCAATCTAGAGCAAGAGTATAGTCCAGACAGGTATGAAAAGATCAAAGAATGTACTCGCCTGCTATCTGAATGTCAAAGATAAAAGTACTGTCCGAGGAGTGGTGTCCGGCTCCTATTAGAACAGCACAAGTCATAACATGTACAGAATGGTAAGAAGATGCACTACGATGCATTCTACATGAATCTAGGTCAATCTAGGCCAAAGTCAACTCTTGGTCAACTTTGGTCAACCCTAGAAGTCAAACTAGGTCAACTAGGTCAAACCTAAGTCAACAAGTCTATACTAGTCTATTCTAGGTCTAACAAGGCTACACAAGTCTAATCTAGACTCTATACTGGCATTCAAGCCACCCATAGGCCATAGGCTATATCATGCCTAAAAACCCATATCACATATACACAACAATATGTATATCTAAAAGATAATACACTCATTGATATATTTATATAATCTAATATAGAATACACATTAACATATAGGCTACCTATATGTATACCACACATACCTATACATATTTATTATACATGCTTAAACTATAAACCATATACATGTAAATGTGTGTGTGTGTCATGAGAGTGCAAGAGTGTGTGTAGGCATGTGAGTGTGTGTGTCATGGCATGAGGGTGTGTGGAAAATGGACAAACAATTAGTAAAACAGGAATTCAGTGAATGGAAAACATGTGTGTGTGTGTGTGTGAGGCACTTGTGTGTGAACTATGGCATGTGTGTGTGTGATGAGTGTGGGGAAAAATCAGTGAACAATGTACATTTGTTCAAACATGAAAACAGTGGCATGTTAGGAAAAAAAACAGGAAAACAGTGTAGTTAACAATGTGCCCATGTGTCAAGGAGAACAGGGAATCATTTGTGTGTGTGTGTACAGAAATGTTTAAAGGAAAACAGTGAATGAGTTTACTCTGTGTGTGGCAATGAAACAGTGGCATGGCAATGGGGATAACCTGGGTGTTTACAGGAAAGAGGAATTGACAATAGGAAAAATCAGTGTACATATTGAAACAAAACATTCATTTCAGTGCAAAATAGGAAGGGATGAATCTCAGGTATTTGAATGAATTAACAGTACTTCAGTCTTGCATTTCCAAAACTCAACACCGAGTCCAAATCTAACAAGTAAACTAATTAACAGAGATCTCTAGACAACTGAACTCAAAACAAACCAATACCATGTATCAGCTATTACATTGAAACCAAACAAACTGTCAAACCTCCCATTCTCAAACCAATAAGCCTATTGAATTGAAATACTGCATTAACATTAATCAACAATCATGTAGGGATCATTAATCAGTGCAAAACATTACATAAAATTGGGAATTAGAAAGTTTAGGAATGGGAAAAAAAACCCAGTGTATTAGTCCTGTGCACAATGTATCAGCCGAATGGCAATATCAAGTTCAATTCCCCATTCCATATCATACAACCTAAACTAACATGTAAGTTAATCTAACATACATCCTAAATCAGTTTAGAATCTAATTTAGCAATTAAAATCATGAATTTAACATTTAAAACTGAAAGTAAACAGAGAAACAATAATACACTGATACACGCACAGTACATTTCCCATGCACGCATGATTCCGTGTCCGACACGACACGAGAGGTCGTATAACTTGACACACGTGGTGTCAGTGGTTGCCCCAAGGTGTGTGTCGAATATTTCGTGTCCACGTGGCATGTGCTGCTCGCAAATGACCCCGAGCAGCAGGGGAGCTACAGTGCCCGCGCGCGCTCGTGTGCACCCACGTGTTCCCGTGTCCGTGGCGACACGACACGACACCAATACGTGCTCAGAACACTGGAATCCCATAAGCAACACTAAAATCTAATTTTCTATTCAAAAATATTCCTGAAATCCAATCGAAATGCCCTTTGGGGCATTTCCTCAAATACCTACATACATGAACTGATACGTGTCCGATACGGACACGTATCGGACACGAATCCTAGGGTTAGCTATACCTACAGCTAGGGTAGGCTTAGGGCTTCCTGAATATGCAATAAAAATAACATTCTATGGTGTAGATTCGAAATTACCTATAGGTTTGCAAAGCTCAAAAAGCTCCTAATGAGAATGGATCCTTAAGCCACCAAAACTCTTCCCAATTGTTTCTCCCCTGAAATTTCTCAATACCAACAGCAAGTAGAATAAATTTAGGACCTATTGCAATTAGTTTGGGTGGAAAATGAATTGAAATGGAATTTCTAGGAATTATTGAAGTTGGGGACTTACCTCTTTCTTAAACTTGCAAATATTTCTAAGGGAGGCTAGCCCTAAATTCTAGGAGGCATTAAATAGAGGGGGAAATCCCTAAGTGGTCGGCCATGGGCTGTTGGGCTAGGGTTAGGGTTCAACTAGTGTTGGGTTGGGCCTCTATGGGCTTAAGTCACAAGTCATGACTTGTGAAACCACAAGCCATTAGCTAGCCTAATCAATTCCTAATCTCTCCAAATAAGTTCTAATTGGTTAAATATCACTAACTTAGGTCAAGCTAGGGTTACCCACTCTAACCAAGTAGTCATGACCTAGGTTAGCTTCTAGGACAGTCTCCTAAGTCAACACTAGTCAAAGTCTAGAATAGCACCAAAACAATTATACTAAAAATCACTTAAAAATTCTAATAATTATAATTAATACTAATAATTCCCAAATAATTCCAAAATTTTAAAAATGACCAAAATACCCTCAAGCTAGAAAAGTGGTAGTGACAAATCTACCCCCCTTAAAATAATTTCGTCCTCGAAATTAAAGGCGAAACTAACTGCTGAGAAGGATAGAAAAGTATACCTCAAGGTCCAAAAAGATAGGGGTACCGCTCGCGCATCTCATCCTCCCGCTCCCAGGTAGACTCTCCTGGAGAATGATGCCTCCATGCGACGCGTACCAAGGGTATCACCTGGTTTCTCAGAACCTTCTTCCAGTGATCCAGAATCTCCACAGGCCGCTCTGGATAACTGAGAGTAGGTCCAACCTCAATCTCCGAATGATCGAGCACATGGCTAGGGTCAGCCACGTACCATCTCAACTATGATACGTGGAATACGTTGTGAACTCCCACTAGTGCAGGTGGCAAGTCTAGCCTGTATGCCACGTTACCGACTCTCTCGATGATAACGAAAGGGCCGATGAAGCGCGGGCTAAGCTTTCCACCTCCACCAAAACGTATCATACCACGAGTCAGAGATATTCTCAGAAAAACCAAGTCTCCAACCTAATCACAAGCAAGGTCTCAAGTTACTAAAAATCAAACACGATCAATTAAACAAAACAAAATACAACCTACTTCTAATCCTATCTCTAAATCTGTACCTCAAACTCCAACGGCCTCCGGTGGCTATCGGCCCAGTGCCGATGTCTGTCCTGTGCAACGCGAAGTCTGTCCCTGATGAGCTTTACCTTCTCGGTTGCGTCAACAACCATCTCTGGTCCCAGTAAAGCTCGCTCTCCAACATCATCCCAAGATAAGGGTGTACGACACCTACGCCCGTACAGAGCCTCAAAAGGTGACATCTCAATGCTGGCCTGATAACTGTTATTGTAAGCAAACTCTACCAAATATAGATGATCCTCCCAGGAAGCTCCAAAATCCAGGATGCACGTCCGCAGCATGTCCTCAAGTGTATGAATAGTCCTCTCTGACTGTCCGTTCGTTTTGGGGTGGTATGCAGTACTAAACTTGAGCTGAGTGCCCAAACTAGTCTGTAGACTCCTCCAGAAATGGAAAGTAAAATGACTATCCCGATCTGAGATAATGCTGACGGGAACTCCGTCAATCCTGACTATCTGTCGCATGTACAACTCCGCAAGCCTCTCTGTAGACGTACCCACCTTGAATGGCAAGAAGTGGGCCGATTTGGTCAACCTGTCAACGATGACCCAAATCATGTCTTTCCCTCCTGGTGTACGCGGTAACCCAGATACGAAATCCATAGTAATATATTCCCACTTCTACTCTGGAATAGACAACGGCTGCAATAATCCTCCGGGCCTCTACCTCTCTGCCTTGACCTGCTGACAGACCAAGCATCTAGCTACGAAGCAAGCTACCTTCCGTACCACCAGACATGCTCTCCCAGATCCCTGTACATCTTGTTGGCACCAGAATGTATAGAGTACTACGATCTGTGAGCCTCCTGCATGATCTGCTCTCTGAGCTCCCCGCTAGGCACACATAACCTGGAACCGTGCCTCAAGGCACCATCCTCTGCAAGTGAAAACTCGCCATCCACCAACCCTGCACGAACCTGCTCTCGGATACACCGTAGAGCCACATCCTCGAACTGCGTCGCCTTGATCCTCTCCATCAAGGCCGACTATATCTGAAGGCCCCATAACTGTATCTGTACTCCGGGCACAATCACCTCAATCCCAAGGCTCTCCAAGTCTGCAAGCAACTGCCGATCCATAGTCAAACACATGGCTGTCGGATACCTACTCAAGGCATCGGCAACCACGTTGGCCTTCCCCGGGTGATACTGAAGTGAGATGTCAAAGTCCTTCATCAACTCTAGCCATCTGTGCTGCCTCATGTTGAGCTCTTTCTGTGTAAACACATACTTCAAGCTCATGTGATCTGTGAAAATCTCCACCCTCTCGCCATACAGATAGTGCTTCCATAGCTTCAGAGCAAAAATCATCGCTGCCAGCTCCAGGTCATGGGTAGGGTAGTTCTTCTCATGGGGATGTAACTGCCTGGAAGCATAGGCAATCACCTTCCCATGCTGCTGCAAGACACAACCCAGCCCCTTCCCTGAAGCATCACTATAAATAGTGAATCCACCTGATCCTGAAGGCAATGTCAGAATCGGAGCTGTCGTAAGCTGTTTCTTCAACTCATCAAAAGCTGCCTGACACTCCTCTGACCAAACAAACTCAGTATCCTTCCGGTTCAACCGAGTCAACGGCTCTGCAACCCGGGAGAAATCCTGTACAAATCTCTTATAATATCCTGCCAGCCCCAGAAAACTCTTGATCTTTGCCACTGAAGTCGGCGTTGTCCAAGCCTCAACTGCTGTGATCTTCTTCGGGTCCACTGAGATACCATCTCCAGTCACCACATGACCCAAGAAGTCTACTCTGTCTACGAAGAACTCGCACTTTGAGAGCTTGCCATACAATCTCTCCCTCCTGAGTGTCTCTAGAACCACTCTCAAGTGCTCCTAGTGCTCCTCCTCTGTCGTAGAATATACCAAGATATCATCAATGAACACCACCACGAACTTGTCCAAGTACTGGTGGAACACCTTGTTTATTAGGTTCATAAATACTGCTGGTGCATTGGTCAGCCCAAAAGGCATAACCAAAAACTCAAACTGCCCTTACCGCGTCCTGAAAGAGGTCTTGGGAATATCCTCCCTCTTCACCTTCACTTGGTGATAACCTGACCTCAAATCAATCTTGGAGAACACCCGAGCTTCGCTCAACTGATCAAAGAGATCATCGATCCGCGGCAGTGGGTATCTGTTCTTAATCGTCATGTTGTTAAGTGCCCTGTAGTCGATACACATCCATACCGACCCATCCTTCTTGGGTACAAAAAGTACCGGTGCAACCGAAGGTAAAGAACTCGATCGGATGAAGCCCTTGTCCTGCAGCTCATCCACCTGCTTCTTCAGCTCCACCAATTCACTGTTGTTCACTCGATAGACATGCTGAGAAATCAGTTCCGTGCCGGGAACCAAGTCTATCGAGAACTCTACATTCCTGTTCGGTGGAATCCCTGGCAACTCCTCTGGAAATACGTCCATAAACTCTGCGATCAAGGGATGTGGAGCCACCTGCTCCTCAACTGATGCTCCACAGAAGACTCCGCCATCCTGCTCTACCTGCCGCTGGGTGTACTCAAACTCTGGCTCTCCTGGCGCCCCAAACAAAACTCTACCCCCTCGACAATCAATGCGGGCGTGGTGTCTACTCATCCAGTCCATACCTAATACTATATCGTAGTTCGATAATGACATGACGAGTAAACTCACTCCCAACTCTCGGCCTCCCAATATGACGCTCCGCCCTCTGCAAACATCACTCACGAGGATGACCCCACCCCCGGTCGTGATCTTGCAGGTCCTAGGCAATGGTTCAAAAACCAGACTGTGTCTAATAGCATACGATACTGACACAAAGCTGTTGGAAGCCCCGGAATCAAAGAGTGCAAATGCTGGAAGGGAGTCGAGAAGAACCGAACCTGCTATCAGCTCCCCTACGGCCTCTGCATCCTCAGCCGCCATGGCAAAAGCTCGCCCCTGCTGTCCACCTCGTGCCTGCTGCTGGTGTTGATGGAACCTCTGCTGCTGGGTCTGCAGTGGCCCCCTCAGCTGGCCTGCTGGAGCCTTGGCTCCACCTCCCTGAGCTCCACGTCCAAAAGCCCCAGGGCAATCCCTCAACTGGTGATCCCCCGCACCACAAAGTAGGCACTTGCCTAGCTTCTTCCTGCACTCATGGATCATATGCCCCGGCTTATTGCAGAAGGCATAAATGACTACCTGCTGCTGACGGGGTGCCTGCTGCTGGTGCCTCTGCGGCTGCTGCACCTGCTGAAAAGGTGTACGACCCTGCTGCTGATACTGCTGCTGGTGCAGCTGCTGATACTGCTGAACTGGCCTCTGTGGTTATTGATGCTGGAAGTGAGGCCTCTTGGCCTGACCCTGACTGCTGCTACCACCCTGGAAGTCACAACCCCTCTTCTGCTTCAACCCTAGGTCGTCTTCCGCCGCCATAGCCCCAGAAAATATCTCTACAAAAGTAGCGTTCCGGTCACTCTTAGTCAGCGACCGAACCTCTCTAATCAAGCCTCGGCGAAACTTCTTCGCCTTCGTCTTCTCTGTCAAGTCATCTATGAAACGGGCCAATCTACAAAACTCTCCATCATACTCAGCTAAATTCTGGTTCCCCTGAACCAGACCCTCGAACTGTGCCTCGATACCTCCCAAGGCCACATCAGGAAAGAACTGCTCCTTAAACAGCTCCTTGAACTGGGCCCAAGTCTGGCCCTCAACTCCCACCCTGGGGTCTGTCTGATACCACGTACGGGCTAAGTCCTGCATCTGGCTGCCCGTCGCTTCGATATGGAGTCGATATGGTATCTCCGCCAGTCGGAATATCTCCTCAATATGCTCGATCCAGTCGTCGGCATAGTGGATGCCCTCCGTGTCGAAGAACTCTCTGGGATGCATCTTCTGAAAGTCCTATATGTCCTTCTCCCTCCGACGGGGCTGCTGCTGGGCCCCCTGAGCAGTAACCATCTCGACTGTAGTGTGAACTAGCTGGTGTGCCTCATCAATCCCCTGACGGAAATTGGCAGTCTGTCTCGTCTGCTACTGCTGGTGGGACTCCAGAATCCTCTCTACGAAGGAGAAGAGATGTACAGCATCTACCATCCCCGCAGGCGGAGGCTGCTGCGGTGGAAGGATCTCAGGAATCACAATGCTCGGCCTCCTGACTGGTGGAGGTGCTCCTCCAAAAGCTGCAGAAACACCGACTCCTGAGGGCTGTACTGGCCCTGTGGCACTGGGAGCTGGCTGCTGCTGAGGTCGAGAGGTGCTAGACCCCTCTCCAGCGTCTTCCAGTCCAGGACGATGCGATCTCGTCTCAACCATGCTGGAGACACAGATCAAACAAGAAACAATTACTGAGAATGAGTCGAATATCAATGGAGGACAGTATAAAATTTCTAAGGAAGACAATAAGCAGCAAAATAGATATACGGAATCTGATAAGGAGTTTTTCCTAGTATGATTGAGTACCTTCCAAAAAATTATACTAATTCCTACTGCAGGCTGCAGCGATATTCTAGTTCGAATACCACTACATTTCCAACCTAGACCTGCATGGGCCACCACTAAAAATGTGTCATGACTCGCACCCTAGAGTAAGGGCAAGAGACGTGGGTACATCCAGCCTACGCCGCAGTGTCGACGGTAGAACGCTGTCCTGGGTCACAACATCTAACAGTTTAAGGTAATAAATAGTTATACTCCCCGAATGGGGGTGATATAACAGAAATATCTCAATCACATCTAAGGTAGAATACGATAAGATAGAATGATATAAAAGATGCAAGATACAAATCCACAGGAAATACAAATAGAGAGAAAGCTAAGTGTCTAGATAAACTCCACTAACATCCAGAAATAATACAGATCCAAATATACAACTCAATCTCTAATACTATGAAATAAGATAAAGATATCTATGGAGCAACAGTCTCTACAGCTAAGGGATCCGACTGGAAGTCCGGATCGCAAGTGTCCTCTAAGGCTGTCCCATAGAAAGTATCTAAGCAGGCCTCCTCATCCTCTGTAAAATTTTCAACAGGTCCAATCAGGACGGGAACGAGCACATATCTCTCAACAATTCATAACAGGTTAGGAGTATAAAGCATACTATAGAGTAAAATACAGGAAATGCTGAAAAGGAAGTACGAGAAAACAGGAGATATTTTGTAACTAAAAGTAAATACATGATAAGTAAAGGTTGTAAGTGGCTAAGAGATTTAGAGTACAATATGGTTATGAAAACGGCTTAGGAGCACATGAATACAACTAAGAAGCACATGAATACCTACTGGGGATAATGATCACATAACCAATTCTACTCACCCCGCCCCAATCAATACACAAGGATCCATTCAAGTTACGTTATTGGCACATGAATACAGCTAAAGATACGTGAACTCATGTAATGAGTAGTACATGAGGCACATGATAGTACATGAAGGCACATGAGAACATGTAAATACATGAACTAGTACGAGTACAAGGAGTACCTGATGCACATGATAAAGTACATGAACATGAAATACCCGATGCACCCGTAGAGGGATAACATCTCAGAAAAGGATCCATATAGTACTAATCCGTGAAGATACGTATCAGCATCAAGTAAAGTAATCTAGAGCAAGAGTATAGTCCAGACAGGTATGAAAAGATCAAAGAATGTACTCGCCTGCTATCTGAATGTCCAAGATAAAAGTACTGTCCGAGGAGTGGTGTCTGGCTCCTATTAGAACAGCACAAGTCATAACATGTCCAGAATGGTAAGAAGATGCACTACGATACATTCTACATGAATCTAGGTCAATCTAGGCCAAAGTCAACTCTTGGTCAACTCTGGTCAACCCTAGAAGTCAAACTAGGTCAACTAGGTCAAACCTAAGTCAACAAGTCTATAATAGTCTATTCTAGGTCTAACAAGGCTACACAAGTCTAATCTAGACTCTATACTGGCATTCAAGCCACCCATAGGCCATAGGCTATATCATGCCTAAAAACCTATATCACATATACACAACAATATGTATATCTAAAAGATAATACACTCATTGATATATTTATATAATCTAATATAGAATACACATTAACATATAGGCTACCTATATGTATACCACCCATACCTATACATATTCATTATATATGCTTAAACTATAAACCATTTACATGTAAATGTGTGTGTGTGTGTCATAAGAGTACAAGAGTGTGTGTAGGCATGTGAGTGTGTGTGTCATGGCATGAGGGTGTGTGGAAAATGGACAAACAGTTAGCAAAACAGGAATTCAGTGAATAGGAAACATGTGTGTGTGTGTGTGTGTGTGTGTAAGGCACTTGTGTGTGAGCTATGGCATGTGTGTGTGTGTTAGTCTTGAGAGTGTGAGGGTGTCATATAGAGTGTGTGTGTGATGAGTGTGGGGAAAAATTAGTGAACAATGTATATTTGTTCAAACCTGGAAACAGTGGCATGTTAGAGAAAAAACAGGAAAACAGTATAGTTAACAATGTGCCCATGTGTCAAGGAGAACAGGGAATCATTTGTGTGTGTGTACAAAAATGTTTAAAGGAAAACAGTGAATGAGTTTACTGTGTGTGTAGCAATGAAACAGTGGCATGGCAATGGGGATAACCTGGGTGTATACAGGAAAGAGGAATTGACAATAGGAAAAATCAGTGTACATATTGAAACAAAACATTCATTTCAGTGCAAAATAGGAAGGGATGAATCTCAGGTATTTGAATAAATTAACAGTATTTTAGTACTGCATTTCCAAAACTCAACACCAAGTCCAAATCTAACAAGTAAACCAATTAACAGAGATCTCTAGACAACTGAACTCAAAACAAACCAACACCATGTATCAGCTATTACATTGAAACCAAACAAACTGTCAAACCTCCCATTCTCAAACCAATAAGCCTATTGAATTGAAATACTGCATTAACATTAATCAACAATCATGTGGGGATCATTAACCAGTGCAAAACGTTACATAAAATTGGGAATTAGAAAGTTTAGGAATGGGAAAAAAACCCAGTGTATTAGTCCTGTGCACAATGTATCAGCCGAATGGCAATATCAAGTTCAATTCCCCATTCCATATCATACAACCTAAACTAACATGTAAATTAATCTAACATACATCCTAAATCATTTTAGAATCTAATTTAGCAATTAAAATCATGAATTTAATATTTAAAACTGAAAGTAAACAGAGAAACAATAATACACTGATACACGCACAGTGCATTTCCTATGTACACGTGATTCCGTATCCGACACGACACGAGAGGTTGTATAACTTGACACACGTGGTGTCAGTGGTTGCCCCAAGGTGTGTGTCGAATATTTCGTGTCCAAGTGGCATGTGCTGCTCGCAAATGACCCCGAGCAGCAGGGGAGCTACAGTGCCCGCGCGCGCTCGTGTGCACCCGCGTGTTCCCGTATCCGTGGTGACACGACACGACACCAATACGTGCTCAGAATACTGGAATCCCATAAGCAACATTAAAATCTAATTTTCTATTCAAAAATATTCTTGAAATCCAATCGAAATGCCCTTTGGGGTATTTCCTCAAACACCTACATACATGAACTGATATATGTCCGATACGGACACGTATCGGACACGAATCCTAGGGTTAGCTATACCTATAGATAGGGTAGGCTTAGGGCTTCCTGAATATGCAATAAAAACAACATTCTATGATGTAGATTCGAAATTACCTATAGGTTTGCAAAGCTCAAAAAGCCCCAAATGAGAATGGATCCTCAAGCCACCAAACCTCTCCCAAATTGTTTCTCCCCTGAAATTTCTCAATACCAACAGCAAGTAGAATAAATTTAGGACCTATTTCAATTGGTTTGGGTGGAAAAGGAATTGAAATAGAATTTCTAGGAATTATTGAAGTTGGGGACTTACCTCTTTCTCAAACTTGCAAATATTTCTAAGGGAGGCTAGCCCTAAATTCTAGGAGGCATTAAATAGAAGGGAAAATCCCTAAGTGGCCGGCCATAGGCTGTTGGGCTAGGGTTAGGGTTCCACTAGTGTTGGGTTGGGCCTCTATGGGCTTAAGTCACAAGTCATGACTTGTGAAACCACAAGCCATTAGCTAGCCTAATCAATTCCTAATCTCTCCAAATAAGTTCTAATTGGTTAAATATCACTAACTTAGGTCAAGCTAGGGTTACCCACTCTAACCAAGTAGTCATGACCTAGGTTAGCTTCTAGGACAGTCTCCTAAGTCAACACTAGTCAAAGTCTAGAATAGCACCAAAACAATTATACTAAAAATCACTTAAAAATTCTAATAATTATAATTAATACTAATAATTCCTAAATAATTCCAAAATTTTAAAAATGACCAAAATATCCTCAAGCTAGAAAAGTGGTAGTGACACTTTCGGAGTTGAGATCTATGACAGATTCATTATATCATTGTATGAGTTATTAGTTAGCGACCTAGAACAGCGTTCTACTGCCGATTCTGCAGCGTAGGCTCGGTGCTGTTATGCACTCGTGCCCCTATACCAGGTACGGGTCGTGACACTCATAGCTCGCTGGTATGTTGCACCTGCATTCTTCAAAGGGCATCACTGTGTAGCAGTAAACCCCCTTTGGAGTTCTGAACGACATGTGCTTCTCGTCGTCCGAGAACAATTTGATCTGGTTGTAGCCCGAATATCCGTCCATGAAGGATATGCGTTCAAAGCCACAGGTGTTGTCGACCATCATATTGATGATCGGAAGGGAAACTCATCTTTCAGGCAGGCGAAATTGAGGTCCCTGAAGTCGATGCAGACTCGGATATTCACATTTTTTTAGTAATAGAAATGATATTGGCCATCCAATCCGGATGTTGTTCCTCACGAATAACACTACTTATGAGTTTATTCACTTCTTTCTCAATGGCATCCATGATGTTAGGACAGAAGCATCGCTGTTGCTGCTTAACAGGCTTAGCGTTAGGTAGGTGTTAAGCTTGTGCATTGTGACTTGCGGGTCCAAACCCGGTATGTCTTCACAACTCCAAGCGAAGACGTCGATGTATTTCCCGACAAGTTGAACCAAGGATTCATGATCTTCCCCTGACAAGATTTTCCTAATGATGATGGGTTTGGGTGAAGATTCATCCCCTAAGTAGATTTGCTCGACTTCATCTTCGGTATAAGGTTCTCGTAGTTTGAAGTGAGATTCCTATTGCAATCCTAGGCATTGAGACTAGGGTTCCTCCTCGAAGAACTCCAGTATATGATCGTCATCTTCTTCTGGAGGATGTGCGAATGTCATATTGACTAACAATACTTTCCTGAAGATTGGACTGATGCTAGTGTCGGAATCCCAAATAGAAGCTTCAGATGAGTGAGAATGCACTACGGCTTCAGTTTTTGAACTCTCTGGGTTGTCAGTGGTGTGACATAGCCTACTCCCGTCGAATGCGATGATAGTAGTCTTGTGGCTTTCCTTTTGGAACTGGAAGTCGTAGGGGAAGACGTCGATCTTTCCCGTAGTTCAAGCCTCTGTCATTTTTTAAGTCATAGCCCATCTTTTGGATGAGATACTTTGCTTGATTGGTGTACCTGTATATTTGCAATCTATCAGTATCCGTCTCTAGTTCGGCTGGAGAGAGGCCCTGGTGACGTTCGACCTTGCCGAAGATGATAGGTTTTTCGTCCTTATTCCAAGGCAGGACTATATAGCAGACCCCATGGTATGGGACAACCCGATTTACATGATTGACAGTCATTATTTATGTTTGCAACGACTTTAAGGCATTATCTAAAGTATACAAAGCATTCCAGTATGGAAGATTAGAGTAGTTCAAAGACAGCCTTTTATTGATAAAATACGAGATCTTGTCCCTGGGAGTTACGTCATCCAGCGAAGGTGCATCTACATTAGCAGATATATAGTCTCCTAATTCTTCATCTATTAATATCGGGACAGCCTTGGAAGGAATCACAGGTGCCTTTCGTCGTATTTTCGCTACCAGGGAAAACGTTGTCTGGACAGGAGTTTTCGGAGACCTTTTTGGGAGTCTGGCCCGAATTAGTTCCTTAGCCCGACCTGGGAGTTTGATGACCAGAGAGGCCGGAGCCTTCCCGTGCAGCTTGGCCATGAGAGGAGCCGATACTTATGAAGGTTTCCCCTTGAGTCGCACCTTTAGAGGTGCCTCAGCCGTCATCTTAGCTTCTACTTCGGCCTCAGTTTTGGCCTCTGCTTCATCATCGGCGTCGTTGGCTTCATCGTCTAGGTGAATTGACTTGTATAGATTAGAGTCAGTGAAGAATGCTTCTACCCCTCTGAAGGGATCGACGTCAGCGAACTCCGTCCTGACGATGTTGTTGGTAGACACATATTTCATACACTGGTGGAGGGTAGATGACACCACCATTTACTTATGTATCCGCGAACGTCCCAGCAAGATGTTATAATTAATGTCAACATCAATGATGTAGCAAGTCACTTCAATCTGGAGATCGTCGATATGGTATTTCAACTGGATCTTGTCCAGAGGCTCGCTCTTCCTAGCGTTGAAGATGTTGATTGTAGTATTAGATGCAATCAGGTGATGCATCAGGATTCCTAATGTTTGGAGCAGAGTCTGAGGGATAATGCTAAGGGAGGACCCAGGATCGATTTGAATCTGATCCACTTTGATGGCGCCAACATACCCTGTGTAATACAGCGGTCTGTTATGTCGGTTGTTCATGAGCAGCATGTCATGTTGACTAAATGTAATGTTGTGGACGATTTCCACCACACTATGGCAGTGCTAACAGCGGTTGGATCTTGTTCAGACTGTTGGACCTGACTAATGAAGGACTCTGCATCCTTCAGTGCTTCACATAGAGCATCTCGAGTATCTTTGGACAATCGGAGGAGCTCAAATAGTGACAGCCGAGCCGGAGTACTGGCGAGCTGCATAAGTATGTCGAAGTTGTGGGGTTTGCTCAACCCCGAAGCACCTTTTTTTGCAAAGTCTTTTCAAAACGAGCCTCTCCCTACTTTTGCTTATCTGCTAATGAAGGTTGAGATAGACCTTCCTTTTGGACAGCAGTAGTGGTGACGGAAGGTGTCTACTTAGTTGTGGCCTCCTCCTGCTGAGCGTACTACTGTGAACGCATTTACACTGGAAAGGCCTACTCCAGAGAGGAAGTGACCATTTGGCAAGATTTAGTCTTCTTGACTTTGGGTTTGGAGGTAGGACGTACCTTCGGTTGAGTCAGTTCCGAAGCCAAATCTGGGTGAACCAACATGATCTCGCCCTAGGATGTGTTGAGTGGCACCAGCCCACTCACCTTGTCACGAGTTGGTGGAAGGTTGGTTACTTCCATTGTTGCCTTTGGGATGGGGATGATGCCATCTTGAGCTTCAGTCGACGGTAGCATGCTAAACGGGATAGACACCATGTTCATGGAGATCGTCTTGTCCTCATAGTCAAGCAAGAGGACATTTGCATTGATTATACGTTGTATGTAGTTCTTCAGTATGTAGCAGTCTTGGGTCGGGTGCCCGACGAATCGATGGTAGTGACAGTACTTGGGTCGCCTACCCTGTTCACCTCATCGGGGCACTTAGGATCAGTTAACTTGATCTTATTGCCTTGCATCCTCATCTCGAAGAACTGTAGAGTATCTTTGTCATTGAAGGAGTAGACCTCCTTCTGCCTTGGTACGGCCGGGGGCTTCTGAGCAGGAGCCGATGCGCCCTTTGAGGTATTTAAAGTCAATGCCTATTTTCCCTTCGGCTCGCCCCCACTGTTGTTGTTGGCGGCATGCTTCTTTTGTCTTCGAACGTAGGGAAGCTAAACCCCAGAAGATGAGCATCTCGGGCCTTCAACTCGACGGCTTCGGTGTTGATAATGAACGCAATCCAGTCTATATATTAGGTGGAGTCAACCCAAAGTTTGACTGCCGGTGTCATGTTCTTCCGGCAAGAGTCCATTAGCACAGATTTAGGGATGCCAGAGGGTAGTCTCAAATATGCCTGCCGGAAGTGCTCAATATAGGTTCGGACTGACTCCTCTTTCTAGGTAATCTCCATAAGAGAAGACATAGTCATATCTTTTCCGTTGTCATATTATCGAGAAAGGAAGAGAGGCTTCAAATCCTCGAAGGAAGATATAGACTTATCAGGGAGGCTGCAGTACCAGTCATAGGCAACCCCTTTAGTGCTCCGATGAATAGGCTCGTGAGTAGGGCGTCCTCTTTTAGCAAATGCCCCATCATCGAGTGGAAATAAGTCATATATAGACGGGAGGACTCCTTCCCGTCGAATGGAACCAGTGACTATGGTTTATACTTGGAAGAATAAACTACATTGCTCCATTCAGGATGATAGAGTTGTCGGATCCCAAGCTTCTGTCGTTCCTCATGTTTGTCTTTTGCCTCGAAGTGATCGTGTAGTTCTCTTACCAGCTCGAACAGTTCTTCAGTAGAGCTAGAAGCAGGTGATTGAGGCAAGGTATGATATTCAGCTCCCGAAGGAGTTGATATCCGAGGCAAGGTGTGATGACCCGACCCCAAAGATACCCTTTCTCTATTGGCCCAGGATCGGGACTAGCGGATATAGGAAACCATGCAGAAGGTTGGGCAGTCAGGGTATTTCGGATCTCGAACACGACTTGTGTCAAGGACTGCATGGTGGTGGAAAGGGTTTTAAGGCCCTCTTCCAAAGTGACCATACGACGCACGAGATCGGGAGCTGAAGCATCTCCCTCTTCTTCATCGCCACCTTCCGCTATGTAGACAGTCATGACATAGGTTGAAGTAGATGGATTAGTCGACGCTTCAATTTCAGCCTCACTTTCTTATGGAAGGGTTGGCATGAGAGCTTCCTCTTCTGACTCCTAGAACTGGCTATCCCCAACCACATCGGTGTCAGCTCCTTGATAGATACCCTCATCTTCGAATGAGGGATTGGTGTGGGCAATTAGGGTCTAGCCACCCCCAGCTTGCACTGCTGATGCGGCCTTCACTTTTAACTGGGTATTCTGAAATACCCCGATTGTAGAGATTGTTGTCTTCTTCCCTTTCGGTCGACTTTTTGATGAACTAACTGAGGCCGGAGGGTTATTAGCCTTCCGTTCAGGAGAAGAAGAATTGGATATGATATGGCATGAGGTTACCAAAAGCTCTTCCTCATCGTCATTTGGCACCCTCTTTCTGAGACGATATCGGATAAGTGTGGCAGATTGCAGTCGCTGGAATACAGACTGCCTTGGTGGTGGAGCTACTATCTTACAATAGCAGCAATTGATGGTGACCGTAGCACAAGTATGCCCCGTAAGGGGAGCATTATGCATGGTGGTTATCCCTTCCGATCTACGTTTGTGAGTGATCACGTTACGTAAATCGCATGAGGAGAGTTTCACATTCGTACCCTCTTCAGGCGTATGGCAGAGCCAAGCGTCATAATGGTCACGTGAGTTGCACCCCCTGATCCAGTTCCAATACATGAAATGCACCCAGATCATTGGTTGGAGAGCAACACGTATTACAAGTCGAACCCACTTTATACGCACATTCTACATAGGCACATGGGTTCAAAACCGCAAGATTTGCCTTACCCAACTTGGTGCCACACACAGGAGATGCGCCTAAATAGAAAAAGGATTTACTTTGAGTCAAACCCACCTTATATGCATAGCCCACGTAGGCGCATGGGTTCGACACTACCAGATTTGCCCCAAATGACTTGGTTCCATGCGTATGAGATACGCCCAAGTGATAGGGGGACTTCAAGAGTTGGTTGACTCATACCTAGTGCCAAAGCACCTGAGTTAACTCTGTGCAGCTTACCATTAGCTGCGCACATAACTTTCAACACGTATTTCTGGTTCGCTACTTGCATAGCACGTTGAGGGCGCATGGCCCATGCTGCCTGGGACTACTTTATACTAGACCGTGAAGGTGCATAGTACTCAGAATCCAACTTTTCCTCGCCTTTATAGCGAGTGATTCTGTCGATAACAGAGTACTTTCCCTGCGCAACAGAGCTCATGTGCGGCAGAGTAGTTGTGCTCTTATTCCGTCGACGCATCTTCTTCAACTGGGAAGAAGCGGGTTGGAAGTTGTAGTCAGTACTGCGCTTCCCTGGCAGATGCGCTGCTCCAGTAGCAACGTCTTGTTTGCTGAGAACGTCAGCAGGAAGGGATGAATGCACTGGCACAGCTCCTTCGGTTGTGGTGCTCAGCGCATCGCCTTTGCGCACCCAGACTTGACGAGTCTTTTTCGACTTTGGCAGTTGCTTCGAAGGACTCGTGCTGCCTTTAGAGATAAACTCCTCGTGTGCCTGTTGATCGAGGCATATTACCAGTGTCTTCTGGAAGGAGCCAAACTTTTTGTCATCAGACTGCGATACGACCTTTTCGTTGGAAGAGAAAGTGGTCTCCAGCAGATTCGCCAGCTTGTTTGCTATTAAAAAGTATAGAAATGAACTTTTATATAATAACAAACAGAATATAGTACAATGTAGGATCTCGATGGAATCCCTCTAGTACACTTTTATTTTTATCTGGGAACCGTGGTGATGGAGAGGTGATTCTTTACTCCTTTGACGATATGACGACGATCTCGAGCTCTTTGAATGTCTAAGTTGCTCTGGAAAAAGTGATGAGTCGAAGAGGATTGAATGAAGGAATGATCCTTCTATTTATAGGTGAATAAATGATCCGACTATGCGCACATATGCGATGCACGCATGGAAATTTTTTATGCAAGAATGCTACTCTCATGACGTTGTTAGGCACAGGGGGTGCTGTGACAGGAAGCTTCGAAGTGAATCTGTTTGAAACTGTACTATTGGGCTGCGGAGGAGCTGACATATGGTAGTTGTTGAAATTTGTTTGTTGCTGAGATCTTGGATGGTTAGCACTCGTTTGTAAGTAGAACTGAGTAAATGACACATGGCATGTGCTCATTGCTCAATGATCTTTGATCTGTTGTAGGTTGATTTACTTGGATGCGTCTAGGATCTGGCGCATAAGAAGACTTTGGCATACGAATTTTTGGGATCAATAGCAAGTCTGGGTGCATGGCTGTAGAAGCACATGTAAATTTTTGAGCACATAACCATAGATGTGCATGCAAGTGTTTTGCCGGCCACGTGGCAGAGCAAAGCCGACAAAACAAGTAATGATGGTGCTGACACCAGCGGCTCTTCATTTTCTATAAAGAGCTGTCAACTGTTTAGACTTCGAGATGTGTGTTGAAGACTCCTGTCACTTAGCATTAAATGCTTGACGGGTAACGAGTTTAGGTGGGGACATCTATTTATGCAACACTGGGCACATCATACGTGAAGTGCATCGAGCTGAGGGGCGTATCAGCTGCGTGGCACATCTCCTTCAGTCAACTGTGTTGAGCATTTCGAGGCTCGAGATAAATAGTCTTTGACTTGGCTGAAATTGATGTGGCAGATTCATTGCCATTATTGCTAAGTTCATCGCATTAACTTCGGGAAGAGCTACCACTTGGTGCATGGGTTTTGGTTACCCTAGCCTATAAATAGTAGAGAGGTTTGCTCTTCATTTCACATGACTTCTCTTTGAGAATGAACTCAATCGATCCTCCTCCTTGGCAAGATGTTGCACTACAGATTGTGGATCTCCTCGTTCAAAGAAGCTTTGATTTTGATGACGAACTCCTTCAGAAGACTGAGATGCTCGAATTAGCTTCGGTTAGAGCAGTTCGTGCTCGTGCATCTTACTGGCAATGTTCTTCTACGAGACGACATAAAGTGCCGAGTTGAATGACGAGTTTGGGGTCGTCGTGCCCCAACTTTCGTAATGCTAGAAGAGCTATAGGCTGGCAGATGCACTTGTGCATTGACAAGAAAATGATTTGCTCGTTGATAGGGAAGAGATGCGCCTATGCTGAGACGTCAGAGTAATGCGCCTAGCCGTAGAGTTTAGACTGGGCTGTTGTAGTAGACTTTTAATGTAATAAAAAGCCATGTAATAGATTTTTATATAAATAAAAATCTTCTCTTCATGTGCTTTAATCTTTACTATCCTTGAATGAGGCGCTGACATTTGTCCTACATCTTTGGCGCATGATGTTTGTGGCGCATAGAAACTTCGGCCCCCTGATGCGCCTGAAATTCCATGCTTCTACAATGACATGCAAACGTAATCTTAGTAGGAAGACTCCAAGTATATTCGTTCGTTGGGTTTATCCCTTGCGAGCTCGTTTAGCATGGACTAGCCATCGGTACAACTTGCTAGAGACACCATTGCAATATTATAGATGAGTTTTACTTACCATTGTCCCCAAAGTGGATTGATACTTGTTTTTAAGTTTCTATATACATCTAGATTAATTGTGATACCATTTATAGGGTAAAGTGAAAAAAAAAACCCTAGCAAGATTAACATTTTTTTTGTAAAAAAAAAAAAGAAGACTCCATATAATTTTTGATCGATCAAACCATCGCATTTTGGATACTTTGATCAAATTACTCCCTCCATCCACTAACCATTGTAATTTGAACGTTAGAGTCAAATTTTGACTAAAATTATGCTTGAATTACCCAAAATACTCTCGCACATGATCGTTAAAGATTATAATGATCTTACAGACCTTTTATATATAGGTTCAAAAAACTGTCTATTTTACAAAATCTCTCTGTTTTTTTCTCTAATGTTTTACTTTGTTCCACATTTGTATATTGTTAGTTTTTCCCTACATAAATAATCTGAATAAGCCTTGTTGATAGTAAATTGGTAGTCCGCTGACGTTGTCGTGCAATTTGGGTAAAAATTGTACCAAATTAAAAATTAGAGGGGTTTTTTAAATTAGGATTTTTTTTGAAAAGATGTAACTCTTGCAAGGAGTTTTTGCACTTTACCCCACCATTTATATATATACAAGTTTAACCCATGATTTTTTTTTCCTCTTTTATATATTATAGATTATTTATGCAAGTTGCTAGGCAAGCAAAGTTGTCTCTAATGACTTATAATACATAATGCTTATCAATCAAAATCATCGTTACATTTGTATGTAATTTATAAGTAAAAAAATCTATATTAGTCATGTAAAAAAAAAAAAAAGCTTACATGATCAAAATTGGTATAACCAACTAAATAGTTGAAGGTAAAGTTTCCACAATTCTAGACCCTAGATTCTTTATAAGAAAAGTCACAGTTATATAGCCTAAGAGCATCTCCAACTATAGTCGTGTATGCTTAGTGCTTAGCAAGAAACTTAGCTCCAATGTTGGTTCGTTACTTTTAGCATCCTACAGACTAACTAGCAAAACTTAGCTTGAAATTAAGGCTAGCCAAACACATTGCTAAGACTGCACTCCTATGGTTGGAGATGTGCAGTCATGATAGTCTTATGTCACGCTGGAATAAAGCAAAAGAAGACCCACAAGGATTATGTGATGTTTTCCCAACGTGTATTACATCATGTAAGAATTTTTTATCACAATATAGTTTCGCACTATTTGGAACTATTTTCGCTTCTCACTCGATTTCTTTCCATAAACTCTCATGCTCCCAGAACCCATGCAGTTTCACTGAGACCTTTTTGTTCATAAGGGTAAATTCGGAGATAAAAACAACAACATAAAATATATATATAATACTCAAGTTTTCATAAACATCTTTATTAATTTATTCAGTAGGTTACAGTAAACCAAGCATGCATGCATGCAGACTCATAGTGAGGTTCTTATTGTATTAATAAGAAATTAGAAGTTGCTTTGGGAGGAAATGCCTTTTGATGGTCCAGATGGTGGAACAAGCACCCCTCTAGGGAGCATGCCAAATTTAGATGACATAAGAGTTGCAGCAGGAGGGGGAATCCTGTATGAATCGCGTCGTGATGGTCCAGATGGTGGAATGTGAATATTTTTGTGTAGCATGCCGAATGGAGAGGAAAGGAGAAATGGAGGAGTAGGAGGAGGGTCATAACTGCCTCGTGATGGTCCAGAGGGTGGAACAAGCCCTCTTGGAAGCATGCCAAATCGAGATTTCGTTGGATGGCCTTCAACATCCAGAGGACGGGCCAATACAATAGAGATCAGAAGGAAATTTGTTGCAAGGAACAATGCAGCAATAGATCGCAAGCTAACCATCTTTGTTTTTCAATCTTTTTTCTTGAAAAAAATTGTGTACATGACATAGAGGCCCTTAGATGGACGCTTATACCATTAAAGATTGCAACGGTTTTACAAACCTCCTATCTATATATAGGTTAAAAAAGCCCTCTATTTTACCACTCTCCGTCTTTTCCTCTAATGTTTCACTTCCTTCCATTTTTGCATATTGTTAGCTTTTTTCCACCTTAAATAATCCAAGTAAGCCTTCTTGACAGTATATTAACGGTCTGTTGACTTTGCCTTCTAAACTTTGGTACAAATTGTACCAAAATAAAAAACAAGAGGAGCTTTTTAAAGTACGAATCTTTTTTTTCTGCAAAAAGTGTAAATCTTTTTGCCCTTTACCCATTATATATATATATATATATATATATATATATATATATATATATATATATATATATATATTGAAGAAAGGGTAATCTTCATAGAAATCAAATATGACAAATTACAAGCTCTGCTAAGGACTGCACTTGGTCCTCGCCATTTTAATTACAACCCAGGTATCTAATATCGCAATCTATATTGTTGATAATGCCCGATATTGAAGTTCTCCTGCCGTCGAATATTCTTGTGTTCCTCTCGCGCCACACGTGCCAAACTGCAGAGAGCAGTTTGATTCTCCCCTTCTCGAATGCATCCATTCCTTTATTTTTCAACGCCCATACTTCTTCGATAGTATCTAGCAGACCCTCCCTTCGACTGTTGCCTATGCCAATTTGTGTTTTGTAATGTTGCCATATGCAACCCGTTGTATGGCACTTGAAAAATAGATGATCTCGTGTCTCGACCTCGCCGTCACAGAGGACACAAGTTGTACTTGGAATTGGAATGCCAAACCAGAGCAGCCTCTCCTTGGTAAGTAGCCTGTCACGGACAGCCTTGTAGATGCAAAATTGCATCTTTATAGCCGTTCCCTTCGTCCATATCACATCTGTCCACTCGGTCTTCTCCCTATGTGTCCTTTCTTGATCATACACCCGGCTACTAGAGAATGCTCCATCCGGTGTGTCCTTCCACACCCACCGATCCCTCGTCGCCTCCCTGTCCAGGTTTATGGCTGTTATTTCCTCCTTAAACCAGTTGCTGACTTGCCTCAACTCCGCCTTCTAACAACCATTCTCGATGATGACATTAACCGACTCAGTGCTGCCCATAATTTCAAAAGTCGGCCAACCCAGTTTATCAATAAAACTCTCATATCGCAGCCAGGGGTCGAACCACAAACTTGTGTTCCTTCCATCATGGATGACTCATTGTATGTAGTTTTTCAACTTACCTCGTAGCCGTAATATATTTTTAAATGTCACCGAGAAATTATTATCAATACCTTGGGTCCAGAAATTATTCGAACGAAGGTATCTGTTCACTGTCCATTGCGCCCAAATAGTTTTCCCTTCAATGAGCTTCCACGCTAATTTTAACATGGAAACTTCTCGGAGTACACTGAGAGAACGGAGACCGACTCTAGCTTCATCCTTCGGCATGCAAAGCTCTTCCCACGAAATAGCATGTAGGCCACCTCTCCATACGAAATTGGCGCATAAGGTTTCTATTCGTTTTATGGTGCCGGTAGGAATGTATAGTGCTTGTAACCAATACGCAGTTATAGCTAGTATCACTGACCGTACTAGTTCTATTCTGCCTCCGAATGATAACACTTGTGATTGCCATCCTTCTAAACGAGTGTTGACATACTGTACCAGGCCATTACAGTCCGCATCCTTCACATATGTTACTGAAAGTGGTAGTCCGAGATATTTTACTGGAAGCTCATCCAACTCTATATTTAGCAGCTCCGACCATCTCTCCTTTTGAGTACAATCCTTATTAACATATAAATGGCTCTTCTCCCTATTGAGATGTAACCCCGATACATGATTGAAGTCAGCCATGATGGAGAGGAGTGAAGCAATCCCTCTGTCGGAAGGTTCCATAAAGACCAATAGGTCGTCTGCATAGATAAGATGAGAGACGCTAGGCAAGATTCGGTGGTATAATGGCCGAATACGCCCCTGCACCACCGCCAAGTCCATCCTGCACGTGAACTGCTCCATCACCGTGGTAAACAAATACGGGGAGAGTGGATCTCCCTGTCGGAGCCCTGGATTGCTGCCGAAATATCCTGCAGGTTGCCCCTTAATAAGCACTGAGAAGGTTGGCGTCGTGATGCATTCTCTGATCCTATCAACCCACCAGCTAGTAAATCCCATGCTTAGTAGGACTTCACACACGAACTCCCGGTTTACCATGTCATAGGCTTTTTGTAGATCCAGCTTGATACACCCTTTTCTACCTCCATTATATATATATATATATATATATATATATATATATATATATATATATATATATATATATATATATATATAAGTTTAACCCTTGTTTTTTCCCTTTATCATATATTATAAATAATTTATGCAAGATACTAACCAAGCAAAGTTGTCTCTATTCACTTATAATACATAATTCTTATCAATCAAATTCTTTTCTAGAAGAATTGACAATTGTATGGAATTTATAAATAGAAAAAAAATCCATATTAGTCATGTCAAAAAAGAGCTTATAAGATCAAAATTGTAATAAGCAACTAAATAGTTAAAGGTAAAGCTTCCACAATGGAAGACCCTAGCTTCCTCATAAGAAAGTTACCGGTGTATGCTGAGTTCTTAGCCAGGGAGCCTAAAAAAACGTCGGTTCATTACTTAGTTTTTACAATCTTTTCTTTTCTTGAATCTAATTGTTTATTTGACATAGAGATCCTTAGATGGACTCATGTATGATGTTGATGATGTATGGAATACTAGTCTTTTACTATGTACATCCACACATGAAACTATAATAAATTTTCTTGATGATTTTTTTTTATTCTTTTTTAATGTAGATGTAACTGAAGATTCATTAAATCGAATTATAATAATTCTTGGATTTGTTTTTAACTACAATAATTTTTCAATCAAACAGTGCAGACATCAGCCCTTTTATTTTTAGTTTTACTTTGTAAATAATTATTTCATACACCATACTTAGCAATCCCGATCTGCTGTTTCCATTTCCCTACTAAAGCTATCCCCTCTTGGGTCACATCGACTTTTAAGAAAATAAAAATTAGAGAAGGAACAAATTTGGAGACCAAAAAATGGAGACATGATCCTTTGTCCACCATTAAACGTTTGGTATGTGGAATATTGTATCCCCGACAACTTTATATTCCCTGAAATGAAATACATTGTAATACAATTTCCTACAAGATTATATTCCAATGTTTGTTGATCATATAAATATTTTCGGGAAAAAAAGTGGTAACATATTTTAGAAGGAAAAAAAACCTGAGAAAAATTAAAAAAACATCCTTAGAAAATTGGAAAATAAATAAATAAATAACTTAGTAAACAGAGAAAAACAAAAGAAAGAACAAAAAAAATTGAAAAATAAATCCTTAAAAATGTTTTTATATTAAAATAAACGATTTTTTTCAAAAATGAAAAGAAATCAATAAAAATTTAAACAAAAAAATATAAAAAGCAAAAAAAGTTAGAAAAATGAAAAAAAAAACAAAAAAAAGAAAAAATTTCTTTAGAAACTAAAAATAGCAAAATACATTTAAATAATGGTAAAGGAACGAAAAAAATTGAAAGTAAAACAAAAAATATCTTAAAAAATGAATAATAACCTTACAAAATAAAGAAGAACAATTACTCAAAAACAAAAAGATCTTTAAAATGGAAAAAACAAATAAATGAAAAAAAAAATATAAAAAATGAATAAAAAACAAAAATTATTAAAAAAGGTTGAAAACAAAAAAATGACTTAAAAACTGAAACAAACAAAAAACTGAAACAAAACCAAAAAATCATTAAAAACTGAATAAAAACAAAAAAACATGTAAAAATTTTAAACAATACAAAAATAATAAAAATAATAAACTGAAAACATCAAAAACTAAAAACCATAAAAATGAATAAGAACTGAATAAAATATTATAAAATAAAAAAGGATAAAAAATTAAAAATTAAAAAAAATTAAAAAGAGTAATCGAAAAAAAGCAATGAGAAAATTTGTCCGGGAAAAAAAAATGTAATCACCTATTCTTAAGGGACAGGATTGTCATATTTCGTGGGTAAATTGTTTACCCAGGTATTTGTAATTTCAAAAATAAACTTTTATAGCCTAAAAAAACATAAGAATAGGTTTCTCATCCTAAATTTCCCTAAAAAATATTGTCCTATACCAAATGCCTAGTGTTTAAATGCTATACCTACAGATTCCTGTGATTGCCACATATCTTTACTAAAGTACAACGATCTATGCTTAAATATCAACTCCATGTGAATTTCAACACAACATGAGTTGATGACATCAATATGGTGTTTATGAAAAAATAATTTAACAATTATATTAATAATATAAGGTTGTTTTGGTTGATTAACACAAAATCATCTTTACTATTATAAAGATTGCTTAAAATCGCTCAAAATAAGCCGTTTAAGCCGTAGTATATCATCAGCTACTAAAAAAATCTAAAATTCTTCTAACTAACCCCACATGCATATCCCTCATGTAGAATTTTTTTTCTAAAACCATTCTAACTAACGAAACATATCTCCTAAATTCTATAAAAATATTATAACAAATCCACATTAAAAATATATATTCAATATTTAAATCATATTTAAACTAACTAAATGGTATTATCTAAACATATATCAAAAAATTTAAAAATATATATAACAAAATTTAATTAAAATATGTTCAAATTATTCTCTCTATTTTCTTACAGTATCATTTTTTTATTACGTGCATCACACGTGAACCTGACTTGTAATTTATAAAGCCTAAACAAAATAGTTCATGATATATATATATATATATATATATATATATATATATATATATATATATATATATATATATATATATATATATATTTATTTATTTATTTATTTATTTATTATATATATATATATATATATATATATATATATATATATATATATATATATATATTATATATATATATATATATATATACTGTATTAAAATCCAAAACGGGAAGTTGGAAGAAGACCTACACCTTTACAAAGCACAGGTCAGACATTATTAAATCTCTCCATATATAAGAACTAGTTAACCTATCTAGCACTCACTACCTCAACGACCCATTATTTAATACAAGCACTGAAGCGCATGATCTTAGCTCCACCAATTTTGCACTGATGTTGTTCCCTTATAACAGGTTCCTCCTGCTCCTACCCGTTGCTTATTAATCATTGTCAAATTATTTATTTCGACTGCATACTCTTTCTTCTAACAGGTTTAAGTCATCCTCGTCATCGTTTATGTCAGTTGAACTCTTGGTAAGGAACACAATTTTGGCAAAAGGCTGCAATACAGCCTTTGAAGGAGGCTCATGTGTAGTAAGGCCACATCTCCTATCACTACTATAGTCGCCTCTTGATTTTTTACCATGTTGTCTTCTATAAGGCGGAATTTTTTCTCCAATACCCATTAGAATGAAAATGACATAGATGTGAAAATCATCAGCTAATTCCTGACGGAACCTCATTGTCCGCTCCTCAGGATCCTTCACTATACTCCAGGCAAAACGACTCAACCGACTGAACTCAGTGGCATACTCATCTACCGTGCGAGTCCCTTGCTCGACAGTCTGAAACTGCCTCTGTAGGGTCTCTCTAGCCACTGCGAGGAAAAACTTCTCCTTGAAGATCCCTACGAATTGGTCCCAGGTAAGTTCAGGTGCCGTGAGCTGAGGCTCACTCCTAAACCAAGTACGGTCTAGGTCATGCATCTACTTACTACCAAAATATGTTGATTTAGCGACGGCCGGATCCATCGTCCATCCGTCGGCAATTTGTATTAGCGACCGATCACTGACGGATCTTGGTCAAAATAATCCGTCGGCAATCAGCTCGTCGCTAATAATGATCCGTCGCTAAGTAGTCGTCAAGCGACGGATTAGCGACGGCTTTTCATCGTCACAATACGATGCATTAGCGACGACTTTCCGACGGTCTTTCGTCGATTTCAAGTATTAAATACTGAAATGTGTAGAAGCTAGCGACGGATAATCCGTCGGTAAACCGTCGTAACAGCGTATCAGAGGGTATCATTCCGTCGCTATTCCGTCGAATGCCGTCGCAAAGGACGGATTAGCGACGGAATACTGACGAATAATCCGTCGACCATGTTCTGGAAATGCTTGGCATTTCCAGAACCATGGCGACGGATGAGTCGTCGCCATTCCGTCGCTCATCCGTCGACGAAGCGACGGACTAGTGACGGATAATCCGTCGCCATTGTTCTGAAAATGTCATGCATTTCCAGAACCTTGGCGACGGATGTTCCGTCGCTATTCCGTCGAACTATGTATTTCCAGAACCTTGGCGACGGATTTTTCGACGCGAATTCGTCGACCACCCGTCGCTAAATGGAAACAGTTTCAAATCTCCAGGTTGCGACGGATATTCCGTCGAAAGGTAGTCGGAAACTGGAAATATCCGTCGCTAAGCGGTCACTAGTCCGTCGCTAACTGAGAATTTTTTGGAAAAAAAATGCAGAGCTTTCCCTGTTCACACAAATATGCATAAACCAAACAATCACATAGACCAAACAATCACAAAAATGCACACCAATTATCCAACAATCACATAGACCAAATATATAATGCACACCAATATAAAATTATCACAAATATTCTGAAATCATAAACTAATATCCGTCGTTATAATCCGAAATTCCTACAAATATTCCAAATTTTCTCAATACTTTAAGGAGGAGGAGGAGTTCGATTGTCCGGTGGTGGTAATCTTTACTGCGATCGACGAATATACTGCTCCACTAGGTACGGCGGCAAGTCGTCGTAGACACTGCTCGGAAGTTGGCATAGCTGCTCTGGCGACATGAGATCAAGGAGTGCCGTCACAGTCAGGGGCGGTACCAGGGGGCAGCAGGGTTGAAAGTGTCACGACCCGCTACCCAAATTGTTGGGCCAGGCCGAGGCATGCCCAGCCTACGCTAAGATAAAACGTAGTAAGCTGTTTTAAAGACAACAGGATAAGACTAAATGTGCTAACAGTTCTATAAGTGAAGAAGAATCATAAATGCTCCAAACACAAAAGTCGTCGTATATCGTAAGATGTCCAAGTACAAGTAAACTGAAATGTAAAACTGGATACACGTCCAGTTACAAAATGATATAGTCTAATACATGTCTCAAAAGTCTAAGTAAACAAAAGACATCTAGGCGAGGTTCCCCGCAGGAACATCCTCGTAAAGCAGAGCCGGGTCCTCGGAAGTAACTCCATAGTATGAGTCGCAGAGTAACTCCTCCTCAGTAAGGACACCTACAACGTTATCCTGTCAGGACGGGAGCAAGTACTAAATCTAGCAAACTAGCATGTGAAACATGGAAATGAACATGAGAGGAATAACTGGAAAGCATGGCATCACTCAATCTATCATGGCAAGGATACACGTGTCATAGAGACAGGTGTATATGTAATGTTTAAAACTGTAGCAGGTACGTGATCGGTCAATAGATGTACAATGTGCCGAGGCACAATGTAAATAAAATGTACATACGTACAAGTGCACAAGCATAGGTGTACGTCCGTACAGAAATGCGGGATAATAGCCTACGGCGTAGATTCATATAAAATGAACTTTGCTCGGTACGATAATAGGGGCATGATCACGTACTCGGCCACTAGTTTCCCCATAACCCATATTCTAATCATGTGAGAGATACATCAAGACTGTTCTAAGCATGGTAGTAATAGAAAGTACAACATGTGACGTTTTAACTTGCTACCCCAAGGATCAGCATTTAACATGGTGGGTTTTGCAGTTCATTTATGTAACAACATGTAAAGTTCGTAGAAAGTACTTGCCTCTAGCAAAGCAAAACAAAACAAGCTGCGATAACGATGCTATGGATGTCCAGTAACTCGTCACTGTAGAAATAAATGCAATAACTTAGCTTTACACTAAGCTAAAATACTAGATCACTAAACTGGTGTGGCACGACTTGTGATTGGGCACCTAGCCAAAATGATGACTTGGCACAGGAGACCAATGTGGGTGACATACTATGTTATCTAACTTTTTAGGGTCTTTACACTAGTGAGGGATGGGGTTCAACACGACTAAAACTCCAATTAACACAAAAACTACAAGTCGTAATTAACCAATAAATAAATCAAAAGACTATTGTGTTCTAACAATTTTGGAGATAGGCAAGAAGCCTGGTTTTTCTTAAAGTAAAGTATCAAAGTGATCCTTGTTAATCATAGAAATTTATTATAATTTTTCTGGAATTTATTAACCGGTACAAATATTTTATAAAAATCAGTATTCCTAAGTATACAGAAAATGAGTTTTGGTTTCATATGCCAAACTAGTGGCAAAATAGTAATTTACATACTACAAAAATTATACTAAATTAGCCAACTTAACAAAGTATCTAAAAACTATTTTTCCATAATTTTAGCAATACTTTAAGTATTTTTAGAAAATCAAAAACAGCAATGCACACAATAATTAATTATCTGCGTATTTTGTCCATGTATATAATTTGAACCAAAGTTCAAATACAGGACCCAAGGCCATGAATCAAGTCCAACATGACTTGTACAGGTCTTGAATGTGTGAAAACACATTTGAGCCCAAATACCCATGCTAGGCTTGGACATCAAATGGTTGCAGTAATTTAAATACAATAAAAATACAAGTTGGTAATAGTACAAAATAAATATTATTATTTTAATAAGGTAAAGTTTTACATAGTGAAAAATCTAAATATATGTGTTAAAAGTATATATATATTTTTGTAAGGAAAATACTTAATTTACAAAGTATATATATATATATATATATATATATATATATATATATATATATAAAAATACACTTAATAATATAGTGTATATATACATTATATATATATATTTTTTTTTAGTGTATATATACATTATATATATACATAGGAAAATATATACATATATATATAAAATCACTAACTAATAAATATATACCTATATATTAAATACTGTTAAAATACAGTATATATACATATATATATATACTAATATATATATATATACATATATATATATAAACATATATATAAACTGAAAAAGAAAAAGAAAAAGAAAAGAAAAAGGAAACTGTAAAGGGGGGGCTCGAACCCTGTCCAGAGAAGCGCGGGGGGGGGGGGGGGGGGGGGGGGGGTTTAGTGTTTACGCGCTGGCCAGTGGGCCAGCGGCCCGCTTTGTTAGAGATAGGATTAGGGTTAGTTTTATTTCGTTTTAGTTGATTTAAATAAAAAAAAAAATAATACACAGTCCTGTGTCCTGACAGTTAAGGACACAGGGTTTGCCCGTGTCCGTGCTTCGCACGACACGCACGAGTCCTAGTTCTCGTGTCCAGCTACTGGACAAACATCCCCGTGTCCTGGCGAGTCTCTCTCGTGAAATCGAGACACAGCCGACACGAAAATGAAGCTGACACTTACGTGTCCGGCGAAGAGGAAGGCTTCGAGAGGGCGAACGGCGGCTGGGGGCGTCGTGGTCGTGGCGGAGCAGTGGCGATCGACGCGGCTCGTCGAGGCGGACTCGTTGATGGTGGTGATGGTCGATGAGGGTGTCGGGTTGGTGAGAACGGGGCTTCGTCGGAGTTAGGGTTCCGGCGAAGAAGATTGGGGAAGAAGGGGGGTGGTCGGTGGTCGTGGGGGAGTTTTAGGTTTAGGGTTTGGTTCAGGGGGAGAGGGGGTGTTTAAATAGGGGGTCGAGGCGGTCGGGGGCTGTCGCGCTGGCCGAAAATGGCGGGGGCAGCGTAGGTCGGTCGTCGGGGCAGCCGGGGCAGTCGTCGGGGGTGTGTAGGGAAAATTACAGGGAGACCCCTAGACTTTAGGAAATTGTATTAAAGTCCCAACCCTAACTGAATGCAAATATAATTTGCATAAACAATTCATTAATTACAAATCAATATAAAAACAATTCTAATAATTGTAAAACCATATTAAAACAATTCTAATATTTGCAAAATGATATTAAAACATTTGAATAAATTACAAATTGATATTTTTAATATATAAAACTCATTTAAAATTATTTAAAAATTCTAGAAAAATTTCTAAAAATTCCTAAAAATTATTTAAGGCTATAATTGACATTAAAAATTAATTAACACTAATTAAAATGGATTTGAAAAATCAGGGGCTTACAAGTCTTCCCTCCTTGAAAAATTTCGTCCTCGAAATTCACAAGGATTGAAGACCCGACAATATTCTAACATAACAAGCAAAGTAACAAAAAAATGACTAAGGCTGCGATTCGAAACTAACCTCTAAGGTATCAAGCGGGAACGGGTGGTTCCCCCGCAGCGGTTGGATCGAACAAGTAAGGGAATCTCTCCCTCATGTCCGACTCCCTCTCCCAAGTAGATTCACCTGGGGAGTGACGGCTCCAAGCTACACGTACTAGGGGTATAACCTTGTTCCTCAGCCTCTTCTCTCTCCTGTCTAATATCTCCACTGGCTGCTCAGAGACTGTAAGACTCGGTCCGACCTCCAACTCTGAATGATCTAGCACATGACTGGGGTCTGGAACATATCTCCTCAGCTGAGATACGTGAAAGACATCGTGAACTCCTGCTAGGTTGGGTGGAAGTGCAACCCTGTAAGCTACCTCTCCGATCCTGCCAAGTACCTCGAATGGCCCGATGTATCTGGGGCTCAGCTTCCCTCCTCGTCCGAACCGGATCGTCCCTCGAGTAGGTGATATCTTCACTAGCACCATATCACCGTCCGCGAACTCCATCGGCCTGCGACTAGCATCAGCCCAGTGTTTCTGCCTGTCCTGAGCTACTCTGAGCCTGTCTCTGATCATCCCGACTTTCTCTGCTGCATCCGTGATCATCTCTGGCCCAAGCATGACTCTGTCTCCGACATCATCCCAAAAGAGCGGTGTCCGGCATCGTCGTCCATATAGCGCCTCGAAAGGAGACATACCAATACTGGCCTGGTAGCTGTTGTTGTATGAAAACTCTACCAAGTGCAGATGGCTCTCCCATGATCCTCCGAAGTCCAGCACGCAAGTCCTCAGCATATCCTCCAGCGTCTGTATCGTCCTCTCGGACTGCCCATCTGTCTGCGGGTGGTATGCCGTACTGAACTTGAGCCTACTGCCCAACTCCTCCTGTAAGCTCCTCCAGTAGTGGGATGTAAATCTGCTGTCTCTGTCTGACACGATGCTCACCGGCACTCCGTGTAGGCGAACTATCTGCTGCATGTATAGCTCCGCCAACTTCTCGGTGGAAAGCCCCACCTTGAAGGGTATGAAGTGCGCACACTTCGTCAGCCTGTCTACAATGACCCAGATGGCATCCTTCCCTCCTTGGGAACGAGGAAGCCCTGAAACGAAGTCCGCCACTTCCACTCGGGAATGGGTAATGGCTGTAACAGACCAGCTGGCCTCTGGCGCTCCGCCTTGACCTGCTGGCAAACTAGACATCTCGAAATGAAGCGTGATACATCCCTCTTCATCCCGTGCCACCAAAGATGTTCCCGCAAGTCACGGTACATCTTGTTAGCACCAGGGTGAATAGAATATCTCGATCGGTGCGCCTCCTGCAATACTGCCTCTACTAGCTCTCCTCTCGGTATGCACAATCGGCTGCCACGCCTCAAGGATCCATCCTCTGCTATAGTGAAGTCATCCAGCAATCCAGCTAGTGCCTGGGGTCGAAGTCTGCGAAGGCTCTCATCTGTAGACTGTGCCTCCCGGATCTGCTCCATCAAACCTGACTGAATGTCAAGTGCCATCATCTGTATCACTGATCCTGGCCGAACTAGCTCGATACCGAGCTTCTCCAGATCCTCCCACAAATGCCGATCAATCATCAGGTACCATGCCATCGGATGCCTGCTCAGCGCATCCGCCACTACATTTGCCTTCCCGGGGTGATACTGTAAATCGATGTCGAAGTCCTTCATCAACTCCAACCATCGTCTTTGCCTCATGTTCAGCTCTTTCTGCGTGAACACATACTTCAAGCTTTTGTGGTCAGTAAAGATCTCCACACGCTCTCCGTATAAGTAATGTTTCCATAACTTGAGTGCAAAGATCACCGCAGCTAACTCGAGGTCATGGGTAGGATAATTCCTCTCATGAGTCCGCAATTGCCTAGATGCATAAGCAATTACTTTCCCATGCTGCTGTAGAACACATCCTAGCCCCTTCCCAGAAGCATCACTGTATATGGTGAAACCTCCAGAACCTGAAGGTAAAGTCAGAACTGGAGCGGTCGTCAGCCTTCTCTTCAGCTCCTCAAATGCTGTCTGGTAGTCCTCAGACCAAATGTACTCTGCGTCCTTCCGCGTCAGCTTCGTCATGGGTTCAGCTATCGTAGCAAAGTCCTGGACGAACTTTCTGTAATAGCCTGCTAAACCCAGAAAGCTCCTGATCTCTGAAACTGACGTCGGAGCCTTCCACGTCTCAACTGCAGCAATCTTCCTGGGATCCACCGAGATTCCATCTCCAGTGACTACATGGCCGAGAAACTCCACTCGGTCTAAAAAGAACTCGAACTTCGGCAATTTGGCAAACAGTCTCTCCTGCCTCAGAATCCCCAAAACTATCCGTAAGTGCTCTGCATGCTCCTCCGGCGTCTTCGAGTATATCAGGATGTCGTCGATAAACACCACGACTTACTTATCCAGATACTGGTGAAATGTCTTATTCATCAAGTTCATAAAGACAGCTGGTGCATTTGTGAGACCAAATGGCATCACCAAAAACTCGTACTGCCCGTACTTTGTGTTGAACGCCGTCTTCTGGATGTCTACTGGCCTAACCTTCACCTGGTGGTACCCGGATCTCAAGTCTATCCTGGAAAACACCTTCGCCCCGCTCAACTGGTCGAACAAATCATCTATCCTGGGCAGAGGATATTTGTTCTTGATAGTGATGGCATTCAAGGCCCGGTAATCAATACACAACCGGACTGTACCATCCTTCTTAGGCACAAAGAGCACTGGCGCTCCCCATGGAGAAGCACTGGATCGAATGAAACCCTTTTTCAACAGGTCATCAATCTGCTCTTTCATCTCTATGGCCTCCTTGGGATTCACTCTATAGCAAGCCCGGGATACTGGTGATGAACCCGGCACTAAATCTATAGTGAACTCCACATCTCTGTCAGGCGGAAGTCCTGGAAGATCCTCTGGGAATACATCCATAAACTCCCTAATGATAGGGTGTGGCGGTGCTGCGTCCCCGACTGTCGCACAACAGTTCGGCTCTAGGCTGATCTCCGGCCCTGTCCTACTGACTCTGAACGGTGCTGTGCCTGGGGGACTGAACAAAACACTACCCTCATGGCAATCTATAGATGCATGGGCATAGCTAAGCCAGTCCATTCCCAATATGATATCATAACCAGGGAGTGGCATCACAAAGAATCGCCCCTCGAACTCTCTCCCGGCTATCAGAATAGAGCATCTATAGCTAGCTCTAATAGGCACTGGTCCTCCTCCCGTTATTACTCTACTAATCTCCGTCGTAGGTGTAGATACTAAGTGATGTTCTTGCATAAACTCTAATGATAGGAAGCTATGAGATGCACCAGAATCAAACAAACATAGAGCTAGAAAAGTATGCAAATAAACATGACCTGTAATGACGTCAGCTAAGTAATCCGGCTCCGAAACCTGCTCCGGCTCCGGCTCCACTGCTAGACTATAGACCCTCCCCTGAGGTCCCTTCTGCTGCTGCAGATGCTGCCCGAACCTCTGCTGCTGAGTCGGGAGCGGTCCTCTAGTCTTCGCTACTGGGCAGTTCCGAAGCTGGTGGGTGGCAGACCCACAAAGTAAGCACTGACCCAACCTCTTCCTGCAGACGGCAAAATCATGACCCGGTCTTCCACAGAAAGAACATATAGCTCCCTTCTGCTGCTGCTGCCGGGGTCCCGGGGCTCGAACTGGCGGAGTCTGATGGTGTGGTGTAGAGGGACGGTAAGTCTGCTGGGATGGCGTCGGCACTTTCTGCTGGAAAGCCTGACGCTTGGACGGTCCCTCATGATGTACAGGAGCCGGCCTCTTGCTAGACAGAAGACGCTCCTCAATGCTCCGGGCTAACTCTAGGCTCTGGTAGTAGTCAGTCGTACCGTTTGCCACTATAAGAATGCCAATGTCTGGAACTAGACCATGGCAAAACCTACGGGTCATCTCCTCTGGATCAGCAACCAGACTAGGAGCAAAACGGCTCAAGCGACTAAACTCTCCCGTATAGTCATCAACAGAACGGTTCCCCTGCTGGACGTTCTGGAATCGTAGCCCCATGGCTACTCTAGCAGCGGTCGAGAAGAACTTCTTCTTGAACTGGGTCTTGAACTGGTCCCAGGTGGCTCTACCTCTCGCGAACAACGGCTCATTCCTGAACCAGACTCCTGCTAAGTCTATCAGCAGAAATTCTGCTGCCTCGACCTGAAGGTCATCCGGCATCCTAACTCCCAGAAGCTTCCTCTCTACAAAATCTAGCCAGTCATCAGCTACTACTATGCCCTCAGTCCCTGAGAACTCCTTGGGATTCAGACCCATGAAGTCCTTGACCGTCCCCGCTCTCTGCCGCGGCTCTACATATGGTGGGACCACGGGACGTTCCTCAGAACGCTCCATGCTCTGGCGGAGTAGGGTAGTCTGCTCCTGATGGGTTGTTAGGAACCCCTGAATCAGTGTGAGCAGCTGGTTCCCGTCGAGTGTGACGGAAGCCTGGGTGGGTATAGTGATAGGAGGTGGTGGAAGTATCGGGTCTTGCTGGGCCTGGGATGTGGAAGGTGGTATCTGGGCCTGTGGATCTGTGGAGTGGGGGAATGTGGTAGGTGGAGATGCATCAGTCAACTGGTCAGCTGACTGGATACGGAGGGCCCCATTCTCGGGGGTAACATGCTGGGACGAACGAGTAAGCACCATCTAAATTACACATAAAAGACTTATGAGGACTTATTTAAAGTAAGCAATCATATGCAAGAAAGTCTAATTATAATAGCAAACATGTGATGTATTTCCTATGTTGCAATCCTAGCATTCCTCTAAGTGTACTAAGCGTCTTTCCTAATGTTGTCTAATTACCTTAAGTTCCTAATTTGCAGGTATGCTTGGTACAATAACGTAACCAAACAGTTTAGTCGGGACCTGCGTGGGCCACCACTAAAAACATGTCACGACCCGCTACCCAAATTGTTGGGCCAGGCCGAGGCATGCCCAGCCTACGCTAAGATAAAACGTAGTAAGCTGTTTTAAAGACAACAGGATAAGACTAAATGTGCTAACAGTTCTATAAGTGAAGAAGAATCATAAATGCTCCAAACACAAAAGTCGTCGTATATCGTAAGATGTCCAAGTACAAGTAAACTGAAATGTAAAACTGGATACATGTCCAGTTACAAAATGATATAGTCTAATACATGTCTCAAAAGTCTAAGTAAACAAAAGACATCTAGGCGAGGTTCCCCGCAGGAACATCCTCGTAAAGCAGAGCCGGGTCCTCGGAAGTAACTCTATAGTATGAGTCGCAGAGTAACTCCTCCTCAGTAAGGACACCTACAACGTTATCCTGTCAGGACGGGAGCAAGTACTAAATCTAGCAAACTAGCATGTGAAACATGGAAATGAACATGAGAGGAATAACTGGAAAGCATGGCATCACTCAATCTATCATGGCAAGGATACACGTGTCATAGAGACAGGTGTATATGTAATGTTTAAAACTGTAGCAGGTACGTGATCGGTCAATAGATGTACAATGTGCCGAGGCACAATGTAAATAAAATGTACATACGTACAAGTGCACAAGCATAGGTGTACGTCCGTACAGAAATGCGGGATAATAGCCTACGGCGCAGATTCATATAAAATGAACTTTGCTCGGTACGATAATAGGGGCATGATCACGTACTCGGCCACTAGTTTCCCCATAACCCATATTCTAATCATGTGAGAGATACATCAAGACTGTTCTAAGCATGGTAGTAATAGAAAGTACAACATGTGACGTTTTAACTTGCTACCCCAAGGATCAGCATTTAACATGGTGGGTTTTGCAGTTCATTTATGTAACAACATGTAAAGTTCGTAGAAAGTACTTGCCTCTAGCAAAGCAAAACAAAACAAGCTGCGATAACGATGCTATGGATATCCAGTAACTCGTCACTGTAGAAATAAATGCAATAACTTAGCTTTACACTAAGCTAAAATACTAGATCACTAAACTGGTGTGGCACGACTTGTGATGGGGCACCTAGCCAAAATGATGACTTGGCACAGGAGACCAATATGGGGTGACATACTATGTTATCTAACTTTTTAGGGTCTTTACACTAGTGAGGGATGGGGTTCAACACGACTAAAACTCCAATTAACACAAAAACTACAAGTCGTAATTAACCAATAAATAAATCAAAAGACTATTGTGTTCTAACAATTTTGGAGATAGGCAAAAAGCCTGGTTTTTCTTAAAGTAAAGTATCAAATTGATCCTTGTTAATCATAGAAATTTATTATAATTTTTCTGGAATTTATTAACCAGTACAAATATTTTATAAAAATCAGTTTTCCTAAGTATACAGAAAATGAGTTTTGGTTTCATATGCCAAACTAGTGGCAAAATAGTAATTTACATACTACAAAAATTATACTAAATTAGCCAACTTAACAAAGTATCTAAAAACTATTTTTCCATAATTTTAACAATACTTTAAGTATTTTTAGAAAATCAAAAACAGCAATGCACACAATAATTAATTATCTGCGTATTTTGTCCATGTATATAATTTGAACCAAAGTTCAAATACAGGACCCAAGGCCATGAATCAAGTCCAACATGACTTGTACAGGTCTTGAATGTGTGAAAACACATTTGAGCCCAAATATCCATGCTAGGCTTGGACATCAAATGGTTGCAGTAATTTAAATACAATAAAAATACAAGTTGGTAATAGTGCAAAATAAATATTATTATTTTAATAAGGTAAAGTTTTACATAGTGAAAAATCTAAATATATGTGTTAAAAGTATATATATATTTTTGTAAGGAAAATACTTAATTTACAAAGTATATATATATATATATAAATACACTTAATAATATAGTGTATATATACATTATATATATACATAGGAAAATATATACATATATATATAAAATCACTAACTAATAAATATATACCTATATATTAAATACTGTTAAAATATAGTATATATACATATATATATATACTAATATATATATACATATATATATAAACATATATATAAAACTGAAAAAGAAAAAGAAAAAGAAAAGAAAAAGGAAACTGTAAAGGGGGGGCTCGAACCCTGTCCAGAGAAGCGCGGGGGGGGGGGGGGGGGGGGGGGGGGGGGGTTTAGTGTTTACGCGCTGGCCAGTGGGCCAGCAGCCCGCTTTGTTAGAGATAGGATTAGGGTTAGTTTTATTTCGTTTTAGTTGATTTAAATAATAAAAAAATAATAACAGTCCTGTGTCCTGACAGTTAAGGACACAGGGTTTGCCCGTGTCCGTGCTTCGCACGACACGCACGAGTCCTAGTTCTCGTGTCCAGCTACTGGACAAACATCCCCGTGTCCTGGCGAGTCTCTCTCGTGAAATCGAGACACAGCCGACACGAAAATGAAGCTGACACTTACGTGTCCGGCGAAGAGGAAGGCTTCGAGAGGGCGAACGGCGGCTGGGGGCGTCGTGGTCGTGGCGGAGCAGTGGCGATCGACGCGGCTCGTCGAGGCGGACTCGTTGATGGTGGTGATGGTCGATGAGGGTGTCGGGTTGGTGAGAACGGGGCTTCGTCGGAGTTAGGGTTCCGGCGAAGAAGATTGGGAAAGAAGGGGGGTGGTCGGTGGTCGTGGGGGAGTTTTAGGTTTAGGGTTTGGTTCAGGGGGAGAGGGGGTGTTTAAATAGGGGGTCGAGGCGGTCGGGGGCTGTCGCGCTGGCCGAAAATGGCGGGGGCAGCGTAGGTCGGTCGTCGGGGCAGCCGGGGCAGTCGTCGGGGGTGGGTAGGGAAAATTACAGAGAGACCCCTAGACTTTAGGAAATTGTATTAAAGTCCCAACCCTAACTGAATGCAAATATAATTTGCATAAACAATTCATTAATTACAAATCAATATAAAAATAATTCTAATAATTGCAAAACCATATTAAAACAATTCTAATATTTGCAAAATGATATTAAAACATTTGAATAAATTACAAATTGATATTTTTAATATATAAAACTCATTTAAAATTATTTAAAAATTCTAGAAAAATTCCTAAAAATTCCTAAAAATTATTTAAGGCTATAATTGACATTAAAAATTAATTAACACTAATTAAAATGGATTTGAAAAATCAGGGGCTTACAGAAAGAAAGATGACCGACGGAAGAAGGGCCGGGATTAGTAGTCGACGGACCGGCACCAGTAGAAGACGGACTGACACCAGCAGCAGACGGACCGGCAGCAGAAGACAGAGGCGGAAAGTACGTAGCAATTTGCTCCCGTAAGGACGACACCGACTCGTGCAGCTGCGTAAGCTGTGACCTAACATTATCGTCTGCCGGGGCCGCGGGAGGAGGCGGGTGTCGGTGGAAATCTCTGAGTCGCCATGTGCAACGGCCCTAGGGAGCCGACTCCGTACAGGTGCCCTTTCTTAAAGCCGCCGATGGTATCTACGAACAAGTCGTTGCGAGCGGCCAAAGAAGAGGGCGTCCGGGCGGGCATCGTTTTACCGGTATCCTCGGTCTCAGTTAACTGATCCCGACTAAGGACCTCACGATACGCAGCCTATCAAATGAATGTATTTTTATTATAAGATTTACCTAAGTTGTAATATAAATCCTATATTTCACTAAGCTATGTGTGAATCCTAAGTTTACCTAAGTTATAGTCCGAATACTTTTAATTATAACGTAAATCTCATAAACATAAGTAATTACATCAGTCTCCTTGGCCCTCTCGTCGACGAAGCTCCCGTCCTTCCGTCTTTTGTGCGTATCCTGGAAGACGTCGTGCATGGTGACCGATTCTGGCGCCCTTTCCTCCTTCACTGCCCGTTGGGTCTGCATACAAAATTTTTGTAGAACTTAATTAACTCCGTATATTAATAATACCTAATTCAATAGTGAAATAAATTTACGGTATCTCACTAGATCTGCAAGCGTCGCTGCATAGGGCCTGGATCCCCCCGTATGAAGCCCCGCAGCCCGTCGGTTCGCCTTCGCCTTCTCCGATTTCTCCTTGTACGCAGGAGTATTCATCATATCTAACAGGTCCTTATAATAGTCCTGTCGGATCCAATTCGGCCTCGTCTGCCCCATTTTCAGGTCATGAATCATATCACGTATCTTCTTCGAGGCAGCGCTTTTGTAGGTCCTGCGGATCGCGTCCTCGCGATGGGGGGCCACCAGTACGTCGTCTAACATACAAATTCAATTATCACGTAATTTAAAAAATGGTTGATTAAAGAGTAACTAATAATTAACTAGAAGATATAGATATATACCCTCAACTCGTCGAGCCAGACGTACTTCAAGTTTGGGGCACCGACGAAAAGTTGAGGTAGGGACCATGGAAGTTAGCCCTGATAATTTCTCCAAGAGCCCAGGCAACATTAAACGGAAAAAACCTACAAAGAAGAAACGACTGGATTATTAGCTTGAATAAATGAAAGAAATTTAATAAATTATCTTAAATTTACTTACGAGGTCCCCGCGGGCCATAGCTCTTATCGGAACTCGCCTCTCGGCCTCTCCGGTGCCGTCGGAGGATCCGCGGGTCCGCTCATGTACTCCCCAGTAATCGGATAGAACCGAGTATGGGGGTACTCTGGGGCCCACTGTGCAGTAACTGGGGGATCCACTGGTGGATCCGCTGGTGGGTCCGCTGGTGGGTCCGATAGCGGAACGGATCCGCTAGCAGATCCAGACTCATGCCTCGATGAAGTAGTCGATCGACGGCGGGATGCGTCTGTGCCCGGGGTACTCTCCGGATCGGGCTCGCTGGATGGGGTTACATCCCGGAAAGATTGAATGCGACCACGACCACCAGCACCACTACGACCACGACCACCACCACTGCCAGCACCAGCACCACGACCACCACCAGAACTACGACCACGGCCAGCCATCATGACCTGTAAATAGAACATATAAACATAATTAACAATATAAAAGTGTAAATGAATATAAAATTATAAACTAAAATATACATACCACCAGTAGCGAGACGAGTGCCGCCGCGACGAAAAAGACTAGGAGTGCCATCTGCAATAAGTAAATAATCGAACGAAAAAAACATGAATTCACGTAATTGCTTTTATAAGGTCAAACTTAATTCACGTAATTGGAAGTATTTTTAATATACAACAATATTTAACCTAATCATCGTCTTCGTTCTCATCCTCGGCCTCATCTTCATCATCCTCCTCCTCCTCATCCTCATTCTCATCCTTATCTTCATCGTCGATTTCATCTATATCCTCATCCCCTTCAAATTTGTCTTCTTCTTCCTCTTCTTCTTCTTCTTCTTCTTCTTCTTCTTCTTCTGCCTCAATATTTGGGACAAGACGCCTCTTTCTCCCCTGGTTGACAGCTAAGTCTTGTGTATCAACCTCTTTCTCCCCTCTATTTTTCTCAACAATATCTTCAACATCCATTGTATACGAGTGTTGTCCCAAGTATTGGGACTTTTCAATCTGGTTCTCTTGGTATGCTGGGTCTCCAACGTTGAATGTATTTCTAGATTTAATCTTGCATACTGCCTACCAGTCAAATCGATCTCTACGATGCCTTGGGTAGCTTGTATAGTAGACTTGAACAGCCTAATTTGCTATCGCAAATGTATCGGACCCTCTATACCTCATGCGATGATTTATATCGACAAATCCAAATTATTTACCGATTCTCCAACCGATATTTGGTGTCGTATCGAACCACTCACATTTGAACATCACAATATGCAAATCATATGGGCCAGTATATTGTAAATCTACAATATCCCGAAGCACTCCATAATAGTCAAAGTCCGGTTCGTCGTCATAGATGGTGCCTCTTATACAAACACCGAAATCCTTGGTACTGATGCCGTCATTGATAAATTCGACATTTATAGCATTCTGAGTTGCCTTAAACCTGAAGCCATTAACGACATAGCCTGGCCAAGTCTTTGTTTGCCTCTTCGGTCCCAATGCTAGATAACGAACACTCTCATTAGTAAGTGTTATTTCAAGCAATAAAACCTGTAAATAAATATTTATAATTTAAATGTTTTAGATTATATATTTCTAATCTCAGTTACTTACGTATTTTATAAGAATATATAAAATCAACCTCAATTATAATTTCAGTTACTTACGTATTTGCGAAACCATGACAGAAATGTACAATCAACCTCTCTTTGAAGTCCCTTATCGGTAATATCGGGTATCCTCATTTTGACTTCATCTCTAAATACACTATTAGAGAAAATAAGAATATATAAGTGTAGTCACTTACTTCATCAAATTCGAAATTATAACGAGTGCAAGTGTACTGACTTACTTATCCAAATCTCTCACTTCTTGTATGTCACAGTTTAACAAGACATATCGGTGAGCGGCATCATACTCGTCGTCAGTCAACCACCATTTTTTACTAGCCCCAACAGGCTTGCCCCTTACATTGAATATACCTCCATCCTCAACGTCTTCGTCATTCCTTTGAGGTCTATTTCGATTTGTCTTAACATGAGTATCGAAATAAATGGGGCAGAAGTTTGACACCTCTTCGATAAGATATGCTTCGCATATCGAAGCCTCTATATGAGCCTTGTTGCCAACTTTATTCTTTAGATGGTGTAGATATCTAGAGAGATAAATTATCTTGAGAATTAAGAATGAATTTTAAAACCCACTAAAATTCAACTTAAATTATATCGATTTTTATGTACCTTTCAAATGGGTACATCCATCGATAATGAACAGATGCACCGACACGGGCTTCGTATGCTAGATGAATCGGTAGATGCTCCATGCTGTCGAAGAAGCCAGGAGGAAATATTTTTTTCAACTTGCAAATTGTTAAGATAATCTTCTCCTCAAGTTCAACCATATGTTGCACAGTCAACTTAGTTGAACAAATATCCCTAAAGAATATAGATAGTTCGGCCAACGGAACCCATACAACAGAAGGCAACAACTCTTTCAAAGCAATAGGCAGTAATCTTTCCATAAATACGTGGCAGTCATGACTCTTCATTCCCGTTAGCTTGCGTTCATTGAGATCAACGCATCTAGACAAATTTGACACATAGCCGTCGGGAAATCTTAAAGTAGATACCTACTTGTAGATTATTAATCTATCTTCCTTGCTCAATGTGTAATGTGCTATCGGCTTAGTTATTTGTCCACTAGCTCCCCTTTATATCAAGTTCAGATAAGGACGCTTGCATATCTCGGCAATGTCTTGTCTTGCTTTCGGATTGTCCTTCGTCTTTCCTTTAATATCCATGACGGTATTGAAGACATTATCGAACACATTCTTTTCGATATGCATAACATCAAGATTATGCCTTATAAGATTATCTTTCCAATAAGGCAAGTCCCAGAAGATACTCCGTTTGGTCCAGTTATGGGTTTGTCCGAACCCATCGACACGATTGTTCGATGGATCTTCCATTACAGTGGGCAAGTCCTTTACATCTTCCCAAATATCGTATCCCGACAATCTGGCAGGCGGATGAGAAAATTCTTATTTTTCAGCTCTGAACGCGTCCTTGTTCTTTCTCCAAGGATGACTCACGGGCAGAATTGACGATGACAATCAAAAAAAAAAGTTTTCCTCCATGCTTAAGGCGGAACGCCTTACTATTTTGCATGCATATCGGATAAGACATGGTGCCGTGAGTACTCCATCCTGACAGCACACCGTATGCGGGAAAATCATTGATTGTCCACATCAGTGAAGCTCTCATCTGAAAGTTCTGTTTTCTAGAAATATCATAGGTCACGACGCCGATCTCCCATAGCTGTTTTAGCTCATCCACCAACGACTGTAAATATATATCGATATTCTTCGTCGAATTTTTGGGACACGGTATGATAGCTATCAAGAACATATAAGGAGTCTTCATACACATCCATCGTGGCAGATTGTAAGGGGTCAGAATGATCGGCCAGCAGGAGTATTGAGATCCTGACTGCCCGAAAGGGGCGAAGCCATCAGAACATAGCCCCATGCGTACATTTCTAGGCTCTGCAGCAAAATCTGGATGATGAAAATCGAAATATTTCCACGCCTCTCCATCCGAAGGATGTGACAATTCTCCATCGTCCTTTGTGCGTTCTTCGTTGTGCCACGTCATGTGTTCTGCTGTATTCTGAGACATATACATCCTCTGCAAGCACTTTTTGATCGACAAGTAATGCATATACTTGTAAGGACGTCGTTTTCTAGTTGACTTTCCTTTTCTCCTGACTGGCTTGTAATGATCCGCATTACAGAAGCTGCAACTTTTTATATCCTCGTTCTCCTTGTAGTACAACATGTATCCGTTGCGACAACAATCTATCTTCTCGTACCCCAGTCCCAGTTGTCGGACCATCATCTTCGACTTGTAGAAATTTTTTGGAAGCTCTTTTGATTCCTTCGGTAACACCTCCTTGATTAGTTGTATAATCCGATCATAGCAAGTTTGTGGCAAGTTAAAATCGAACCTTATGTTCAACAACCGCATCGTCACTGACAGTACGGAATGTGGCTCACAACCAGGATATAAAGAAGTTTCAGCATCCTGAAACATATCATAGAACTCCTTCGCCTCGGGATTAGGATCCTCCGAATCAAAATTAGGCCCTGCCGCGTCGTACACCATATCTCGTGCAAGGTTCTGCAGGTCTCCATAATCAACAGAGTATTCGTCGTCTTCGACGACAAAATCCGTTGCAGCATTATCATCAAAAGCATAAGTAGCAGCATTCGCAACCTATCTTTCCGCATATAGTTCACCTTGCGATGACCATAGGCCATAATCACGTATGAAACCCTTACGGGTCAAATAATCTCTTACACTCACCACTTCTTCGTAACGTCTATTGCGACAATTACGACATGGACACTTGATTTTGTTACCGTCCATATATTGAGCTTTGCTCATGGCATACTTAAGAAACACTTCCACGCCTGCTTGAAAATCGTCACTCACACATATTCTGCTCTCGTGTTGTCGTTTGTACATCCATGTACGATCAATGAAATAACGATCCATCACAGATTGGATGTGAAAATCTGTATAGTAAGACAAACTAAACAAAATTAGTATATAATCATGTAACTGGTAGATCCGCTGGTATATAGGCCGAATGTACTTAGTATCGACTGCATCAGACTAGTATCGGTCTATCGGTTTGGTATAGGTCGTATCAAATTGGTATTGACCTTAGCGAATTGGTATCATCCTATCCGATATGTATCGGCCGTATAGCTAGGATTCGTACCGGCCTTATCGATTCGGTATCGGCCATATCCGATAGGTATCGGCCGTAGCGACGATATGTATCGGCCGTATCAGATTAGCATGATGGAAGGTTTAGTAACAACTGTACTTAGATTTTTCTCTTCTCGAGCTAGAATACCATGTTATACACGGTTCAACTTGACGAGTCAGTATATATATATATATATATATATATATATATATATATATTTCATGGTTTAAAATATCGGCCGATACCGATCCGATACGGCCGATACCGATACGGTTTGGCATGTTCCGATCCGATACCGACCGATACCAAATATTGACCGATGCCGACATTGGGGGTCTTTGTTCCGGTCAATTCGGCAAAGAAAATTAAACAACATAGGAATAGTCTGATACCGATTTCGATACCGATATTGTGAACCTAGATTGAAAGCAAAATAAGGTTGTAAAAGCATGTAAAAGAATTCGATACTACCGATAATTATTTGTTTCCCAATAGCAAAAAATTCGATACTCCGATCCGAAACTGCCGATACTACCGATATCGCCGATACCAATACTCATAGGAAAAGTCCGATACCTATTCCGATACCGATACTTTGAACCTTGATATATATATATATATATATATATATATATATATATATATATATATATATATATATATTATATTATATATATATATATATATATATATATATATATATATATATATATATAGTTAAATTGCATAAAAATATATATATATATATATATATATATATATATTATATATATATATATATATATATATATGTATGTATAACTAGTATATATATATATATATATATATATATATATATATATATATATATATATATATATATATATATATATATATATATATATATATAAATATATATATATACATATATATATATATATATATATATATATATATATATATATATAGCTAAAATTAACTAACTAACATTACTAGTTAAATAGCATAATGCTACAATTTTTTTTCTTTCCAATTCCCTGACAACCCAACATTAAGACAAGCCCGACTCAACACCCTCAACCAACCCGGCCCATCACAAAACCTAGCCTTATAACCTAACTCTCTCTCTCTCTCTCACCGCTCATTTCCTTACAGTCGCACAAGAAATCCAACCTAACCCTACGCTTCTTCTCCACTGCTCCCAGTAAACCCTAACCCTAATATTTTTATATAATTTCTAAATAAATAAAACTATTAATAATGATAATAATAATAATAATAATAATAATAATAATAATAATAATAATAATAATAATAATAATACAAATGCATATGCATTTATATACATATTATAAACAACACTCAAATATATATATATATATATATATATATATATATATATATATATATATATATATATATATATATATTTCACTCAAATACATATATATATATATATATATATATATATATATATATATATAACTAAGTAACATTTACTAGTTAAATAACATAATGCTACATTTTTTTTTTCTTTCCAATTCCCTGACAACCCAACATTAAGACAAGCCCGACTCAACACCCTCAACCAACCCGGCCCATCACAAAACCTAACTCTCTCTCTCTCTCACCGCTCATTTCCTTACAGTCGCACAAGAAATCCAACCTAATCCTACGCTTCTTCTCCACCGCTCCCAGTAAACCCTAACCCTAATATTTTTATATAATTTCTAAATAAATAATACTATTAATAATAATAATAATAATACAAATGCATATGCATTTATAAACATATTATAAACAACACTCAAATATACATTATATTGAAAATATGTATACAGATATACATATTATAAACAACACTCAACACCCTTCCACACCCCGCCGTCCCTCCCACCACCCGCCGCCCCCCCAGTCCCGCGTTGCCCCGCGCGCGCCACCTTCGCCGCCCCCCGCTGCCCCGGAGCGCGCTGCCCCCCGCCGCCCACCGCAGCCCCGCGCACCCCCACAGTCTTCGCCGCCCCCGCAGCCTACGACGCCCCCGACAGCCCATGATACCCACGACCACCGAGAGAGAGAGATCTAGAGAGAGAGAGAGAGAGAGATTACCTTTGGGAGAGAGAGAGGAGAGGTCGCCGATCACCGTCGCGGGAGAGAGAGAGATGAGAGAGAATGAAATTTGGGGGGAATGAAAAGTTCCTCCTGTCGTTTCAATTTAAGTCTGGGCCCTTTATTTAGCGACGGACTTGCGTCGAATTTTATCCATCGCTAATCCGTCGCTCTATTTGATACTTGCCGATGGACTATCCGTCGCTACGTAGTCGAATAATTGTCCCGCCACTTCTTCCAACAATTTTCGTCAAATAATCGACTGCATAGCGACGGCTGTGTATCCGTCGCTATATCTCCGACGACCTAGCGACGGATGAGCGACCTTTTCTCCCCCTTAAAATGAAATAAAAAATGTATCGGCCTGTCGTCGGTACTCCGTCGGCTATTTGTCGCAAATTCGTCGCTAACGCCGACAGAAATTTTCCGTCGCTAACAATCTGTCGCTAATTGACTGTATTTTGGTAGTGACTATCCCGCTGCCTTTATCTGAAGATGCTCTTGGAGTCTGGATAGACGCATCACTCTCTCTATATCCTCTAGCCACTCATCGGCATAGAGAATGTCGTCGGTCCCCAAAAACTCATGAGGAACCATCTTCTTGAAGTATAAGATAAATTCCTCTCTAGGATGGGTGGAAGTGGTTTAAATCTGAGTAGGTGGTGGAGGAGGAATCTGTGACGTGGTCGAGGGAATGGTCTGAGGAGGAGGTGGAGGTGGTGGGAGAGGAGTCACTAGTCTCTCTATACCCTCTGTAAGGATAGCGGTCTGCTCTCTCTGGACATCTAACAAATTCAGAGTATGCGCTCTATGGACCTCAAGCAATCCATGAATCATCTGGTGTATCTGAGTTCCTCCTATGGAACTAACGGATTATCGGGTGAAAGCTTTCGTGGTAGGAGGTGGTGCATGAGTGTCAATATGCTCTGGACCCACAGGCAGGATAGACGATCCTCTCTCATAGTTGACCATACTAGAAGTACGGCCACGTGACGGAGGCTCTTTCTTACCCTTTTTTATTGCTACAATTGGTAAAAAAGCAACATAAGTGTCCAATAGTGTAGTGCAGCAGGCAGAAAATATAAAGACATAAATGGTACTAAAACTAATACTGTACAATCCATAATCAGTCCTATGTTGTGATTGAGCATTCCTATTTTCGCAGGCTCCCAATGACACTATAATCCTAAGTACTATTAGATATGACCTGCATAGGCCACCATAAAAATAGCTAAACTCAGCATAAGTCTTCGCACCATTAGTTTGACGAGGAAGTGGTCGCTCATGAAGCGAGGGGACAAGGTTCTTGTAGAGAAGCATTACCACCTTTGAGGATACTTTGCCTATATTAGGCGAAGAGTCTGTGCATACATGCAGGGAGTGACAACGGCTTCTTTATACTTAGGTGAAGAGCCTGGGTACACAATCCTCTCTCCCAATACCATCAATCATTTATGAAGTACCTGTCATGCCCCATTTCAGAGAATCAAAAAGTAACCAATGGCGTAATACCATACAAATGTAGATTGTACTTGACAATCTAAAAACAAACACGATTAATGATATTTTCTCATAAATAACAATAAGGAAGCACAAATAAGTAAACAAATTGAAGTCTTAGCAAAATATATAGAATATATCTCGTTTATTGATATAAGCAGCAAATACAAAGACTTGCAGTAGAATACAAGAAGTTGTAGCGTAAAACAAAGGCTCTCCATAGCCAAACTGAAATACTCCAATCTTGGCTTTACATTGGACTTGCCGACTTACTTACAACTTACGGGTAAAAAAATTACAATGTTCCATTCATTATACACTTTCTAACAGAAGACTACATCTTTAAAAGAAGAGTTTTTGCCCAACCAATTCTTCGATGCTACGGAACTGTCCAAGCTAATCTCTACACCTGCAAATCGCTTGCACCTAAGGAAGCCCACGGAGACGTGGCTCAATACATTACCGTGTACCAGTGACCGGTGCTACCTCGATTCACCTAAAATCAACACAGTAACCATGTGAGAGTAAAATTATTAAATGTGATCTTGTTCTGTTGCCTTTGGGTCAATTAAAATTTTATATGAATATAAAGCGTATATGTTATCACCATTTGGTGACTCTTACTTACAATCGTTGATCCTTTCATATAAATGAGTAATAACTTAATATACATACATAAGATATCATTAGAATGCAACATATCTACTATGAAGGTCCCTAACGATGCGCCATCTTTGACTATATAGAATTGCGGCCTCCTTTACAGCGCACATAGCTAGCCTAACTAAAAGTCCTGAATTTCGATGCAAGTACTTTAGTACCATCATGTTCTCCCTAGGACGAAGTATATTCGAGGCCTCAAAGTACCATTCACAGAACTAAACCTTGTGCATAAGTTGTCCATGACCATGCATGCATATTCAACTTAGATATAAAGAAAATATCATGCATGCCAATAGAAAAAATAAATAAATTTGCCACAATTCTCATTTCTCTTTGCCACATCCTCTCGAGTTGTAGCTCAAAATACTTACTGCCCAATCCAGGGACTTTCCTGCCCAGTCCAAGGACTTTTCTGACCAATCTAAGGACTTTGCTTTTACCTGATCAATCCAAGGACTTATCATCTGTCTTAATAACATTTCTCGAGTCGTAGCTCGACATACTCACTGCCCATTCTAGGGACTTACCATAAATGGCGACATAATGTTTCCAATATTTTATACAATAATATAATATAATCATCATTCTTACACAACAGATTAAAGCAATGTGATTATTTAACATTTATTATTTTTTGTGATTCTTGCTAGATAACCTTTAGAAACACAAAACGCAAATATAAACATGTAATCATTTTATTAAGCGTAAAGATAAAGGAGAGAAGGACCAACGCCACCTATCTTTATCTAAAGATACTTCCCATCACGATCATATATCCTTTTGAATGATCCATTCATAAAAATCCAAGTCAAACAGGGCTACCCTGGGCCAATCAGCCATCATAATTCACCGTATGGAGTGGAACATTACATAACATACTACTCAGAAAAATGATTTGTCCTCAAAACTTAAAACTAAATTCATTCCACTTCCACAATTGAATTCATCAAGACTCCTCATTCAGCTCCGAATTCAACATCACACATTACTATTTAGACAATTTAACATCTCACCACAGCATATGAATTATATAAATAATTTCAATCTGCCATCTCTTTCCTTTGACCAACACTTATATAATTTCTTTAGCTCAAAATAATCCTTCCTGCAACTCTATTGAAATTCAACTCACCACTTGATTTTGATCGACACATTTTTTTTAAACTTCAATAATATAGTGCATTCAGCCAATACAGATGATAGAGAATTCAAACGACTACAATAAATTAACCATTCAATACTCTCGACCAAACTAGCCTTAGTATTAATTATCATAACTCATTCACATAGGTTCTCCTCAAGAACACAAAATTTCCCATAAACTTTTCAACTTACTCACTTCGAAGCTTTGTCCACATTTCAATCTCAATGATATCAAACTTCAAAATGAATCCAAAGTTCCCTTTCGACCATGTCATGGTCCATGCTATAAAAATCAATGAAGTTCAATAATAACAATCCAATAAACTCAAAAGTCTAATTCGACACGTCTTATGTTCAATTATCTACCGTGATCCCTTTCCCAAGTCGTACCAGCATTCGACACTAGAAAATCTCTTAAGTAATCAGAACTCTCAATATTGAATAAGTCATTGTACTATTTATCCAACAATTTTTTCCCAACTTATTCACCAGAACGATGTTCATCTTGCAGAGGTCAATCCTCATCTCTAGTGACATATCAATCTGAGGATCTTACAACCATCAATCACTTTTGCTAAGAGTATATTTTACGCGTCATCCCATCTTGTTATAGTAATTTTATCTGCCAGTTCTATAACTCCTCTCTCCAAAAACTAATAAATAAAATATTTCGATGGAAATTCCTTAAAAATAATTTAATTAGATACTAATTATATGAAAATTATTTAATAGTGGAAAGGGAGTGGCTAATTTAGTAAATAAATAGAAGAATTAGACAAAGGAAGCTTCTAGAGCTCTAGATTTTCTATTTTAATCACGTGCTTAAAGAAGGGAAATAGAATATTCCCTCCAACTACCCTAACTAACTCTCTAACAACTTTCTAATAAACCCTAATTAACATGTGCTAATTAAGCCTCTAGAATATTCTTTTTTAACCCTATAGGGGTTACCTCTAAACATTTTTTAAAGAATTTTCTTAGCCCGTTACAAATCCTTCTTCCACTGTTACTTTTCAGTCAGTGGATACCTGACCCAATCCATACTTTAAATCAAGGAAGAGAAATTTTGAGAAATAGTTACAAAGCACTCGTATTCATTGATTCGGTAGAGAACGACGAAGCCCTGTCTCGTCGGTGACCACTTCCAGTCGAGAAGCACCTCCGTTCAGCTAATCTCCATAAGTAGTCTTCTGCGGTAGCAATGATTGGCAACTTCTTCTTCCATTTGACTCCAGAGGATCATCACCTTCGGCGACCTCTATCGTCGAACTTGAGCAACCCTCCGCCTGTAAAAGCTGCAGTTCAGTCGAGCAATTCTATTGTCGAGCATTGCTGTACAAAGTTCTTCTCTACCCGCGATCTCTCTCAGAGACGACTCAAACTACCGATCATGACGTTTGATCGGTATTCTTCTTCGGCAATCTTATGTAAGCTTTCATCTTAAGTTCCATGTCATCTTTGAATTGATCAATTTACTTCTAACCTCTCTATATTATTCAATGGTTCCTTTACCGCCAACGCTCAAAATGAGTCAAGTGTTTTGATCGATGTCTCATTAACTGATGTTGTCAATCGACTCCATAATGAGTTCGTCAATCAGATTTTCCTTTTTCTGCTTTTGGACTCTTTCATTCTCAACTACAATCGCGTGGAATTCAAACTTATTCATTTTAATCGATCGCTTGCGTTTGTACCATATGTGTTTGATATAATGCCTCTGAGGAAGATAATGATCCTCGAGTGATCAGGTGAACTCAAACTGAACTAATCAATCAAGTTGACATTGGGATTTTGAATCGTATATAAGTACGAGCTCAGTCTAATGATGGTTCTTGATCAACGTATGGTTTCAAATGGAGTTGATAACCTAACCAAAATCTATTTTTATGGCACAATCTTTCCTCTGGTCCGTGCTCGTGTCCTCGAGATTAAACTTGGACACATCATTTGCAGGTATATTTGTGATATATTTCCTTTCCAGTATGATTTTTGTCTCGCGTCGAGGATAAACTAGACACTGGAATACTAATTTTTTGCATGTTCTGTGTCTAGGGAATAATTTTTGACACGGTTTAGGATCTACATAGTTGAAGCAGTTTTGGTGTCGATCACATGTCTGTGCCTAGAGCTCTGATGTGTCTAATGTGACACTAGAGTAAGTCAGTTGTGTCCTCTATGTCATGTCTGAGTAGGACACGAGGACTATAAGGGAAAATAAAGTATAGACAAAATATTGATTCAGTTTAAAATCGATTGTAATGTAATTAAGGATGTCCTATGGAGCCTTGAGTTGGTTGGACTGGGCTAAAAGCCTTGAGTAATAAATAAAAGAAGTAGAGAGATAGGGATGTTGGCCCATTGGTCATGGTCGAACTGGATTTTAATAATTAACCTAACCCTGTCTCGATATAAGGGCTACTTGGACGAACAACGACAGCCCGTGCCTGCTACCGTTCAAGACTTTGGAACTTGGAGCTGTATTTGTCATCGCGTATGTATTTCAAAATATCAATGTTCTTTTGATTTTATTGAGTCTAGGAATACATTGTAAACCGCGTCGTACTGGTAAATAGGCTAACCAAATAATGTTTTCAAAATACCCTTTTATTTTGAAAACAAGCTCACTCACAAACCCTAAAACTACTTCCTAACTACTTGAATATCTGAAAGCCAGAAACCTGAGTTGCAAATCCAAAAACCAAACCAATTTTGGACCAACAGAATTCAGAGCAAATTCGCCCAAAATTTGGCTACCTGAATGTTAGATTTTAAACTCAGTCTTCCCGTAGATACGGATACAACAACTATATGCCGAGATTCTATTATAGAATTATGTCTGAATTCTGTCTGAATTCTTCCTTTCAAAATCCTATAAATAGAGAAGTAATTCTATTATTTCAACAAACCAACTCACTTTCATATCTCTTCTCTCTAAGCTTACTATGATCTTCCAAACCCCTTTAAGCTTTCAATTTCAAATTCTAAGCCATTTACAATCCTCTAATCGATTTGCCAATACGGTACGGTCTAGAAGTTCATAGTGATTGTAATCAAGAGGCTTGATAGAAGTAAGATACTTCACAATTGAAGATGGTCAAGTACTTCGGATCAAAGATCACGTTTGTGGAAGTTGTAAGGACTTCATATGAAAACTTGCGATCTTTCCATAGTAGATTTCAACTGGGGGCTAGAGTTCTCTCGACTGGATTAGTCCTTACAAGAAGGATACCAGTATACATCCCCAGCTTTGTGTTTGCTCTTTGCACTTTACTTTTACTTTTTCATAACTGTGATATATTGCTATGATCATGCTGCTAACAATTTTTAATAGCTAATATTCTGCTGCCTACTCTATTCACCCCCTTCTAGAGTATATTACTTTACATTTCACTCCTACAATTGGTATCAGAGAGGGTTATACAAGTAAAGTGAGGTAACATTGTTATTACTTTCTTTATATATAACTGTTGTTATATAGATCACTATATCACATATGGCAAGTGTGAAATTCACAACTAAAGGCTAAGCCACAAACAGACCCCCACTGTTTGATGGTACCAACTACACTTACTGGAAAACACGTATGTGTTTCTTTTTAAAATCTCTAGATTTTGACTTATGGTCAATTGTACTTGATGGCTATAAAAAGCCTCCACGTGTTCTTATTGATGGGAATTTGGTTGAAAATGCACATGACAAGTATACTTATTCTAAGAAGAAAGAAGCCAGTCTTGAAGCATGTGCTATTAATGCTTTATTTTGTGCTTTAGACATGACTGAATTCAACAGGGTGTCTACATGCACAACATCTAATGAGGTATAGAAACTTATCGAAGTTACTCATGAAGGCACGATACAAGTCAAGGAGTCCAAGATCAGTAGACTTACTCAAGAGTGTGAGGCATTTAAGATGAAGCCAAACAAGTCCGTTACACAAATGTTCATAAGATTTTTGGATATTGTAAATCTTTTGTCCTCCCTAGACAAGGAATACAATGACCATGAGAAGATTCGCAAGGTGCTGCGAGCTCTCACAAAGAACTGGATTCCGAAGGCTACGACAATCATAGGAAACAACCTCACTACCATGTCCCTTAAAATGCTCATAGAAAAGCTAATCACTCACGAGCTAGAACTTCAAGACTTGAAGATGTCGCACCAAAGGAAAAAATAAATCGCCTTCAAATCTCAACAACGAAGAACTATCGAAGAAGATTCTAACGATTGTGCTTCCGACACTGAAGATTAAGCTCTCCTAGTAAAGAAGTTCAAGAAGTTCATATGGTTTAACCGAAGAACGAACAAACACAACAACAACAACAATAATAACAACAATGAAGAAGATCCAATCTTCTACCGTTGCAAGAAGAAATGATACATCAAGAAGGACCGTCCGACAGCATCATCATCAACCGAAAAGGCAATAAGTATAAAATAGTACTTGAAGAAATCTACTTCCAGAAGATATATCAACACAAGCATTTAGCATGAAAGCGAAGCCAGCGATTCAGAAGATGAACAATCAGACGATGCTGCAAATGTATGCTTGATAGCATATGATCAGGTAAACTCAAACTCCCTGTTTGATACATATGATGATTTTACCTTTGACCAGTTAGGTGAAGCTTTTAGTAACCTCTTAGATGACACTTCTTAGCAAATACCAAACCTCTAAGAAAGTACTCAAAGAGTACAAAGGTGAAATAAGAAGACTTACCGACTTACTAGCTGAGGTTAGAAATAGTAAAAATCCTAGTGAGACTGGTGAGCTTTCTTTTATCAAACTGCAACTACAAGAGACTACACATTTATCCGAAGAGAAAGACAAGATTATTGCTAAACATTAGAAAGATTTACTCAAAGAGAAGAAGAGCCATCACTGTGCACTAGTTAGAAATGATGCACTTATAGCTGACTATAACACTCTTTATGACACCTCCAAAATGTTGAAAATTAGGTCAAGAAAACCGCCTGAAGTTGCTTCTTCCTACCTTAACATGTGTCAATTACCGAAACATTGAAACACAGTTAAACCCAATACTGTCAGACCAAACATAGCCAAACCTTTGCCCAAGAAGACTAACCGACATGCATTACACCTATACCTACAATCATGCACAACACACTGCACCTAAGACTAAACATGCTAGATCTCAACATTGTGGCACCATTGGTTATATCTCATCTGCATGTAGAGTGAGAAAATTAGATGATTTAAATATATATGCAGGATACTAAAGATTAACATATCCAGACCCTACATGAAATAGGTACCAAAAGTTTTATCTACAAACTTCTTTATAGGTGGAATACCCTACTCATGCTAGGAGCAAGTGGATCCCTGACAGCGGTTGCTCATGGCACATGACCGGTGATGCTTCTCTATTCACAACACTGTCGAAGAAGAAAGAATGATACGTCTCCTTCGTTAACAACTTAAAAGTGTATATAGTAGGTATTGGCAACATTGGTTAGGCTCCCTACCCTGTGATTAAAGATGTTTAACTAGTAACTGAGTTAAAACATAACCTACTCAGCATAAGCCATTTAGCTGACCATGATTATGGTATTAACTTCGTCAAAGATAACTGTACAATAGTTGATAGCTCAACTGGTAGTACTATCTTTGAAGGTATTAGGGAAGACAACATATATGTTTTCTATTTGTTGGAAGATGCTAACAAAGCAGGGAGATGCTTACTCACCAAGAACGATGAGAGTCAACTAAGGCATATGAGACTCGGTCATACAAACATGGACACAATTTCAAGATTATATACGAAGAAATTGGTACGAGGCTTACCGAACATCGTCTTCAAGAAGGATACGATATGTAGCGAATGTGAAAAGAACAAAGCTATCCGATCCACATTTAAGTCCAAAAATGCTGTAAGTACCACTAGATCTCTACAATTATTGCATATGGATTTATTTGGGCCTAGTAGAATTGCTAGCCTAGGTGGTAAATTATATGCATTTGTAATAGTAGATGATTTCTCTAGATATACGTGGGTATATTTTCTCGCACGCAAGAATGATATATCATCTGAATTTGTTGCATTTTGTAAGAAAGTTCAAAATGAGAAAGGATTCATGATTACTCGTATTCAAAGTGATAATGGCGACGAATTCGAGAATACAGAGTTTGAGCATTTCTGTGACACACACGAATACTTGCATGAGTTCTCCTGCCCTAGGACTCCACAACAAAATGGAGTTACAGAACATAAGAATAGAACTCTATCTGAAATGGCTATATTAATATTGAACTAGTATAGTCTACCCAAATATTTTTAGATAGAAGCTGTCAATATAGCTTGTTATGTTCTCAATAGGGTTCTAATTTGACCTAAATTGAAGAAGACTCCCTATGAGTTATGGTTTGATAGAACACCCATAATTTCTTATTTTAAAATTTTTGGTTGTAAATATTTTATTCTTAACACTAAAGATAATTTGGGTAAATTTGACGAGAAGGCCGATGAAGGTATCTTTTTAGGTTATACGGCCAAAAGCAAAGGGTACCGTATCTTCAACAAAAAGACAATGATCATTAAAGAATCAATGAACGTCACCTTTGACGAATTTAACCAACAGGCGATAAACAATAATGATGATGAAGATATCAGTACACCTAGCAAGGCATCTACATAACCTAAAACCGGAGCCAGCTACCTTGAAAGTCTGCCAAACAGAATAAAATTCATAGCTGACCACCCCAAGGACCTGGTAATAGGTGAGATCACCCAAGGCATAAGTACTCGTTCCTCTACCAGAGATATAGCTTCTTGTGTTGCATTTATTTTATAGCTAGAGCCTAAAACTATTGAACAAGCACGTAGTGATAACTATTGGTTAGATGCTATGTAAGAGAAATTAAACCAATTTGAACGAAATCAAGTTTGGGAACTTATTCCTAAGCCCATTGATCATCCGGTCATTGGCACCCACTGGGTATTCCAAAATAAATTAAATGAGAATGGTTTAGCTACTCGTAACAAGGCTCGACTTGAAGCTCAAGGATACAACCAAGAGGAAGGTATCGACTACGATGAGACCTATGCCCTTGTTGCGAGATTAGAATCTGTTCGCATGTTATATGCATTTGCATATTTTTATAAATTTAAACTTTTTCAAATGGATGTAAAAAGTAGTTTTTTAATGATTTCATAAAAAAGAAGTTTATGTAGCTCAACTTTTGAGTTTCACTGATTTCAAAATTTTTGATTATGTATTCAAGTTGAAAAAATCCTTATATGGTTTGAAACGAGCCCCTCGTGCTTGGTACGATCGTCTAAGCTCTTTTCTACTTGATAATAGTTTTTCAAAAGGCAAGGTGATACTACACTGTTTATAAAGTCGTTAAATGGAAAAATTTCTTTTAATTCAAATTTATGTTGATGAATATTATCTTTGGATCTACTGATGAATCTCTCTGTCAAAAATTCTCCAAGTATATGCAGAATGAGTTTGAGATGAGCATGTTGGGAGAACTTAAATTCTTTCTTAGACTGCTAATCAAACAAACTAATAATGGAACATTCATCAAGCAAGCCAAGTACACAAAAGATTTACTTAAGAAGTTCAATCTGGAATCCGTCAAACCCCTTGGCACTCCAATGGAAACTTCAACCAAGCTTGATGTAGATGAACAAGGTAAACATGTCGACATACGTAATTATCAAGGTATGATTGGTAGTTTACTTTATTTAATTGCTAGTCGACCTGATATAATGTTTAGCGTTTGCTTGTATGCAAGATTCAAATCTAACCCTAAGGAATCACACATGTTCGCAGTTAAGCGTATCTTTCGATACCTTAAAAGCATTTCTTCTGTCAGCTTATGGTATCCCGAAACTACGTCCTTTGATCTAACCGGTTATTCGGATGCTGATTTTGCTCGATGCAAAGTGGATAGAAAAAGTACTAGCGGCATGTATTATTTTCTAGGTAAGGCCCTAGTCTCTTGGTTTAGCAAAAAGCAAAATTCTATTGCATTATCAACAACTGAGGCTGAGTATATCGCCGCAGGACATTATTGTGCACAAATTTTATGGATGAAGCAAACCTTAGAAGACTTTAATTTACACTACACACACATACCCATTTTTTGTGATACCACTAGCACTATAAATTTGACTAAGAATCATGTATGTCACTCTCGCACTAAGCACATTGAGATTCGACATCACTTTCTTAGAGACCATCAAGCAAATGAAGATATCAATTTAGAATATATAGACATAGAGAAACAATTGGCTGACATCTTTACAAAACCTTTAGCGGAAGATCGATTCAATTATTTATGTCGAGAATTAGAAATTTTAGATGTCAATAATATTAATTAGTTTTATCTTATTAATTATTTTTTAATATATAAAAACTGTTTTCGAGACAAGCCTAAAAGGGGTCTGTCTGTCACCACGGCTACGGCTAAAGCGAAGCGGTATTTAAGCGTCTCCCGGTGGACCTCCGTTAGCTGGGATAGCACCCGTACAACTAATCTGAGATAATGACATCATAACAAAATTTAATTCATAAAATAAATTTAATTATATTAATTGAAATTTAAAATTACTAATTTTGGAACTAAATAATTGAAAAAGGAATAATAAATATAAAGTGACATTTTTTATTTTTTTTGTAAAAATACCTTAACAGAGTTCCAGGCGATCTCAGACCGAGTTCGGCCCGAATTCGGTTGGCGTCGTATTTTTAAACAGAATCTGAATGGTCCCCACTTTTATTTCTTCTTGCTCCTCCTCAAACTAGCAGCACAGCAGCTGCGAAAACACCCAAAAATCCTAGATTTTCAATCTTTGATTTCTAGCTACTCCTTTGGATTTTTTTTGTTGAAATTTTGGATTCGAGCGTGGAATCTCTTCCACATACTCTTATCTGAGAAGTATAATCTCTTCTCTCTTACTCAATTTTTCAATTTCATAAAAATTTTCTATTACCATTGAAATCATGCCTAGAATTAACAATCCTTTCAAGAGAAAGAAGACGGCTAGTGCAGGAGCCTTATCTTCTGATCATATCCAATGATCTCTCTTTTCGCCCATCCAAACGGACGATGGGCATTCAATGAGTTTTTTTTTGAAACTCTAGAATAATCGTTATTATGGTAAGCAAATTTTTCTATTCGCAATATTTGCCCTAGCTCATCGATAAAATGGATGATCGTTCCGTCTATTAAACCTTATTTTGAAGCTTTGGGATTACTTGTCCTAGTTACACATTTATTTCCTTTTGCTACCAATGCAATTAGACTATTTTACTGCAATTTCACTCTCGTTGATGATGATTATCGTGTGAAAAGCCGTGTCGTCGGCATTGATATTTAATTCAATGATAAAGATTTAGCGACGATCCTAAAAATTCCAAATGTAGGTGAATCGCTTGTCGATATCACTAATTTTGAATTTCCTAATGATACGACTTTGAACAACTTTAAGAATCAACTTTGTGCTCCTGATCCCGTCCATCCTGGCAAGTTCAAAGCTATGAACTTGAGTTTATTTTTCTATGAGTTACATTGGATCATCTTTTCCACTATACTACCCAAGTCCACATCAACACAATGTAACTAGTCTTGAATTCTCTGCTATCTACCATATTTGACATAGGATTCCCTTTTCTGTCCCTAAGACTATTATCTCGATGATGGCTAGGTGTCGTGAGATGAACAAGAATCTTTTCTACGTGATGAACCTACATATCATTTTTCAACATTTTGAGATTGAACTTTCATCTTATGCTCGTGAATCCGAGCCCAAACATCTATATGTTTCACGTCGTAGTGCCTCTGCCCCTCATGCTCCTCCTACTACACCACCTCCTCCACCTCAGACTTATCCTATGTCCTTTGAGGGCATCCACCAGCACTTAGATGAGTTATGGTGTGCTCAGCTAGATGAGCACAACTCTTTGCGAGCATTGCGACCAAGACATTGAAGAAACAAGTGTTCCGAAATGCAAGTGGGTTTCAGTCCCTTGCAAACTTATTTGCGAATCTGCGTTTCACTCAGACTGGTTTACATGCCAGTTCTCTTCTACGAAATTCTACTGTTTCTGGTTATCGCCATGAGGATGAGGCAGTTCATCATTTTTTTGACCCTGGTAACGCATATGATTGGTACCGTGGCTCTGGTGCTACTCCACATCCATCTTATAGAGCTGGTACTTTTGGAGCTGGACCTTCCGGACATGATGATACTGTTGTAGCTCATGCTGATGATGAGTCAGACTAGCTAAAGACTTGATCTAGACACTACAGTTTTTGTCTAGATGTTATCTTTTTAGACTCTATCTATGTCTATGTATTCTTGGAAATGTTCCTACATTCTAAGATAATACTATTTTTATGCACTCTTATGTATGACTATTTTAGATGTTGAGTTTGTTGTTCCAAACTCTTTTATTATTATGCATTTTCATTTCAGTATTTATTGTCTCTTTTGGTTTGTACTTATGCTTAGCATTATCGTTTAGCTACTGCATCAACTCATAAATTGCATGTGACATTTATGTTATTTTCTTTCTCTTATGTTTGTTTTTCTTCACAGTTTATTCCTTAAGCATAAATTGCGGGAGAGCTTATCTCTTTGTAATTATTTTGCTTAGTGACAATGGAAAAGAAAAGGATCTAACATCTTTTTTAGGATAATATCAGCATAGAGGAGACAGTACCAAACACATTTTGAGATTTTCAAATCAAGACCAAGATATTATATCAGGTAAGGTTTGTCAATTATCAAAATGGGGAAGATTGTTGGCCCATTGGTCATGGTCAAACCAGATTTTAATAATTGGTCTAACCCTGTCTCGATATACGGGCTACTTGGACGAACAACGATAGCCTGTGCCTGCTACCATTCAAGACTTTGAAACTTGGAGCTGTATTTGTCGTCGCTCTGTATTTCAAATTATCAATGTACTTTTGTATTTTATTGAGTCTAGGAATACATTATAAATTGTGTCGTATTGACAAATAGACTACCCAAGAAATGGTTTTAAAATACTATTTCATTTTGAAAACAAGCCCACTCACAAAGCCCAAAACTACTTCCTAAATGCTTGAATATCCGAAAGCCCAAAAATCTGACTTGCAAACACAAAAACCAAACCAATTATGGAAAAACAGAATTCAGAGTGAATTTGCCGCGAATTCGGCTACCTGAACGTTGGATTTTAAACTCAGTCTTCCTGCGGTAACGGATGCAACCGCTATATGCTGAGATTTTCTAATAGAATCCTGTCCGAATTCTGTCTGAATTCTGCCAGAATTCTTCCGTTGGAAATCCTATAAATAGAGAAAAAAATTCTATCATTTCAACACACCAATTCACTTTCATATCTTTTCTCTCTAAGCTTACTACGATCTTCCAAAGCCCTTCTAAGATTTCTATTTCAAATCCCAAGCTAGTTACAATCCTTTAGTCAATTTGCCAGTGCGGTACGGTCTAGAAGTTTAGAGTCATTGTAATCAAGAGGCTTGATAGAAGTAAGACACTTCACAATTGAAGTTGGTCGAGTACTTCTGATCAAAGCTCGCGTTTGTAGATGTTGCAAGGACTTCGTATGAAAACTTGCAATCTTTCCATAGTAGATTTCAACTGGGAGCTAGAGTTCTCTCGACTGGATTAGTTCTAACAAGAGGGAGACCAGTATACATCGCCGTCTTTGCGTTTGCTCTTTGCACTTTACTTTTACTTTTTCATAACTCTGATAAATTTTTGTGATCTTGCTGCTAACAGTTTTTAATAGCTAATATTCCGCTGTCTACTCTATTCACCCATCCTCCCTAGAGTATATCCCTTTACATTTCGTTCCTGCAAGGGAGAGAGACATAGAGAAAGAGAGAGAGAGAGAGAAAGAAGTATGGGTCGAACCCATTAGCAACTCTTGTACTATGCTAAAGGCTTGGCCAGAGCTAGTCTTTAGTACAGTTTTAACATAAATTATTAGTAATTAGTTGGTAAATTAGTTAGTAAATTTATTAATAAAGTTAATTAAATTTTATAGTTAGTTGAAGATTGATATTAATTATAGAAGCATGGAAAATTTCCATAACTACATGATGGTTATGCGCCAATCCACTAATTCATTGAAGTCCCTACTTTGTGCTAGAAGTTATGCGACATAGTCAAAGAAGTATATATGACATGCATTCTTTATATAAATCGGTAGAACACCAGTCGTATATTATCTAGCCGCATATGTTCTTCAGACACAGCATTAAAAGACGTGTCACTTTATAATACGTGCATATGAAGGTTACACAAAAGACATTCTTACATTATCGTAATAATTTTGTTTGTCTGTATACAATACATTACTGCCACGTGGCACTATACGATAAAAACCTATGTGCCTAATCAGAAAAGTGCATACAAACTCTTACAGTTTTCTTTCTTATTATGTTATACGGCAGAGCAGTAACTATGCAGCATAACAGTTAGCTGAGAAGATTATGAACATTTATGATGTATATGTTTCAAGTTACAACTATTGTGTTAATGTATGGTTATTGAATCGTTGTAATGCCTGCCATGTATATTTTTATGTGCTAGAAACAATGCTTTTTGTGTTCCACGCACATGTAACCATTACAACGAGAATGGTTATAAATAGATGAGACTTGCTTCCCAAACCATCGAAAGTTGAGTACTTTTGAGCAGAATTGCTGCTCAAGTCTACCAGTGTGCCAGAATTAGCAAAAATTTTATGATTCATCTTTGGATCATCAACGGAGTAGAGAAGTCACCTGCTATAATTGGTCTTTACCATCATATTTTTCTCAAAAATTTTATACTTGTCATGCCATATATAAGTAACTTGGTTCAACTTACCAACACTTACCATCCTTCTTTCCCTGTCAAATATAAAATGTATCCAAGTATAAATGATGAAAGAAAGGAATATATATGTACACTCAGTGTGTCTTAAATGGATCTCTCCGAAAGATATGTTAAGCTCAGAAACGTCTAGCATACAGTGCATCTATTTTTGGAATATATTCTAGCAAGATGGCGACACTTCGTATGTGAGGCGTGAACTCCACCAAAAGTTCCAAAATTCTTGTTTTGCAATGCACCCTTTCAATTCAGGTTGTACCACTGCTGAAGATCTCATAATACCAATTCTTCCTAGGCCGAATCAATCCCATTGCCTCGGTGATTGTTCGAGGAACTCATGAAATCTTGTGCACAAGTTGTCCATGACCATGCAAGTCTCTACTCAAACTTTATCGTACTACTCGAGCTATTACTTTATCTCAGACTTCCACATCTCTATGCAGCTTCCAGTCCAGGGACTGCCTTTTTGATTAAAGGGTCCCAAAATCTTTCCATGTTCTATCTTTTAATCGGAACGACTACTTAATAGCTTACATGTATAAACTGAATGAACCATATTCCACGATGTACTCCAAACAGTGGCATATTCTATATAATAAGCATGCATCTGTGTGAAAGTATACATATGGCGGGTTCCAATATAAATATGGTGTAAAGAACTATCTATAGCAGCAAGTTTAATATTTTCATGTTCTATACAAATCAGATATGGAATGGGATTACTTACTTATCTATGTTGGTTCATCTCTTTAATTAACATGCAACAATTAGTGGTGTAGCGAACTAACACACAATTTCTATTTATTAAATGTAAAAGGAAGCCAGATACGAGTTCATTGAAGCCACTAACATGAACCAGGACTTTATTCGGCCGAGCGAGACTCCGAGCAAGTAATTGCATAAGCCAAGTCCGAGCGGCATCGTGCCGATTAATCATCTTGTTGAACTGAACGGAGAGGGGTGTTACATAATACATCACTTAGAAAATGTTTTGTCCTTGAACTTCATGAATACAAACTCAGCCTACTACATCATTTTTATACTCAACTTGAATTCTCCTTACATAACATTAAAGATCGCTTGAACATAACTTCCTATTTGTTTCCTAAATCCAAGCCACATTTATACCTTAGCCAATTTTATCGAACAACAACCTCCTCATATTTACTTTGACTATATCAAAAACTTAACCGTCAAATTATATGTTTCTATCCATACTGTGCTTTGTGCTGCTGCTCTTAATATACGTGGCTAACTATAACTAACCACACAAGGGACAACTTAGGACTAGGACATAGCCACTCAAACGATATTCCTCAATCATTTTGAATCCAAAAACATAACCAAGTCGATCACTCTCCTATTTGAAATTGAGCGTTACTACTAAACTAAATCCCAATAATCCTCAAGGCTTCAATTTTGAGTGACAACCAATCTTCCAAATATGACAAAATCAAGGTCCAAATCTGATGAAGTATCAATATCCGACTCTCGCCAAGGATTGTTACTATCTACCAAAGTTATCATTTGAATCATCTACATTCTATCTTCTGAAATTTCCAAACATTCGAAACAACCAATCAAATCTGAATCTCTTATTATGCATAACTTGATCACACTCTTCCATATACAATCTCAATTTCGTTAAAATCGTTCGAATCTAACCAGGTATAAATTTTCCATCATTCAATCCTCAAGAACAAATTTGATTCCTCTCTTACTTGTAATACATTGAAACCTGAATTCATCTTCACTCATCAACTTTCTTCTGATAAAAAAATATGATCCATCATATTCATTCTATTAACCAGTGATAACTCTTCCTATCAATCTTACGACATCAATATCAATGTGTTGTGGCACAGCAAAAATAAAGCCAAGAAACTCAGAGAAAATTCACAACCACAAAGACAATGATTTACGTGGTTCGGCCAAGATACCTACTTCCACAAATGAGAGTGATTTAGTTTCCACTATGAAGAAGAAAAGGAATTACAATAGCTCTCAACACTTTTCTTCTTTGTGATAGAGATCGAGTTATTGAGTGTAAGGAGAGAAGTGTTGAGAGATATTGTAATTTCTTTTCTTCTTTATAGTGGAACTAAATCGCCCTCATTTGTGGAAGTAAGCATCTTGGCCGAACCACGTAAATCATTGTCTTTGTGGTTGGAAATCCAATCCTATGTAGACTTACATATATTAGAAATCCAATCCTTATAGGATTACCATATATATGGTCAAAACCAATCTTATATAGGATTACCATATATATGGTCAAAAAAAGACATGGGCCTATTTTTGGACACTTTCCTTCACAATGTCCCAAGCATCCATCCTATGCAATCACTATGTTACCTCAAATAAGATTGATCAAAATCCAAGCCCGCTCCATTTGAAGGAACGCACTTCCATCAATATTTCCTCCGAGCACTCTATTTAGAATCACCCATCAACTCGTCATCAATGTTTCGTCCATCACTTTTACTTGACTATCACTAATGAGGCAAACTATCGATATGCAATCGATCTGACTAGTCCTTGATACCATCCCGTTCTTTTTTATCACAAGCCATGTGTGACCCCTTGTCCAGTTTCTAAACCTTTTTTTATAGTTTTTAATTATTAAATTAGGCTCCGAAATAAGTAATTAGAAATAACTAGTAGAGTAAACAATATTTTTAGGATTTAGATTGCATTAAATATTTAATGGAGGATAGATGTTCATTTAGTACGTATAGATATACCATGTATATATAAAATTAGATAGAGATTATTCAAATAATATACATGTATGGATTATATGCTCTTATCTATGGTAATTCTAAATAAGATTATAGATAATTTAGATAGATCTTAAATATATTTTAAATTAATCCTAATCATAAATGTACTAGGAAAGTAACTTCATCCATATCTTATCATTAATAACAAACTTCTATAAATCCTAAATATAAGTACATAAAATATAAAATAAATATATAGAAAACCGTTTTACTTTTCTTTCTTTTCAGTCAAAACTTGCCTCTACTTTTCGTCCAAAACAGCCCCAAAATTCGTCCCAAAAAATAACCCCATTTTTTGGCTGCCACATCGACTTGGAAGTGTCATATCTCCTAGTTTCGGACTCTAATTTGACTCTAATTTTTTGTTAGAACCGTATCGAGGTAAAATTTTATAAAATATATTTTAACTGATTTACTTCAAATTTATTTATTTCAATTTGCATAATTCTGTAAAATTATTTTAGTATCAGTTGTCTGAAATACGACCATGTTCCTATGTTTTTGAGATTTTCGGAGATTCTGAATTCATTTTCATGATTCGTTTGATATATTGGAAAGATGAAACTAAGACCTATAACATATAAATTTTTCAGAAATTAATTAGTTATGTTATTACTCTGTTATAATAATATAAATTCCAGACAATTAGAGATCCACCGAAAACATAATCTGTAAAATGTAAATTAATTTTCTCACAACCGATTTGAGATTCATGCGAACAGTCGATTTTAAAAATCTTGTAATGCTGAAATCTAAATGTTTTTTAACTCAAATTTTAAATTTGCATCGATTGACTTTTTGGTCAACAAAATATCGCGATTTACATGCCACGAATCTTATTTGCAAACTTGAATCTAATGACTTAAAGTTCATACATAATCTATAAATCAGAACTTAACATAGGAAAAATATAATTTAAATTAATTTTATTCAGAACTATTAGTAAGCTTCTTAGTGAAATTAATTATTTAGAATAATTGGTTATTCGTAGAATTCGTAGCTCTATCTTATGTTAAATTTGGTATGATGGGGGTATGTGGGTTGATGGCATGATTGAATAGCAAGTAGATTGGATTGCATTATCGAGAGATTGAGACTATCACCTTCGAAAACATGCAAGTATACCTTGCCAACTTCTACATTTTATTTCATGCATGTTTATTTTCATGTTGATCTATTCTTACTTTTTTTCTTTCTCATCATGTCATGTCATGTTTATCACATGCCTCTTGTACATGTATCACGACACATGTCTATTACTTGCTTTATGTGTTTATTTGTCACCATATTTTCTACTTGTAGTGATATAGTTTGCTTGGTCTTTGATTTTTGTTTTACGTGCATTTTTATTCCCTTGAGTTTGACTTGACTTGTCCCGTTGTCGAGGTCGACTGTTAGATATTGGCCAACGTTATCTCTAGGACTAGAAGCGTCCCATGGTATTACGGTATTATTCCATCTCTAGGACCATATTGTCTCATGGCATTACGGTAATAGAGACTTGTTATATTCAATCCCGAGACTGGGAGCATCGCATGGCGTCAAGGTATATATTAATTCCTTATCTAGTTGTTGCTTGTATTACTTGTTTCTTTTTCTGTATGTTTTTATACTGTTACATTTGCATGTATATTATGTATCTTGTTATGTCCCTTAAGAGGACCTGGTGATCTCTCCCGGTTATTGCTGAGCTCGCTTTATAAATTAGTTGGATAGTTGATGATTGTATCTCCAAGATTTAGTTTCGCTAATAGTACTTTTATTGTTCTTCCATCTTCTATATTTTATGATGACACTTATGTTGTATTGCCTAGTTTTGCAAGCTTTATTCTTATCATGAGCTTGTTCAAACACGTTTACAATAAGGCGGACGACTGTATACATATTCTTTATTCTTGTTATGTTTATTATATTTGTGGATTGAGATCTAGTTTGACTTATCATATTAGGAATGATAAAATATTCTAGGCAGCTTATACGGATTCGAGTTGGACTGGAGTCCACTTGACACGTAATTTGCCATCGCCAGGTACTCTAGTCCTATGTATTTTGGGACTAGAGTGTGACATAGTTTTTGTGATAGTCCATGCAGGTCAGAGCATATTGTCTCGGTTACGTTAATGTACCGAGTGAGCCTCTAATTAATATTAAGTATGAATATAATCTCAATCCACAACATATTTGAAAACTGTCATTGAATTCGAACATCTCCCTTGGCCTCCATATTTGTATTCGATTATTTCCTTTCACATCAAAATCCATGTTTCTTATCTCTAAGGGATAAATGCTCGTACTTGATGAAAGTTAGAAAAAATTAGCTATTATTAGGTGTACACTCCAAAGGTTAATTACATTGTTAGGTTAATTACTTTGACAAGTAAGGATATATTCGTGGGGTTATAACTTACATCATGAACACATTAAAAATTTTAAGGATTTATGAACACTATTGAATGACTTGATTTTTTTCTCTTAATGGCATAATATTGTACGAAAGATTAGTGGATTCAAAGGTGGGTAGAAGATATATTATCAAATTAAAATTATAGTTAAAAACATTATATATGAAAGGTAGACCTCTTACATGGGGTTAAAAAGGCAATCAAGTAAAATAAGATTAAAGATTAAAGTACTTTCGACTTCAAGTATTTTCAGAATAATATTAATATTTTATTGATTGAATTTTTAGAAGAATATTTATAATTTATTTGAGTTCATGTGAAAAAGAGACTTGATAATAGGAATTTGACTTTAAAAAAGAAGAGTCTTAAGTATTATATTTAAAATATTAATGTTTGATATATTGGATTTAAAAATTAAAATTTGAGGATCTGATTTATGTTTTGAATGTTGGGGATTAAATCATCAATTCAAAATTGAGTTTAAGTTTATAGACAAAAAAAATTCTAATATTTGAAGTTTGTAATATGATCGATTGAATAAATTTTGGGTGAAAAAAGTTTGAGCAAATGATGATAAAAGTGGACTTATATTTTAAACTTTGGGGATTTCAGGGAATATTAATGAATTTAAATTTCCAGGACGAAATCATTTTAAGGTGTGTAGAATGTAACTCCCTATCCAGTTTCTATTTTTTTTCTTAGAACTCTCAATAATTAAATTAGGCTCCGAAATAAGTAATTAGAAATAACTAGGGGAATAAATAATATTTTTATGATTTGGATTGTATTAGATATTTAATGGAGGATAGATGCTGATTTAGTATTTATAGATACACCATGTATATATAAAATTAGATATAGATTATTCAAATAATATACATGTATGGATGACGCTCTTATCTACGGTAAATCTAAATAAGATTATAGATGATTTAGATAAATATAAACTACATTTTTAAATTAATCCTAATCATAAATGTACTAAGAAAGCAACTCCATCCATATCTTGTTATTAATAACCAAGTCTTATGAATCATAAATATAAATATATAGAAAATTATTTCACTTTTCCTTTCTATCAGTCAAAACTTGCCTCTATTTTCATCCAAAAATGGCACCAAAGTTTGTAAAAAAAAAAGCATCGTTTCAGCAGCTACATAGACTTGGAAGTGCCATATCTCCGAGTTTCGGACTCCGATTTGACTCCAATTTTTTTTGTTATAACCGCATTAAGATAAGCTTTAATAATATACATTTTAATATATTTATTTCAAAAAATAGTACTGTAAATTCTTTTATTGTTAGTTGTCTGAAATACGACCATGTCTCGTTGTTTTCGAGATTTCGGGAGATCCCGAACCCTTTTTTGTGATCCGTTTGATATTTTGGAAGCTGAATCTAAGACCTATAATATACCAAAATTTTAGAAATTAATTAATTGTATTTATTCTGTTTAAATATTATAAATTATAGACAATTAGGGATCTATCAAAACTATAATTTGTAACTTGTAAATTAAATATGTCATAAAAGATTTGAGATCCGTGCGAACCATCGATTTTAGTTGTCTTGTAATGTTAAAAACTACATATTTGTGCACCCAAATTTTAAGTTTGTGTCGGTTGACTTTTTGGTTAACATATCTCTCGATTTGCATGCCATGACTCTTATACTGCAAAATTGAATCTACTAGATTAAAATTCATAGTTGCTCTATAAATTAGAACTTAACCTTGGAAAAGTATAACTTAAATTAATTTTATTAAGAATTATTAGTAACCTTCTTAGGAAAATTAATTATTTAGAATCATTGGTTATTCGTAGAATTCGTAGAATTCGTAGAATTCGTAGATCTAACTTATGCTAAATTTGGTATGATGGGGTATATGGGTTGAGGGCATGGTTAGATAGCAAGTAGATTGGATTGCATTGTCTAGAGATTGTGACTATATCAACTTCGGAAACATTCAAGTATAAATTGTCAACTTCTAAAGTTTATTTTATGCATGTCTATTTTCATGTTTATCTATTCTTACATGTTTTTTGCTCGTCATGTTTATCACATGCCTCTTGTATATGTACCACGACACATGTATATTACTTATTTTACATATTTATTCGTCACCATATTTTCCACTTGTCGTGATATTGTTTGCTTGGTTCTTGATTTCCATTTTACGTAAATTTTTGTTTCCTTGAGTTTGACTTGACTTGACCAGTAATCGAGATCAATTATTAGACATTGGCCTATGTTATCTCTAGGAGTGGGATCGTCCCATGGTGTTATGATACTAGAGACTTTTTATTCCATCTCTAGGATCGAAAGTGTCCCATGGTGTTACGGTAATAGAGATTTGTTATATTACATCTCGAGATTGGGAGCATCCCATGATGTTACAGTATTGGGATACGATCATACTAGGAGCATCCTATGGTGGGATATATTGATTCCTTACCTAGTTGTTGTCTGTATTACTTGTCTCTCTTTCTGCATATTTGTATACTGCTATATTTGGCATGTATATTATGTATCTTGCTTCGTAACGTCTAAGGGCCTGGTGATCTCTCGAGGTTATTGCTGAGCTCGCTTTGTAAAGTAGATGAATGGTTGATGATTTTATCTCCAGGATTCAGGTATCGCTAGTGGTACGTACTTTTATTGTTCTTCCGTCTTCTTTGTTTTATGGTGACACTTCTGCTGTATTGACTAGTTTTACAAGCTTTATCCTTATCATGAGCTTGTTCAAACACGTGTATTACAGGACGACCGACTATATTATATATTGTTCATTCTTATTATATTTTTTGTGGATTGAGATATAGTTTGACTTGTCATCTTAGGAATGATATAATATTCTAGGCAGCTTATACGTGTTAGACTTGGACTGGAGTCCATTTGATACGTAACTGGCCATTGTCACGTACTCTAGTCTTATATATTTTAGGACTGGAACATGACATGGTTTTTTTTATAGCCCATACAGGTTAGAGCATACCGTCTCAGTTACGTTATTGTACCGAGCAAGCCCGCAGTCAATATTAATATAATATAAATCTAAAGTGATTTGAAAACTCCATGAATTCGAACATCTTCCTTAACCTCTGTATTTGTATTCGATTATTTCCTTTGAAATCATAATACATTTTTCTTATATCTTTCTATTCCGGAGGGATAAATGCTCGTACATGATAAAAGTTAGAAAAATAGCTATTAATAGGTATACACCCATAAGTCAATTACATTGCAAGCTAAATTACTTTGATAATTAAGGATGTATTAGTGGGGTTATAATTTAAATTATGAACATATTAAAAAAATTTAGGATTTATGAACACTATTAAATGACTTGAATTTTTTTTCTCTTAATGGCATAATATTGTGTTTATGAAATACAGGTGGATTCTAAGGTGGGTACAAGCTAAATTGACAAATTGAAATTGTTATTCCCGAAACTGATGTAGTGGAAGAACGATCAGAAATTAGAGACCTCTTGCAAATAAATTTGCTCTCTATTATGATATAGCAACCGTCAAAAGCAGAGACCTCTTGTAAATAAATTTGCTTCTTGTTCTGACTTTATAGGATTTCAGAGACTTCTCCAAAACAAGTATGCTCTCCTAATTTCCTTAAGCTACTTGGAGAAGAAGAAGCAAGAAAGAAAGAAAGGCAACTCTGCTGGGGTGATAAAAAATCATTGCTCAAAGCAAGATTCGCCCTACCGTGATCTTCTTCCAGAAGCCAACAAATTTTGAAGGAACTTCTGGAATGCTCACTGTCACCTCTTGTACGAACTCGCCAAACTCCTTTGGACCCGGAAAGCAACTGTCATACAACTTTCTTCGTCTTTCAATTTCGAAGTAAGTCTTCAAAAGGGGCATGAAGAGAGTATTTATAGAGTTGGGTGGAAGCCGTAACCCTAATCATGGCCGTCAACTAATTGCTAAAAGATAGGAGCGAATAATGGAAAGATAGAACTAAATTAAATTTAAATCCCATAAAAAACGGATCTGAATAATTGATTCAATCTTTCCATAACCGCTCAAATCGTCCAATCAACTTAATTAACCGCCAACAACGCTCATATGCCCAACAGCGCAGCCCCTAATATATGTAAAAGCACAGCGCAAGCGCGTAGCCCCGCATGCACGCATACGCGTAAACGTGTAAATGTGCATATGCGCATAGCCTGCGCTAGGCTCTACGCATGCCCCTATGCATGCACCCATGCTTGCCCCTGCCAATGCACCTCGCCCATGTGTCGAGCCTATGTGCCTAGTGCATGCGAATGACACATAAGATGAGCGCACCAATGCAACGATAGAGCACAAAGTGCCATGCGCTGATGCTGACGTGCTAAGTGCTAAGCGTGGCAACAAAGCGCCACTTTGTGCCATTGAGCCCATGCGCCTAGCGCATGCAACTCGCACAAAAGATAAGCTCAACGATAAAGCACAAAGCGGCATGCGTCGATGCTGACATGCTAAGTACAAAGTGCGCCAACAAAGCGACACTTTACGCCCTTGAGCCCGAGTCCTAGTCCGAGCCCGAGTCCCAGTCTGAGTCGCTAAGCCCCTTCAGGGCTTAGCTCCTAAGAGAATAATTCCATGAGCATGACAAAAAGCATAAATGCTTCATTGAGGAGTTAATCATTTTTCCACTAGAAAAACACCTCCACATGGCACCCATGTGCCCTACCACACCTCATGTACACATCTTAACACAAGCAATGCTATATATTGAGATACTCACTTTTTGGTGTGAGCAATATGAGATTATCTTTATAGTACCAAAGGAAAAAATACCAACAATCCCCTACATATCTCAATATATGGGTTGAGCGTTCCCCAAAGTGACTGTCCAGCTTGCATTAGGATAGATGTCGCTTCGACTTGAATCTTTACGCATGGGTCAATTAAAAACATGATACAAGAATGGACTAGGCATTGAATTCTGTACCATAACTGCAATTCTTATCACTCACATAATGATATCAACTATACTGCTCGTCTGGTTTTGGTGTATTTATATTGGGTGTCTATAAGATTTCCCTCAAGAAACGGCCTATATCTCTATCTATACACTCTTGGTTAGTTCTTTTAAAGAGTCTTAGCATGAAGCCTTTCCGTTGCTTGTAGTACTACCTCGCTATGACATGGCCCAAAGTCGAGGCTATACCTCATGTAGTATCATACTATTGTAGCATGAGGCCCAGCTTTTTTATAGTACCAAAATACCTATTATGAAGCCTTTCACTTCCTTGCAGTGTTACGCCACAGTGACATGGCTCACGAAGTTGAGGATTTACCCTTTCTAGGTACCATATATGATGTCACACCACCGTAACATAAGGCCCAGCCTCTTTATAGTATTTCCTAGCACTCTTTATTCTACAACATTAGGCCTACTTGCCTATGTGCGGTGCTATGCCGTTGGGACTTGGCCTGAAGCCGAGACTGTAGTCTCACGAGGTACCTCATGTGGTGTCACCCTACCGTAGCATGAAGTACTATACTCCTTTGTAGTGCTATGCTACCCGTGCTGCTGTAAAGCTCGCCGAACATTCCAAATGCCCAAGAACTTATTAAGGCTTCCAAGCCATCCTCCTCTAGGACATTGTTCTATATAAAGAATAAATACTAGACAATAGTGGTTATGGATATAACCCCTCAAAGTCTCAAAGGACTACCCACTATTCCTGATATTATACCAGTCAATGGTCCTTCCTTGAACCAAAAGCTATATGCCTGGTAGATTTCTCTTTGAACCAGTAGCATAAAACTTTATGGTAGTATTGCATAGACACAATATCAGAGGTCCATCAAGCCCACTTCTTGCTGAGTCCTCGATCAGCTGGTGCTTGAGGCCTTGATGAACGGATTCGTCAGATTCTTCTAACTTTGAACATCACTCACTGTAATGATCCACGCTTGATGTGCTCATTCAATGCCGTGTGTCCTAGATGCACAATTCTCTTTTTATCATTAAAGAGATCATCTGATGCCACTACTGTAGCCACCTGGTTGTCGCAATACATCGATATCATTTGGATTTTTGTACCAACCATGGGACGATCGAGCCTAGTTGTCATAATACATCGACATCACCCTGATTTGTGCATCAACCACAGAAAGATCGTTCCTAGGCTCCTAAAGTCATTCTGCTTCATACCTGAAGCAATTCTTCTTTATCCGCTGTAGGTAATAAAACTCAAATTCCACAGTGAAAGAAATGTCTACTTCTTTGACTTCCTCGATATAGCAACACTACCTATGGATCTACTTCTTCGACTTCCTCGATATAGTAGATCCACTTATATAGAAGATGTTATCTCTTATTTCTCTCCTTCTGAGCACCAACTGGATCTACTCTCTTCACATCCTTCGAAAGATCAACACTTGGATTGCTTGTAAACCAACTCGGCATGTCTACAACAAAAGCTATGTCAGGCCTGATGGTACTTGTAGCCTACATCAACTTCAGATGATGCTCGATTATACCATCTATCTGACGCTTCTCCATAATCTGGCTTCAACTTTTGATCACACATGTAAGGAGTATCGATCCCTAGAAAATCCTTATATCCATAGTGTATGAGCAACTTTCAACGTAGAGAGGTTGTGACAGAGTAAGATCAACTCCCGTCCGAATTATTTGAATCCCTAGGATGACATCCGTATCTCCAATGCCCATCATACTAAATCTAGATGTGAGAAACATCTTTGTTCTAATGATACATCAGTATGTCATCCACATGATGAGTCCTCCATTATTCGTCTAATCCAGTATCGATGACCCTGTAGCCTTTTGACCAAATAACCTGGTCAAAGTCCTGAAGCCATAGATTGGAAGCTTACTTTAAACCGTACATAGAATTCACCAACTTGCAAACTTTGACTTCAAGACCCTGAACGATAAATCCATCTGGCTGTTGTATGTGAATCTCTCATGTCATTTCTTTATCCAAAAATATTGTCTAGACATCCATCTGAAGATAAAAAAACTTATGAATAACAGCCGCGATAATTATCCTGATAGTTGACATCTAGCCATTAGAGCATATGTGTCAACCTCACCAATCTCATGTTCTTAAGCAAACCCTTCTGGAAGCCAGTCTAGCCTCGAACTCACCATCAGTTCCTTCAGCCTTCATCTTCTTCTTCTTGAAGATTCGATAGGTTTAGCGCCTTCAAGAAGATTAAATAACACCGACTTGTAATTGAATGCAATAGAGTCATTCCTACTATTGACTCACTTTTCCAGAAGATTGTGTCTCTGGTCTTTATCACCTTATCAGCCAATATGTGATAGATGATAAATTCATCTCCGAAGTCTTTCGACATTCTTACTTGCTTTGCTAATTGCTTAGCAAATACTAGTTCCAGAGTTGTCTCAAACGACAACCACCTTCTGTACTATCACTTCTTTGGAAGTACTTGCTTCTTCGGCACCAACAATGTTCTCCGAACATCCGCGAAAAAAATGTTCTTGTCCCTTGCAAACTTGTCTTCAGAGAATTATGCGTCACAAGACACAATGATTTGAATGATACAATATCAAAGAATCTTTGAGCGTATCTTTTAACAGCTTATCCAGAAAAAATATCATCTTGGTCCTCGTCCCTGGCTTCTGAATCTTGATATCCCGAAGTTTCATGTACATAAAACACACCCACACTCGAATGATATTCAGGTCAGGTCTAATCTTGAACTACTATTTATGAGAAGCAATGATAGATGTGGCGATCGGTACTTTACTTGGAAATAAACATAGCAGTAAGCACAATCTATCCCCAGAAGTGTATTGGAAGACCCGCAATAAAGATATCATCATCTCTAGCAGCGTCCTGCTCTTCCTCTCTAAAACTACATTGTATTAGAGATACTACTAAGCTATCGTTTCATAGCCAATTCCATGTTTATAGCAGAACGATACAAATCCACGAAAATGATACTCTCCGCCTTGATCAATCATGAGTACATAATAAGACTACAGAGTAGTTATTTCATAGACAATTCCATGTTTATTGCATAACGATGTGAATTGAAGAAAATGATACTCTCCGTCTCAATCACTTCTGAGCCACTTGAGTTGTCAATCGGCTAGACGTTCAGCTTCGCCCCTGAAGTCCCTGAACTTCTCGAATGCCCCATCTTCCGATATGATTCCATCAAAAAATTGGTTATGAAGGTATTAATATACTTCAATCTGGTTCCTGTGGAGAATTGATAAAAGTCATAGATTTCTGAGTGTACCAACTCCTGAAGATATGCACTTTAGTATAATAGTCTAAGCAGTCTACTGACAATCTTTGTCCCATACACATAATTCATAATCTTCCACCCCCTTACCCCCACATCTAGCGATAAGGTCTCGACTAGACATCTTGAATATGCTATTATATAGCACATGTCCCAGTCCATTCTTCACAACTCAATTAAGAAACTACATTATCATCAGAAGTCCGAACATTCACTTGATATTTGTTTGCCATGACAAAATATTGAACGAACTTTTGTATTCAAACGTGTAAAAAGTACAAAAAAGAACTCCTGAATAGGAAATTTAAGTACAAGAATTTCTGGAAAAGTGTGACGATGTAGATCGAGCACTGCAGCGGCTCCTTTACCCCGTTGACGATCTGAAGACGACTTGAACTTGCTCTGACTTTCTAACGCTCGAGATTGGTACTCGAGGTTGCTAATCAGAAAAATACCTACCTTTTTAATGAAGAAGAACTCCTTCTATTTATAGGCCTAGCACATATGCGATGTGCTTGAGGTTTGTTGGGCGCCGGAGCGTTGTGCGTTGAGATATGAAAGAATCTGCTATCATTATACGGTGAGGGCTGCTGCTGAGCAGAAATGTGGCGGACGTTAAGATTCCCTCCTATCAATATCTTCAGATAGTTATCAGCATAACCGAATAAACAACGCATGGCGTGCATCTATTGCTCGAGACTTTTTGTTTAGATGTAGCCGAACGGGTTTAGCTTCTATTCAGAGAGTCGGATTTTGTATCTATCTTTGGGGCAACAGTTTTAAACAAACCTGATTGGATATTGCCCTTATCAACAGAACCAAATTCTGTTCTTATCTTCGGAGGGATGTTTTAAATAAAACTGATTGGATATTGCTCCTATCAACAGAACTAAACTCCGTTCTTATTAGGAGCGGTGGTTTAAACAAACCGGTTAGGTCATATCTGAAAAGATATAGGTGCCAGACTAGCCCCGTGGAACAATGCCATCTCATAGGACTGTGCATCTATACGAGTTGTGCTTCGGGTGAGGCTTGATGTCACTGCGCTTTTTAGGTGACGAGAAGACTTGTGTTTCGAAGACGACAGAGTCACTATGCTTTTGGACGACGAGGAGACTGTGTATCGAAGGCAACTAAGTCACTGTGCTTTTAAGCGACGAGGAGGCTTGTGTTTCAAAGACGATGGAGTCACTACGCTTTTGGGTGACGAGAAGACTTGTGTTTTGAAGACGACGAAGTCACTGCACTTTTGGGCGACGAGAAGACTGTATTTCAAAGACAACTGAGTCACTGCACATTTGAGTGATGAGGAGACTGTGTTTCGTAGACGACGGAGTGTTTGCAATGAACAAAAGTTTTATTACAAACTAAGAAAAAGAGTACAAGAGTACAATTGATTTTTGGGGAAGTACAACTATAGAAATCTGATCAGAAGATCACTTATCCCTTGGACGATATGATATCGAAGATACAAGCCTCTGGAGAATGCATCAACACTTTAGCAGGAGATTATGATCACTCTTGATGCTCTGAGATTGATTTGAAACTCTATTTATAGAGTTCTTGAAATAACTATTTAGCAGTTATTCTGGATTGTGCGCGCTTCAGGTTGCGCACCTCCTGTTCACTTGCGCAAATGGTTGCACTAACTGCTGTGGACGTGTGGCATTATTTGATTGAGATGCGCATTGTCATGAGCAGTATAGTAGGCACGTTCTGCGAAGTTAGTGGCTTACGTGCCACGTCACTCTGTCCTGAACACCATTTGATCACCTTGCGCATGCTTCATCAGGTTGTGCATGGGCGCAATGTAACAACATGCACGATCGGTTTGCACCAAATTTTGTAGATGCGTGGCATCGTTTGATTGAGTTGCACGTGGTTATGGGCAGTGTAGTGGGCACGCTCAGCGAAGTTGATGGCTTGCGCGCTACGTTACCCAGTTTTAAAATAAGAGTTGATCAAGTGGCGCCAATTTGTGAGGTTGTGCATAGGCGCAACTCAACGACTGGCGCCTTTGACTAGATCTTCTGTGTTGTACTGATTAATCCTCGTGCCATATAGTGACTTGCGCGAAACAGCTGTAAGCATTAATTACATGCTGACAAAATCTTCTCGAGCGCCGCGTTACGCGGGATTCGAATGGATTTTCCTTAATCTCCATGCTGTCAGTTTTTAGGAAATGATGATGCCGTTACAGCTTCTCGAGGAAGTGCACCACGTGTCACTCGCGCAACCTGACTCCAGCGCAACCTGGAGTTGGCGCAGCCTGATGCTGCGCAACTTGATTGTTTGGCACAATATAATTTTTTAACGCCATCTGATGATTGAACACATTAATAGGTGGCACAGTTTAATTTTTTAGCCTCTACAAGTCCCTCTTCAAAGTTTTCAAAACTTGAAAATTCTTGAAAGTTTTGAAATACTTTGAATTATGCTAGTTTTGTTTGGATTGCGCCAAAGAACTATCTGTGTTGCGCCAGTCAACTTGAGCCCGATTCTTCAGCATGGATTGCGTAACTGTTTGGGCTATAAATAGCCTTATGCTCTGTGCCTTTCATTTCACTAGCATAATTTTCTCGAAACCCTGCCTCCTCCTTTAACCACTCTGTCTCTTCTTCTTCCTGATTCAGAAGCTTCTTCGACAAACCCTAATGGCACCCAGGAGATTCGATGTTAAGAAAGAAAAGGGCTTCGCTGAGCCTGTATCTCGTGCTTCATCATTCAGAGAGCAGCGACATGCATGTCAGTACGTTCCACCTTCATCACGACGAGAGACTGTAAACCCGGCCATGAAAGATAAGCATTAGACCCAATCATCGATCACCCTATTTAGGGTTTGGCTGGCTCCTGACATCGTGCACCCACTTCTTTTTAGAGTAGGGTGCAACTCATAACTAGGGCCTCCCTTTTTAGGGTTTGGTTATTACCGACCCATGTTGTACGACGCTTCGAAATCTGTGTTGTATTTTAGGCACAATTTTGTAAGACGCAGCATAACATGATTGTTTTGCGCAACCTGATGGTTGCGCATGTTGAGTGCGGCGCAACAAAATGTCGCACAATCTGACTAAATAGAGTATTAAATACTCGGTTCATTCCCAACGATGAACCTATTTATGGGGTGCTCTTTTTCAAAAAGTCTTTTTACTTTCTCCCTCGTTAAGTGATACGCGCCCATTTATTGGAAAGATAAAGAGTCGGCGGGTGCTGATCTCTGTTGTATATATATGAACATGAAGTTCTACCTTCATTTTTATTCATTCTCATGGCATCTAACATGAAGAAGGGTACGAACAACAGTGACAACGGCAAAGCTTCTGAGGAGAAGTTACACTCTGCGCCTGCAGAGTTTTCGCTGGAAGCTGACCCATCCCTGAGGGCGGAGAACTTCCTCAACTGTTTTGGCCTGACCCCAATAGTCTTCGCTCATTCCAGAGGTGGGCCATCGTCTTCTTCCGAAGAGCGTGGCGCCTTAGAACGCAGGGAAGAATTCCTTTATTTGATGCATCGTTCGGGAATCCATAACATTGAGGAACTGAGTGCTGCCTTGCATCAGACTGAGGACGGGAAGAAGAAGTGATGTGATACGAAAAAGTCTTTTTACATAAGGGCCTATAGCGCCTATGTTTGTAGTGTCTGTCCTCTTTTCCATTTTGAAATGAAAAATGGGACTTTATTAAATCCTGGCGCATTTGAGTTTTGTTGTGTAACTGTCTTGACACGTTAACTTTTCTCGGTTAACACAAATTTCTGAACGATATGTGGCACTTTTCATGCTTTCATGCTTCGTTCTCCCCGAAATATATGCCTATGGACGTACATAATGTTCCAGCTTCAATTGTACATGAATAATTGCCATAATAAAGGAACATTTACTGTATTCTCTTTTTTTTATGCTTGCAGGAGACCAACTGACAAAAATTCCCAGAACTGGCATCGATGATCTTAGATGTTATGAAGTTGAACCACCTTTGACACACACATCAGAGAGCTCAGAACTCATCATGCTTAAAAGGGCTTCCTCAAGATGGTAGGAAGGGCCTTTATACATGAGAGTTGGACGGTGGAGAGACAGAATTAGGAATCATATCATGAGGGTGATCTAATTCCTACTTCTCATGAAGGGTCGTCTCTTCTCCACCAGTTGTATTGATAGCAGCTTTTCTTCGAGCTGCTGCACTCTGGGGTTCTCCTCTCGTCTTTCTGAGAGAGAAGACTGTAGAAGCATGGAAAATATGGGATTCATGCGGATCACAACTGACCGCATGAGTACTTTGGGACAAAGAGGTCCGCATAAAGAAGAGCTGCATGACAGACTCGGCATGCCCCCCTGCGGCCCATCTTCACTATCTCACAACCAGACTGATTTGAGCCGCAGAAAGAATAGTTACTTATGCAGCTAAGCTGATCAACCCTTCTGACAAAGCTGACAGCTCTGACACTCTGACAAAAAGAAGATAAGACATGATCAGACAAAATGTCATGTCACCAGACTGGACATAGTCATGCGGCTAGAAGGACTGCGACCCGAGCCGCATGAACCTTATGCGGCTTAATCCATGCGCGCTTTATGCGGCCAAGGGTGACTGCAACCTGAGCCGCATGAGCTTTATGTGGCCCAGAATATAGAATCTATGCGGCTGAAAAAGTCCCCAAGCAATATGAGGACTAAAGGAGACTACGACCTAAGCCGCATGAATCTTATGTGGCCCAGCATGGCCGAACACTGAAAGACCTATCTGGCTCAAAATGACTCAAGCAGACTGATCCTATCCTACGATAGGACACGTGGCAGGCTGACCAAGTCTCAACCACCCAGATTTGCTGCAACAAAATCTCAACAAGTCACCAGCTGGCGGTCAAAGAGAAGGTCTTTGTGTGTTGTTGTAGCCACGTGGACACGTGGCCATCTATGCGGCTCAAGATATATATCACTATAAATAGCAGGGTACCACACCCATGCAAAAGGCTGGCAACCTACGAAGGACAATTTCTTCAAAAGCAAGAATCCTGTCAGATAGTCCAAGGAGTAAGGCTGAGTTGCTACACTTTCCAGAGCCTCTATCGTTACCCCCCAGAGTCAAATCTAAACAATTATACTTAGATTGTTTCCTAAGATTTCTTTCTAGGATTTCTCTTGTACAAGCGAGTTTGCAATCAAGTTCAATTCCTCTGTAATTCTTGTTCTTGATATTTAATGGCAAACACGATGGCGGCTCTGCTGGGGACATCCTTCTCCTCTGATGAGAAGTTGGTGACGCAATCTGACGTGTCCAAGCTTGGCACTACGTAGCAAATGCTCGTGGTTCGTTTTGACCAACGAGCATTCGAAGAATTGCTCTCTGAAGGGAGCACCAGCCCATCACAGAAGCGAGCCAACCCAAAGAGAACCCGCAGGACGTCGAAGCGCAAAACTGTTGCCCCCGACCAGGTTCTCGAAGAAGCTCCTTCTGCTGCCCAAGACGGTGATCAAACCTCTTCTGCGACCTTGCTTCCGACCGCGGAGAACCCTACTGTCCCCAAATCCAGCAAAGAAAAATACTACGATGCTGAGTTTTTAGGGGCACAAGGGAAATCTATGCGGACGAGGAATGTAGTACCCCGCTCCGCGAAGGCACTAGATAAACAGAGAGATCGAATTGCTGGCTCTGCAACAGAAGACGATTAATCTGGGTGAGTGGACAAAGACTCATTTTATGATTCGCTTGCGCCTAATAAGAATCTGAGCTTTTGAATGAATGTTATTGCTAATAACATGATGCTAGACTTTGAGTATGCTTAAAAAAGAACCCGCACATTGTCTGCTAAGAAAGAGAACGGTTTCCTGTTTGAAAAGAAGATGGAATTGTTTATGAATTGCTCGATTGATGCATGATGGTTTCATTTGATATTGCATGTGCATTGGGGTATCCACTTAATGACGAGCTGAACCCTAGATAGTCACAGCGGCTAGCGACGAGCTGAACCCATGCGAGTCACAGCGGTTAGCGACGAGCTGAACCTAAGAGTCACAGCCGCTAGCGACGAGCTGAACCCATGCGAGTCACAGCGGCTAGCGACGAGCTGAACCCGTGGGAGGCACAGCGGTTAAGATGGAAATGATATGTGGCTTTTCAAAGATGTTTTCAAAAAGAAATATAAACTGACTCTGTATGCATGGAATGAACATAGGTAAAAAGTAGCAAGATCACATCACAAGAAAATGTTTTCTCACTAAACGAACAGTAATCGTTTCAGACAAATGTAGCCCCTTTGTTCACAATCACCAGTATGCTGATATACTGACCCACCATCAGTCTGCATGCAGGTGCACTATGCATCGAAAAGGATAGTCCGAAGCGATAGCCCAAGCCTCATCCTCAGGAACCAGAAATCAGAAGAGATGCCAAGAGATGACATCTGTTGCAAGAGTTTGGTTTTGTATATAAAGGGATGTAATGTATGGGAACGGGATCATTGTAATCTGTAAAGTTCTGAGAGAATGTAACATTGTATCAGAGAGAATCGAGAGCTTGTAATCTGTTCAAATGAAATCAGTAAAGAGAATTGTTTTTTGTTACCATTGTGTTCCATGCTTGTATTCTGAAATATGTTTCGCTGCTGCTTCAATTATCTGCGATACATTCCGCTGCGTATTGTCAACCTTGTCTATCTTGTCTTGTTCTAGGTCTTGGCCTTGTGCAAGTGCAACTTAGGCTTGCACGGCATCACACCTTAGCGAACGGTCCCAAAGAGCCCGAAGTGAGGATGAAAGGACTCTGCGGGATCGGGGCATGATAGAATGGTATTAGAGCAACATGATCCTCTGGCCAATTTTGATTCTATTGAATTCGAAGATGTTTTTCTGATCAAAAATTTCTTGCCTGCTTGATATCATCAATGAAATGAACGTTCCATACAATAAGTCCGTAAATATTTTTATGTTGCCAGTTTTTATCGATTTGATTGATTGAGATTGAAATGCTTGATTGAACAAGAGTTGTGATATGATCTGAATTGTGATTTCATGGATTGATGATGGCAAAAGATGAGGACTATCGCTGCTAAAGATATCATAAGTTTCTCCTTAAGTTTCGAGGATGAAACTTCTTTTCGGTAGGTAATTATGTAGTGCCCCGCTCCGCGAAGGCACTAGATAAACAGAGAGATCGGATTGCTGGCTCTGCAACAGAAGACGATTAATCTGGATGAGTGGACAAAGGCTCATTTTATGATTCGCTTACGTCTAATAAGAATCTGAGCTTTTGAATGAATGTTGTTGCTAATAACATGATGCTAGACTTTGAGTATGCTTAAAAGAGAACCCGCACATTATCTGCTAAGAATGAGAACGGTTTCCTATTTGAAAAGAAGATGGAATTGTTTATGAATTGCTCGATTGATGCATGATGGTTTCATTTGATATTGCATGTGCATTGGGGTATCCACTTAGTGACGAGCTGAACCCTAGAGAGTCACAGCGGCTAGCGACGAGCTGAACCCATACGAGTCACAGCGGTTAGCGACGAGCTGAACCCAAGAGTCACAGCGACTAGCGACGAGCTGAACCCATGCGAGTCACAGCGGCTAGCGACGAGCTGAACTCGTGGGAGGCACAGCGGCTAAGATAGAAATGATATGTGGCTTTTCAAAGATGTTTTCAAAAAGAAATGTAAACTGACTCTGTATGCATGGAATGAACATAGGTAAAAAGTAGCAAGATCACATCACAAGAAAATGTTTTCTCACTAAATGAACAGTGATCGTTTCAGACAAATATAGCCCCTTTGTTCACAATCACCAGTATGCTGATATACTGACCCACCATCAGTCTGCATGCAGGTGCACTATGCATCGAAAAGGATAGTCCGAAGCGATAGCCCGAGCCTCATCCTCAGGAACCAGAAATCAAAAGAGATGCCAAGAGATGACATCTGTTGCAAGAGTTTGGTTTTGTATATAAAGGGATGTAATGTATGGGAACGGGATCATTGTAATCTGTAAAGTTCTGAGAGAATGTAACATTGTATCAGAGAGAATCGAGAGCTTGTAATCTGTTCAAATGAAATCAATAATGAGAATTGTTTCTTGTTAGCATTGTGTTCCATGCTTGTATTCTGAAATATGTTCCGCTGCTGCTTTAATTATCTGCGATACATTCTGCTGCGTATTGTCAACCTTGTCTATCTTGTCTTGTTCCAGGTCTTGGCCTTGTGCAAGCGCATCTTAGGCTTGTATGGCATCACGCCTTAGCGAGGACGAACAGTCCCAAAGAGCCCGAAGCGAGGACGAAAGGACTCTACGAGATCGGGGTGTGACAAGGAAGAGGCCGCATAAGAGAGATGAGCAATCTGTATATGCGACAGCCAACTCTGCCCGCAGGCAGGTGGCCCATGCGGTAGCCAAATCTGGCCGCAGGCGGATGGCCCATGTGGCAGTCAACTCTGGCCGCAGACAGATGGCCCATGCGGCAGCCAACTCTGGCCGCAGGCGGATGGCCCATGCGGCAGTCAACTCTGGCCGCAGATAGATGGCCCATGCGGCAACCAACTCTGGCCGCAGGCAGATGGCCCATGCGGTAGCCAACTTTGGCCGCAGGCAGATGATCCATGCGGCAACCAATCCTGGCTACGGACAGGGTGTCTCATGCGGCCCTGTCAGAAGCTCTGTGTTTGACCGTCTCTCATACGGGCCCGACTCCATGCGGCCCATTGAGAATGTGGAATATCCCAATCTGGACTCTTCTTATTATGCGCCTTTAGGTGCTAAATCGAAGAAGTCTAGGGCAGTGCGGACCCAACAAGCCCAGTCAACTGTCCAAGTTGCTGACCGTCAGCGGACACCGTTAACTGTTATACGGGCTCCTAATGGAAAGTTGTACAGAACCACCCGCATCCAGTCCCCCAAGGCTAACGGACAGGGTGGGTTTCAAAAGTCTCCCTCTAACGATCGAGAGCAAGTGCTTTTATTAGCCTCGGATTAGGGAACAAACATGATACCTACGCACCCGTATGCTCGGGATACCCGAGTCCATAAATTGGATGCAAAGGTAGATCAGTTGGCTATCGACTTGCGAGAGGTGATTACTCACAAACGCAAGGAGAAAGAAGCAACCTTGGCATGTGATGAGCCTTTTTCGGAATGTCGTTGCACCCAGGTCATCATCAACTGCTGCTGCGATAAGTCAGCAGCACCTGAAGATCGGCAGTCCATTTTTTAATGACTGCACCAGCCAGCACTTGTCCGACAACGACTTGAGGAACAGGTGCAAATCCCGTAAGACAAGGAATTCCCTTTTGCCTCATGTAATTCAACTCGGAAGGTTCTTTCCGACAAGGAAGAAAAGAAGACAGTCTCTTCCAGCCCGACAATCTCAGCCAGCACTGCAAGGAAACTCTCGTCTGGAGGGTTGCCACCAACAGCCACAGGGGGTTACCTAGGCACTCGATCCGGAAAGAAGCTCCAAACACCTGGGGGGCATCCTCGACCTCCCTGGGGATAGATGAAGATGGGGGTAGTAGTCCTCTCAATGTATGCGACAACCCGGTGTTCTAAGAGCATACACAGGGGGTAGCGATCTACTGGAATTACGCAACAGACATAGACGTCGCTGAGGGTGACCGCCTTCGCCAAGACGATGCGGCTTCCTGCATAGGGGGTAGCACCCCTTCTGAGTTCGAAGAGAAAGACATTCCGACATTCCCCGATGATTTTTTGGTACGAGGGTACGACATGGAGAGCACCTCTTCTACGATCCTTTCCACGTCTACCCACGTGCGGACAGTCTTTATGGCCGACGATGATCATAAAGTGCCTACTGACCGACAACATCTAGAAGTACTTGAAGCTATGCTCATGTCCTTGGTCAAGTCAGTAGACGAAATCAAGGCTGCCTTGCCGACTCAACCGACAAGGACGCCTGGACAAACAAGCTTGGGACCCGCAGTCAACGCGGACTCCAACACGACCGCTCCTCCTTTGGGTGACAATCCTCTATGAGCATCCGCTTCTTCAGCTGTAGATGAAGCCAAGAAGGCAAGGAGGGAAGTCCAGGAGCTTCGAGCAATGTTCAATGCTCGAGACTCCTTCCGGGACCTCAGAATACGGCAACCATATCCCGTTGCGTGAAGAGATGTTCCTTTTTTGCTACGATACAAACCATTTCATATTGATTCGTATGACGGAAAGATCTCTGCTAGTCGGTACATGACTTATTTCGAGGTCACAACTGACCATTTGTCGCATAGCGGTGCCATCCTCACGCAATTATTCATCGGAGCATTGGAGGGGATCACGTTCGACTGGTACCGCAACCTTCCGGACAACTGCATCTATTCTTTTGAAAGCTTAAAGCACATGTTCCTAGAAAGATTCTACGAAGTGGAATATGATGTGACAATGTCATCCCTCATGGAAGTCGTTCAGGGGGAGAGGGAGCTAACAAGAAACTATATCGAGAGGTTCCGCCAAACCGCAATGAGATTGCCCCAAGACAATCCCGAAAGCTCCTTGATTGAAATCTGCCAGTAGAAGTTGCTCCCCGCAATCAGCCTCTGGATGGGTGAAGATCAGTTCAGGGATTAGACGACCTTCATCATAAGCGCCACCAATGTGGAGGCGAAGTTAAAGAAGGCTCGCCAGCTAGGATTATACATCCCGGATGGAGAGGTCAAAGGCAAACATCCTAGTACCACCCCCAATAACAATAACACTGACGGTACCTCCAATAATCGAGACAATAAAGGCAAACAGGCCATGGTCGCCGGTACGACCAAGAAGCCTGAACAAAAGCAGGCAGAAGCTCAGTAGCCCAAGGTGAATTACTCATTCGAAGATAGTCATGTCAAGACTAACTTCGACATGCTCTTGCAAGGGGACAGGATCCAACTCCCTCCACCAAAGCGTGAGCCTCGAGCGGCGGAGATGGAGGACCCAAAATACTGCCATTTCTACCGCTATGTTCATCATCCCACTCAAGACTGCTTTCACTTATCGACTCCAAAGCTCTGTCGCTAGACTTTGAAGAGGTTATCGTGGTGGCAAACATGGTATCAATTCAGTTCGGTGACTTCCCCCAACAAGTACTCATGACGGGGTAATACCTGTCCCCCGGGCAACGATGGAGGTTACTAATCTTCTCTCCATCCGGGACCAGACGACTGGCTTGGTACCTCTCACCACGTCACGAGGAGAGGTCATGTGGGTGCACCCAGATTTAGTGCCCGAAGTTACTCAAGCGGCGTCATCTCCAGCCAACAAGAAGAAGGACAGGAAGTCCAGATCCTGTCATACAATTTTAACCTAAGATGAGGAGGCGGCAGCCGTTGTCACCCGGTCTGGGCACAAGTCCAGCCCACTTTAGGTAGTTTAGTCGAAGACCCTTGTTTGCCATTAAAATTCTTTGATTGCAAATTTTAATACAAACAGAACAGTGTTACAATATAGGACTTAGACGTAGTCCTAGGAGTACACTTTTGTTTAATCTGGGTCCCTTGTGCCGATGGAGTGAGTGGTAATGCGTTGACTCCGTTGACGATCTGACGACGGTTATCGGTTCTCTGAAGGTCTGGATTGCTCTGGGTGCTGGAGCTTGCTGAGAGGAGGAAGACGTTGAATGTCTGTATCTGCCTCTTTGGTGGTGCCAAGTCTCTGTGTGTTTGTTGTATATCCTCTGCGTCTTCTGTGCGTGAGTGAGAAGGAAATGATCCCTCTATTTATAGTGTTGCAGGCTGGCTGCTCATGCACTGCGCCGGTACATGGAGATGCCACGTGGTGATTGCTGATGGAGGCGCATGGATGATACGCCCTAATCGAAGGGTAGACTTCTTTACGTTGTTGTTGTGAGCCGGCACGTAGCAAAGGAGAAGATCTTTCTATTGCTGAGATCTTGGGTGAATCGAGTCAAAGGACACGTGTCATCGGCCCATGGCTCGAAGATCTCGGATTTGGTAGAGAATGATCAGGCGAGATGCGCCTTGGATCGGGCGCATGAGGAGGCTGCGGTTCATAACCTTTAGGAGTTTCGAACCATTCTAGGCGCATGGCTTTTGAGGCACATGCAGGCAACTTTCCTTCTGTCTTTAGGGATCAAAGAACAGTCTGGGGCACATGGCTTTTGAGGCGCATGCAGATTTCGGCGTATGGCTGCAGAGGCGGCAGCAGCCATCGGTGGAGAAGTAATGATGATGCTGACGTTGCCGACGCTTCGTCTTCTAAAAAAACTGTCAACTGTTCAGACTTTGGGAGGTGTGCTGCCAACTCTGTCAGTTCAGCATTTAATGTTGGTGACATTCGATAGACAGCTGAGTGGGCGCGTCGATTGACGTTCCACTAGGCGTATGGGGACGCACGGGGGCGCATCCCCTATGAGGCGCTTGTTGTTTATGATGCGCTTGACGCTGAGGGGCGCGTCTGTATGATGCGCCTGATGTCGGAGGGCGCGTCGGGGTGATACGCTACCTGGCCGGCGCATCTGATACGTCTTTAATGATGCGGCTGTTACGTTCTTCGAGTGCTTTAAATAGCTGTTTGGCTGAATTCGGGGCATCCAGTTCATCCATTTAATGCAAATTCATTGCACGGAATTCGAAGAGCCATCCACTTGGCGCGTGGGTTTGATTTGCCCGGGCTATAAATAGTGGCATGGAGAGAGGGTTTGCTTCTCGTTCTCTCACGTACTTCCGATATGAACTTGTGTATTCAAGTGCGCTCTATTGACGAAGTGCTCCCGAGGGTGAAGATGCGACGTCGTGTCTTCGTTGATGCACTTGAAGGTGACTATTACATCCAAAAGACGGGGTCGAGGGCTTCCGAGACGGGCGGAAGGTGCCTGTTGCATCCAAATATAGGGATGCTCGGGCCTCGTTTCCGTTATTCCGGAAGAGCCGTAGATCGGAATGGCGGTGCTAGGCTCTTTCTTCCTTCAAAGTTGGCGTTGCCCATTCTGGTTGTGTTGAAAGCTGCTCCTTTAGCCGCGGTTTCGATCACGGTCTTCCTTCGCCTTTGGAGGCTCTTTTGAAGCCTCCCCTGGCCACAGATTTGCGGTGCTCTTCTCTTCCTTGGTTCCAGCCAGAGGGTTAAATGCTTCATTAGTCGAAACACTTATCAGGTGAGCCTGGCTGGAAGAGCGGCACATAACTGAGCTGCTGAAGGGATGCACATAACTGGGGATGCACGTAACTGAGCTGCTGAAAGGATGCGTCCTGCTGAGTGCGCATGGCGGGATGCGCCTGGTTGAAGGCGCATGGTGGCTGCTGCGCCTGACTGGAGGCGCATGGTGGTTGCTGGCTGTAGACTTAGGGTCTTTTGTACCACCTTTTTTAGACATGTAATAGACTTTTATATGTAATAAAAAGTCCTCTTTCAAATGTCTATATTTGTTGGTTTTGTTTTGTGAAGTATTTGTCTGAGCTCTGGCGCATGTAGTGTCTGGCGCAGAGGATTTCTGGCTCTGAAATTCCATGCTTCTACAAGACCCCCTTCAAAGTTTTCAAAACTTTTAGATAAGTTTTGGAATACTTTGAATAAGAAGCATGGTGGTCAAGGCGCATAACTGTTGGAGCGCATGACTGTTCGGGCGCATGTCTGTTCGGGCGCATGCTTCTCTCAGTAAATACAAATGATAACGTCTCGGTAACCGAAAAGATTAATGATGATCTTTTGGTTTTATTTGCTGTTATCTTTTCACAGGACCCGAGGCGACGGCTGAGGTCACCTTTCATCGGTTCACGCGTGCGACTGTGCCTATAAATAGGCATGAGATGGAGAGAGAAAGAGTTCTTCTATTCTCTGCCTTTGCTTTTTTTAGAGTTTCTTCTAAAAACCCTAACTTTCTTCTTCAAGAGAATGGCTCCCAAGACTCCTCGCGGCGGTGCTAAGGGAAAGGAGCCGGCAGAGTTCGTCGACGAGGATGCTCCTGCCACCATTGTGACTCCGGCCGACGTTCGTCCCGCGGTGACGGGTGGGTATCGACTTTTGCTATCTTCTTTGTTCAGACAAGCTTTGGGTCATACTGTACCCTAACTCTCTGCTGCCGATGCGTATGGGCTTCTGTCCTTGATACGCTGAGGTTTTATCCTGCCGACGTGCATAGGCTCAGGCCTTTATTATGCACCGAGGTTTAATTGCTGACGCGCATGGGTTTTGTACCCTGATGATGTGCCGAAGCCTTTTGCTAACGCGCATGGGCTTACGCCCTGATGATGCGCCGAAGCTCAAACGCTGATGCGTATGGGTTCATATCCTGATGATGCGCTGGAGCAAGCGCATAGGCTTACGCCCTGATGATGCGCTGAAGCTTCCCTGCTGAAGCGTATGGGTTTATACCCTGACGATGCGCCAGGCTGCTTGACACATTTTGTCTTTTTGCCTGACTTTTATTTTGGTTGTGCCAGTGTTGATGACAATCCCTTTGCTGAATGAGGTCCTCCTGGACGCTTCTTTTTGTCAAATGGGAGTTGATTTTGATGAGGCGGTGATCAACCCTGCGAAGGATGCTATCCTACAGAACCAACCTCGTGAGAGAGTGCTACAAATCCAGAACCAGTTGCCAATTTTTCTCCAGAGTATGACGGAGAGCGGTAGACTGAAATCTGCTGAATCTGAGGATGTCACTTTCTTAAAACCTGCCTTTCTGTTTGGTGACCGACTGGTCTCTTCTGAAGCGAAGATACTGAGGATCAGAGAAGACTGGTTCTTTTCTGCAAAAGGCATGGTTCTGTACATGCGACAACTTGACCGCCAGTTGCCGCTGACGGTATTTTACCGTTTGGCTTCGAAGAGAAGGATGCGCTGGGAACTTACTCCTTCTCAAGGAGGGGCTTTGGGAGGTACCCTTTCGATTAATGCTACCTCGAACCAGAGGGATACCTTGGCTGCTTCACGAGCCGGTTCCTCGTTTAGTTGCCGAGCTTTGCATCCCGGGAGCCTTTACAGTGAAGTTCCAAGCGACACGTTTGCCTTCAGTGCTCCGACTTTTGCAAATCGGATGCTGACATCGAAGGTCACGTATCCGAAAGATAAGTTTAGAGTTGAAGGTTGGTGCCACCATATCCCGAGGTGGGACGAGTTGACCATTTGGGTGCTTTCGAAGTTCAAAGCCGAGCTTAAGGAGATTGGGCTGACGGCCGCTATCCGTGCCACACAGGCTGGCGTGGATCTCAATAAGCCTATGTTTCTTGCACTCTTGGAGTTGTTCAATACCCAGACACTCCAGTAGGGGAGTTGGGGTTGGCTCTCCATGAGATGTACGAAGTGTCCAAGCTTCCTTGGGGCTCGGAACCTTACGAGAAATATTTCTCGTCGAATGAAGAGATCCAGGTTCTGGAAAATAAGGACCCGAAGATGATGGCAGTTTTTAAAGAAGTGGCAAGCCATCATTATCTGATGCACCGGAAAGACAAGGGTAAGACCCAGCCTCATGTGACTGCTTGGAGGGATTATGTTTTCAAGCAGGATTTGACGGACTCCTCGAGGATCCGATTTACGACTCCGCAAGGGCTGAAACCTGCGGAAGTGACTTCTGAGATAAGCCGGCTGGACGAGAGAGCTCCAGGTTCAAATGAGAGTGGCGAGAACGCGTATAGCTGCTTCTGGCACTGTGCGCACTGGATGTCGTCTAAGGCGGTGCTGACGGCATATTTGATGATATGGCTCCGGGATTGTGTGTTTGCGGGCGGATCTGGTGCGGTGGAGAGGGTGCACCGGAACCTTATTTTGCCCGCCGTGAAATTGGTCTTTAGACGACCTTTAGCCCTCCTCCCTGCGATGGTGGGTAACCTGTTGCGGGGTTTGAGGATCTTTGCTGATGATGTCATCCTCGGGAAAGGTAAAAATGACAATTTTCCTCGGGCCGAGCTACCGTTCCATTATCTTATGGGAAGGTTGATTTTGCATCGTCCGAACATGATGAGTCCCGGTCCGGAAGAGGATCATGTTGAAGGAGATGTCTTTATCCGTCGCTTCTACAAGAGGAAGTGGTTACACACGGGCGTCCCCGTTTGCAGGAGGGTTTTGTCCTACCTTCAGGGGTGGGAGATTGTCAAGGTTGGCCCCATCTTTAAAGGCTTCGAGGCTGACCAAGATTTAGACGACTTTGGTGAGGATACGATTCCTCTGCCGAAATAGGGTTTTCGTTGGTTGTAAAGTATTCGGTCTTCACACTTGGTCTCCCGCAACCAAAATAGGTGTCATCTGGAGCCATATCTGCCCAGCCGGTTTGCTCGCCAGTTTGGCTATACCCAACTAATGTTGCAGAATCCCAGTAGCAGTCTGGGGTTTATCGGGAGTTTGCTGGATGGAGCCCGGGACTGGCAATATTACAATGCCGGGTGTACTGGTGTTCGTTTTACTACGCCAGTTCGTAACCCTCGGCCACAAATCCTGTATTCGGCCGCCAAGCTGTATTGCACCATGAATACTGCGTCTCCTGGTTATGACAGGGAGACTAGTTTCATTGTTGGAACTCAGCTGGAGGCCATGGCGAATATGTTGGTGGCGGCCCGGTCATATCGTCCGCCATAATTGGCGGGATATCGGGCTGCTGCTGCAGCCTCAGTGAGGGATCCTTCTGTTGGAAAAAGACGGGCCGACGCAGAAGCTGGTTCTTCTGTAGCAAAAAGGCCGAAAAAGACGTCAACTCCAAAGGCAGGAGTGCCACCTGTAATGCCAGCGGAATCAGTTCCCGTTGAGGTAGGGAGTCCTTCGTAACTTTGGCTCATCTTGTCATTTTGGTGACTTATACTTTTCTTCTTGCAGGGATCGTTGAAGAAGAAGACCCGTGTTTCGAAACCGGGTGTCAGTAAACCGAAGGAAGTGGCAAGCTCGTCTGACGAGCGTATTCCTTCGATGTTAATGTCTCCAGTGGAGGAGAGTCCTGAAGATGTTCCTGCGGAGGTTTTAGTATCTCCAGACTTTGTTGAAAGAGATGCGGAGGTTGTAACAACTTTCGGGATGGTGCCAGTCGCCGTGGGGGCCTTGGACGTTGAGGGCCCAGCGGACACGGGGCTTCCTGGTGATAAAGTGGAGTGGAGTTCGTCATCTTCGGATGACGTCGCTCCAGAGTTGCAAGAGCCTGTTGCGGGGGCAACAGGTATGGTTGGAACAGATGAGAGGGTTGATTCCCCTCCTTGTCGTGATGAGGGTGGGTCGGTTGTAACACTGCCGAGCCCTACCCCAGCCTCAGTCGCGGAGGTTGAGATGGCTACCGATCAGGAGGTAGCGACAGATCCTGTCCCTGTAGAGGGATTTGGTGAAGAGATTCGCCTGCCGTCCCCGACTCCTGAGGCGGGTCAGGAGACAAGTATTGATCTTCCCATTCTTCCAGGGGAGGTACTGGCTGTTGATAAGACGTTGGGGGCTGAAGAGGTGGCTACTGACGTCGGTGGTTCTTTCGAGCTTGGGAAGGACAAGGGTGTGGAACCCTCTGTGGCTCCTTCCACTTGGGGTACCATCTCGACGCCTATCCCGACTTCTTCTGTTCCTTTGGCTCCTCAGGCTGGCATTCCAGCCCCTGTTGATGAAGAGCCTAACGATGTCGAGGTTCCAGTCTTACAGGTTAAAGTCGGCGGATCTTCCTCCGGTCCGCCAACTACAGCAGCTCCTCCGACTCCTGCTATGACGCCGCAGGTACTGGCGGATGCGGATGAATATGTGAAATTCATCGTTGAGGGGGTATATAAAATACTGCAGAGGGGTGAATCTGCGGTGATAAACGCCAATGGGAGCTTTGCAACGGCAAGAACTCTGGCGATGCCTTATATCGACCTGATCCGTCTTCACCAAGGCCATGATCACATGGCCGAGATCTTGGAGGCTTCGGTGGTTGAGCTGGACCAGCGGCTCATTTTAGCGCATCCAACGAAATGACCTCTCCGTCTTGATAGATGCGGAGAAGGGGAAGCTGATCGCCGAGATTGAGTCTTCCTACCAGGCCATCGTGAGTGTCTGGGAACGCGAGGTGGCTGAGACTGAAGCTGCAGTGGAGCGGTTATCTCAGTCTACGCAGGAGACAGTGAAGGTGCGAGCTGTGTTGGACGCTAATATCGCGGATATTAATGCCCAGATCCGCCGTCTTGAGGATCAACGAGCCCGACTTTTGTTAGATGCCGAACGTGTCCAGGCTGAACACGTGGCATTCAAGGAGGAGGAAGCAACCTTCACCCACCGAGCTCTTGCCCTAGCTCAGCAGCGGCAGCACCTGGATGAGAAGCATGAGAAGGACACCTCTCTTGAGGCCATAGAGGCGATGCGTCAAGAAGCTGAACGCCGGGTCTTGGCGACTGTGGAGACTCGGGTAGCAGACTTGAGGCATCGTATTGAAGAGCTTTCGACCAACCCCGGGGATATTTAGGGTTCGTAGTCTCTTCTTTTGTGTATTTTGTAACTCTTGCTGGGGATATTGTAATCCTTTACTCCCTCTTTTTTTTAGAAATAAAGAAGTACACCCTTTTCTGTGATGTGTTCATTTTTGCTTGTCATAAACTTGATAATTTGTGTGGACCTATTATATTTTACGCACCTTGGTTTTAGGTACAGATAATAAGTTTGAAAGAACCACCATGTTTGCTCAGAGGTAATGTGGACGTGGCAAATAGGGGGTTCAGATGATAGAATCTTCCTACTCAGAGGTTTAAGGGACGTGGTAGGAATGACTCTAGGGAATACGCGGAACTACTCAGAGGTGATGTGGACGTGGAAGTTCTGCGATCAATGTACGGCAACACGGGGGTTGTCTGTACGGGATGTTTACTCAGAGGTAATGTGGACGTGGTAAACATGAAGGATAGCGTAGTCTTATGGAATGTAAGGTTCCGCTTTGTAGGGCATAGGGGAACAACTCAGAGGTGATATGGGCGTGGTTGTTCTTCTACTGGAGGATGCCACGGAACAGCTGGGTTCCGGAAGCGCATGAGTTTGTGGAAAGGGATTGTATGTGAGCCTTGATGATTAGGTCCATAAATCCCCTTATGGAAGCACATGTCTGAAAGATGTCAAGAGTAGTACTTCTTCAGAACTTGCCATTGATGGGCATCATAAACAAGTCCCCATTGGGTTTGGCGAGGCGGTAAGCACCGTTTGAGTATACCGTCTATATGATGAAAGGTCCTTCCCACTTGGGCTTGAACTTTTCTGGTGTCTTGTGGGTTAACACCATCGGCCTCCTGACTGCCAGAACCAGGTCGCCCACTTGGAAAGTCCTCTGTTTGACTTTCTTATTAAAAGCCTGTGATATACGGGCTTGGTAGAGTTTGATGCGTTGTTGAGCTAGGAGACGCTTCTCGTCAAGTGCTTCCAACTCCCGCAGACGACGACATTGATTGTCTTCTTCTGTGAGTTTGTTTGTGATGGCTACACGGAGTGAGGGCATCTGGATCTCGAGAGGCAGTACCGCTTCACTCCCGTAGACCAAGGAGAATGGTGTGTTGCCTGTTGGAATCCGTACCGTTGTGCGATAGGCCCAAAGGCATTCGCCAAGCTTTTCGTCCCAGTCGCGTTTATTGGATGACACGACCTTTTTGAGTAGCCTGACGATAGTCTTGTTGAACGCCTCGGCCAATCTATTTGCTGCCGGATTGTAGGCGGTTGAGGCCACATTTTGGATACGATTCTTGTCACAGAACCTGCTGAAAATGTGGCTGATAAACTGAGGACCATTGTCATGGATGATCCGCCGGGGTACTCCGAAGCGGTAGATGACATGGTGTTTGATGAAGCTAATCACCCTGGAGCTTTTTACTTCTGCCAGTGGAACTGCTTCTGCCCATTTGGAGAAGTAGTCGGTGATTGCTAGGATGAAGCGGTGTCCTCTCGATGAAGGAGGGGTGATCGGTCCCACAATGTCCATGCCCCAAGCTTCGAAGGGCCAGGAGGTGACTGTAGGATGTAGTGGTTCGGACGGTGTATGGATGAAGTCTGCGTGAAGCTGGCACGCATGGCACTTCTTAGCATAGTCGACGGCGTCAGCGGCCATGGTTGGCCAGTAGTAGCCCATGCGTCGCAGTCGGTCCTGCAGCTTAGGCCCAGGTTGATGAGCCCCGCAAGTACCGTCATGAGCTTCTCGAAGGGCTTCGGCTGCTTCTTCGTTGGACAAACATCAAAGGGGAAGTCCATCGTAGGAGCGTCGGTACAGCATTTTAGTGGCTGTATCGTAGTAGAATCGAAGAGAGCGTCTCCTGACTGAGACGGCTTCTTTAGGGTCTTCTGGGAGAATTCCGTAGACAGCGAAGTCGATGAACGGGAACCTCCAGTCTCGGACATTAACACCAGTATTTGTCGGCATGGCGTGGGCCATGTGAGAGCATAGGTTGTTTTTAGGACAGACCAAGTCTCTTCCGACTACCGTGACATAGTGTTGAGTCCCGAGGGGTGCTGCCAGTGAGGCCGCGAGGCCAGCCAAAGCTTCGGCCTCCAAGTTTTGTAGACGGGGTACATGTTCGATGAAGAACCCAGTGAAGGTTGAAATGATGTTCAATACAACTTCATGGTAAGGGATCAGATCTTCATGACGAACTTTGTATTGCCCTCTGATCTGGTTTACGACGAGTTTGGAATCGCCGTAGGCCTCCAGATGATCCACCCCCAGCTGTTGTGCCAGCTGGAGTCCCATAATGAGCGTATTGTACTCGGCAACATTGTTGGAACAAGGCTTTGAGAGGGAGTAAGCACGCTGGATGACCAGCTGATCGGGGGAGACTAAGACTACCCCTACTCCTGCGATGATTTAGCTTTTGGGGCCTGTTCTTGAAGCGCCATCGAAAAACATCTGCCAGACGGAGTTTTCTTCGGTGACGTTGGATTCTTGGACCTCATCCGGGATGTCTTCATAGAGTCTTGAAGATTCTGGGATGGGATGTGCAGCTAAAAAGGTGGCGAGGGCCTGACCCTAACAGATTTTTGTGGCACAAATACCATGTTATACGGTGTTAGCAGGATTGCCCATGTAGCTAGCCGGGAGTTCAATGATCCTGGCTTCGTCATGAGGACTCTGAGTGGATTGACCCGGGAGATGACATGTACTGTCTGGCCCGAGACATAATAACGAGTCTTCTAGATGGCGAACACCAAAGCCAAGCACTCCTTCTCTACGGGGTTGTACCGGTGTTCGGCCCCGATGAGCGTTCGACTGAGGTAGTAGATTGCTTGCTCATAGCCTGTATCGCTGTTCTGAGCTAGCAGAGCGCCGAGGGAATGATCCATGGCACGGACATAAAGGAGAAATGGTTTGCCGACGACGGGTACCACCAGGATTGGTGGGCTCGTCAAGTAGGCTTTGATGTCGTCGAAAGCCTTTTGGCATTCCTCTGTCCAGACGTAAGAGACTTCCTTCCTCATGAGCTGAGTAAAGGGTTGACATTTGCCGAAAAGATTTGCTATGAACCTCCGGATGTATGCCAGACGTCCCTATAGGCCCCGAAGTTCTCGAAGGTTCTTCGGAGGGTCCATGTTGAGGATGGCTTTAGTCTTCTCGGGATCAACATGAATGCCTTTTTCCATGATAACGAAGCCCAAAAACTTTCCGCTAGAAATCCCTAGGAAGGATTTAGCGGGGTTCATCTTGAGTTGGTGTGCCCGCATGAGATCGAAGACTGTTTTGAGGTCTTGCAGGTGATCTCTTTTGAGACGGCTCTTGACTGCGATGTCGTCAATATAGCATTCGACTGTCTTGCGAAGGTGTTGACGAAAAATGGTGCTCATAGCTCGTTGGTATGTCGCACCGACGTTCTTTAAGCCGAAGGGCATCACTGTGTAGCAGAAAACACCCTTCGGAGTCCTGAATGACGTGTGTTTTGCGTCATCGGGGAACATCTTGATTTGATTGTAGCCTGAATATCCGTCCATGAAAGACATGCGTTCAAAGCTACATGTGTTGTCGATCATCACATCGGTGATTGGAAGCGAGAATTCGTCCTTCGGACAAGCCGAGTTGAGATCCCTGAAGTCGATACAGACTCGTATCTTCCCATTCTTCTTGGTGACGGGGACGACGTTGGTTACCCAATCTGGGTGTTGTTTCTCACGGATGAAGCCGCTAGTCAAGATTTTATCCACCTCCTGATCGATGGCGTTCATGATGTCCGGATGGAAGCGTCGCTGTTGTTGTTTGATAGGCTTGACATCAGGTAAGATGTTCAGCCTATGCATCGCGATCTGGGGATCGAGTCCCGGCATGTCTTCATAGCTCCAGGCGAAGACATCGATATACTCTTTAGCAAGCTGGATTAAAGACTCTCGGTCTTCTCCCTCTAGGCTTTTGCTAATGAAGATGGGTTTGGAAGAAGCTCCGTCCCCAAGGTCGATCTGCTCGACTTCGTCTTCGGTGGGAGGTTCACGTAATTCAAAACGAGACTCCCATTATTCCCCTAGGCATTGAGCCTAGGGTTCTTCTTCGAAGGGTTCCGGCGTTTGGTCTTCGCCTTCATCTTCTTGAGGTTGGGCTGATGTCATGTTAGCTGACAGCACTTTCCTGAAGACTGGTCCGATGCTGGTATCGGAATCCCACGTCGATGCTTCGGAGGAGTGAGAATGTTCTACTTCCTCTGCGTTCGAACTCTCTGAAGTTGATGGCGGCGTGACATAGCCTACCCCCCGTCGAGTCCGATTGTAGTAGTCCTGCGGCTTTCCTTTAGGTGTTGGAAGCCGGAGAGGGAGACGTCGACCCTTGCCGTAGTTCAGGCCTTTGTTGCTTTTTAGGTCGTAGCCCATCTTTTGGATGATGTGCTTTGCCGTATCCGTGTACCGATAGACTTGTATTCTGCCGGTATCTGGTTCTGGCTCGAGTGGCGGGAGGTCTTGATGACGCTCGACTTTGCCAAAGATGATGGATTCTTCGTCTCGACTTCGTGGAGGGACTATGTAACAGACTCCTTGAGACGGGACTACTCGATTTACATGATGAACGGTCGTTATTTGTGTTTGCAACGATCGTAGAGCATTATCTAATGTATACATGGCATTCCAATGTGAAAGACAGGAATAATTAAAAGACACTCTATTATTGATAAAATACGAAATTTTATCCCGTAGGATTACATTGTCTAGGGAGGGTGCGTCTACATCAGCAGAGATGTATTCGCCTAGTTCCTCATCTGTAAGTACTGGGATTGGATCAGGAGAATCCACCACAGCTTTGATTTTGGGGTCCGAGAGGGTTATGTGAGCCTTCTCGAGTATCTTGGATGACTGCGACGGCTTGCCCTTGAGACGCACCTTCAGAGGTGCCTCAACTGCGTCTCCGGTGATCGGTGCCTTCTCCTGTAATTTTGCAACAAGGGGAGCCGATGTTTGAGGCGGCTCTCCCTTGAGGCGTATCTTCAGGGGAGCTTCAGGAGCAGCTAGTGCTTTCCCGAGTAGCTTAATGCTCATGGGAGGCAACTTCTGAGGTGGTTTGCCTTTGAGTCGGATCTTCAAAGGGGCATCGGGAGTGACCTCAGGCTCCATGTCCGGCTCTGCTGCTGTTTCTGCCTCGTCATCAGCATCATTGGCTTCTTCCTCGTTAGGTGACTTGTACAAGTCGAAGTCGGTGAAGTAGGCTTCAGTCCCTTTGAAAGGGTCGATGTCTGCGAACTCCGTCTGGATGACGCCATTGGTGGATACGTACTTCATGCATTGGTGGAGCGTGGATGGCACCACCATGTACTCATAGAGCCACGGTCGACCGAGCAGGATGTTGTAGTTGACCTCGGCATCCATAACGTAGCAGGTCACCTCGGTTCTGAGATTACCGATGTGACACTTCAGCCAAATTTTGCCCAACGGCTCACTTTTACTAGCGTTGAAGCCACTGATTGTTGTGTTGGAGGGTGCCAGCCGGTACATCGGGATCCCCAGTGTTGAGAGTAGCGTCTTCGGAATGATGCTGAGGGAAGACCCCGGATCGATCTGAATCCGACTCACCTTAACTGAACCGACATACCCTGTGTAGTACAGTGGCCGGTTATGTCAGTGGTGCTTGAGCAGCATGTCTTGTTGGATGAAAGTTATGTTCGGGATAACTTCATCCGTACAATGACAGTGCGCACAGGTATTTGGGAGATCTTCAGGCTGCTTGACCTGACTGAGGAAGGATTCAGCATCCTTCAGAGCTTCACAGAGAGCTTCTCGGGAGTCTTTGGAAAGATGCAGGAGCTCGAACAAGGATAGGCGGGCAGGAGTACTGGCCAGTTGTGCCAGTATGTTGAAGTTTGTGGGGCTTGGCTAGCCCCGAAGCATTTTCCTTTCGTAGGGGTCTGTCGAAATGAACCTCCATATGCTTCTGCTTATTGGCTGCTGAGGGCTTAGATGGACCCTCCTCCTGGACAGCAGGGATGGTGCCAGGGGACACCACCTCGACGGCAGCTTTGTCGGGTTGGACGTTCAGTTGTGAACGCGTCTGCACAGGAAGTGCCTCCTCTGTTGAAGAAGAGACCGTGCGATAAGACTTGATCTTCCTGCCTTTGGATTTGGAGGTAAGGCGTACCTCCGGTTGAGTCACCTCGGAGACGAGGTCGGGGTGAACCCATAGGACCTCCCCTCGAGATGTGGTGAGTGGGATGAGTCCACTCACGTTGTCACGGGTAGATGGTAAGTTAACCACCTCCATTGTCGCCTTAGGAATGGGGACGACGCCATCTTGTGGGGTAGTTGGCGGCAAGGTGCCGAACTGTAGTGATACTACGTTGGCAGACACCGTCTTCTCCTCCTAGTCGACGGAGATTACATCCGCATTGATCATGCGCTGGATGTAATTCTTGAGGACATAGCAGTCCTTGGTTGGGTGTCCAATAAACCGATGGTAGTGACAGTACCTCGGGTTGTCCACTTTTCCATCCTCGTCGGGACGCTTCGGGTCCGGAAGCTTGATCTTGTCACCCTGCTTCAGTATCTCAAAGAGTTACAGAGTGTCTTCGTCATTGAACGAATAAACCTCATTTGGCCTTGGCGCGAGTGGAGGCTTCTGAGTAGGTGTTGACGCACCTTTTGAGGCATTGACAGTCAATACCTGTTTCCCCTTTGTCTCTCGTCCGGGGTTGTTGGCTGCAGACCGCTTCCCCTTGTCCTCGAAGGCAGGAAAACTGACACCCAGAAGACGAGCATTGGCCGCCTTCTTCTCTACGGCTTCTGCTTCAATAATCAAGGAACTCCAGTTGGGAGGAGGAGTGGAGTTCAGCCAGAGCTTAACTGCAGGCAGCATATTCATGCTGCAGGAGGAGAGAAGCGCATGTTCTGGCATGCCCGGAGGTAGTCTGAAGCAGGACTGTCGAAAGCGTTCGATGAACACTCGAACCGTTTCTCCTTCTGGCGTATTTCTATAAGGGACGCCATTGTCATGTCCTTTCTGCCGTCGTAGAAACGGTCGAGAAAGAGGCACGTCAGGTCGTGGAAAGACGATATAGAATTGTCGGGGAGGCTGCTGTACCAGTCGTACGCCACTCCCTTCAATGCTCCGACGAATATGCTAGTGAGGAGCGCGTCCTCCTTCGGAAGATGCCCCGTCTGAGACTGGAAGTACATCAGGTAGCGACGCGGAGAGTCCTTCCTGTCGTACGGCGTCAGTGTTTGTGGTTTATACTTTGGAGGATAAACCACCTTGTTCCACTCGAGGGGATAAGGTTGGGGGATGCCCATCTTCTGGCGCTCCTCTTGCCTCGTCTTGGACTCAAAGCGTTCCTGTAAGTCCCAAATCATCTCGACCACGTCGTCTATGGAGCTGGGAGTCAGGAAAGGTGGTACCACCGGGAGTTGAGCGTTTAAGGGCTCCGACGTCCGAGGTGCCTCGCGGCGATCCGTGTCCGAGGATACCCGTTGAACGGGTATAGTCGATTCTCCATTGGTCCCAGGATCAGGACCGGTAGAAGGTGTTCTGGCCAAGGCTGACCGTATCTCAAACACTGCTTGAGTCAGTGTTTGCATGGAGGCAGAGAGGGTTTTGAGTCCTCCCTCCAGGGTATCTATGTGCTGGACGAGGTCTGTTGGCGGCGCATCAGACTCGATATTAGCCCCAGTCACGTTTACTGTCATGACGCGACCGGGAGTGGATGGATGGGTCGAGGCTTCACTCTCGGCCTCGCTCTCTTGTAGGGGAGTTGCCTCTCCTGGCTCATCTTGGCCACCCCCAGCCATGTTCTGGAGATCACTCTCGACGGACGCATCTGCAAGGGCCTGATTACCCTCGGCTTCGTCTTGAATGGCCCCTTCGTCTCCGGAATCCAGGTCCGCAGATGTTAGACTACCCCCAGCTATGTTCTGGGGGATATTCTCGTTTTGAGGGTCTTCTGGGAGGCTGACTTCGCCTCGAGGATGAAGATGCACCTCAGCTGTGCTTTGGACACCTTCGTCTTCGGAAGAAGGTTCGATAAGGGTCTGACGCAGCCCTTGATTCTTCTTCTGTTGACCCCTTCTTCCCGAGGCGACGTCGGAGGGGTGTCGATGATTGCAGCCACTGGAACACCGACTGCCTTGGTAGGACTACCGTTTTACAACAGCAGTTGATGGTGACGACAGCTCAAGTGTACCCCGTGAGGGGCGCATCGTGCTTGTCAGTTGACTCTCCTGATCGGCGCTTGTGAGTGATCACATTACACAGATCGTTGGAGGAGAGTGCCACCTTCACACCCCCTTCAGGCGCATGGCAAGGCCAAGCGTCGGGGTGGTCGGGTGAGTGCTGCGCCCCCTGATCTAATACCAAACAGGCATCCCGATCAGTAGTGGAGGAACCACAACATCTGAAGTGACTTGAACGGACCTCAGACGTACAACCAGAGGAGGTGCGGGAGTTCAAGACCACTGAATTTGCCTCGCTCAACTTGGTTGTGCACGCAATAGATGCGCCCAAGCGAGACGAGGACATTGAAGGTCGACTCGTTTCTGGCGCAGAAGCACCTGAGTCGACCTTGTACAGCTTACCATCAGCGGTGCGCATGATTGTGAGCACATGCTTCTGACTTGCTGCTGGCATAGCACGTTTATGGTGCATGGCCCGTGCTGCCTTGGACTTCTTCGTACCAGGCCGCTGGGGCGCGTAGTACTCAGAATCCAAATTCTCCTCGCCACTACAGCGAGTGAGTCTGTCAAAGACAGATACTTTTAGTTGTGCATCAGAGGTGATGCGCGGGGCATTGGCTGCGCCCCTGCTCCGTCGACGCATCTTTCTCGCCTGAGAGGGAGATGGCTGGGGAACGTGGTTAGCCGCACGTTTCCCCGAGAGATGTGCTGCACCAGCGGGCGCATCTTAGTTGCTGAGGACGTCAGCATGAAGGGAAGGCCAGATTGGCGCATCCCTTTCGGTGGTGGTGTCCGAGGCGTCGACCTTGCGCATCCAGACTCGGCGGGTCTTCTTCGACTTCGGAAGCCGCTTCGAAGGACTCGCACTGCCTTCAGAGATGAACTCCTCATACGCCTGTTGACTGAGGCGTACGACCAACATCTTGTGGGAGGAGCCTACCTTCACTTCGTCGGATTTTGACACAGCTTTCTCGGTGGAGGAGAAAGAGGTCCCCAGCAGAGTCGCCAGCTTGTTCGCCATTAAAATTCTTTGATTACAAATTTCAATACAAACAGAACAGTGTTACAATATAGGAATTAGACGTAGTCCTAGGAGTACATTTTTGTTTAATCTGGGTCCCTTGTGCTGATGGAGTGAGTGGTAATGCGTTGACTCCGTTGACGATCTGACGACGGTTATCGATTTTCTGAAGGTCTGGATTGCTCTGGGTGCTGGAGCTTGCTGAGAGGAGAAAGACGTTGAATGTCTGTATCTGCCTCTCTGGTGGTGCCAAGTCTCTGTGTGTTTGTTGTATATCCTCTGCATCTTCTGTGCGTGAGTGAGAAGGAAATGATCCTTCTATTTATAGTTTTGCAGGCTGGCTGCTCATGCGCGCATGTAGGATGTACCGGTGCGTGGGGACGCCACGTGGTGATTGCTGATGGAGGTGCATAGACGATGCGCCCTAATCGAAGGGTAGACTTCTTCACGTTGCTGTTGTGAGCCGACACGTAGCAAAGGAGAAGATCTTTCTGTTGCTGAGATCTTGGGTGAATCGAGTCAAAGGACACGTGTCATCGGCCCATGGCTCGAAGATCTCGGATTTGGTGGAGAATGATCAGGCGAGATGCGCCTTGGATCGGGCGCATGAGGAGGCTGCGGTTCATAACCTTTAGGAGTTTCGAACCATTCTGGGCGCATGGCTTTTGAGGCGCATGCAGGCGACTTTCCTTCTGTCTTTTGGGATCAGAGAACAGTCTGGGGTGCATGGCTTTTGAGGCGCATGCAGATTTGGGCGCATGGCTGCGGAGGCGGCAGCAGCCATCGGTGGAGAAGTAATGATGATGCTGACGTTGCCGACGCTTCGTCTTCTGAAAAAGCTGTCAACTGTTCAGACTTTGGGAGGTGTGCTGCCAACTCTGTCAGTTCAGCATTTAATGTTGGTGACATTCGATGGACAGCTGAGTGGGCGCGTTGATTGACGTTCCACTAGGCGTATGGGGACGCACGGGGGCGCATCCCCTATGAGGCGCTTGGTGTTTGTGATGCGCTTGACGCTGAGGGGCGCATCTGTATGATGCGCCTGATGTCGGAGGGCGCGTAGGGGTGATGCGCTATCTGGCCGGCGCATCTGATACGTCTTTAATGATGCGGCTGTTACGTTCTTCGAGTGCTTTAAATAGCCGTTTGGCTGAATTCGAGGCGTCTGGTTCATCCATTTAATGCAAATTTATTGCACAGAATTCGGAGAGCCATCCACTTGGCGCATGGGTTTGATTTGCCCGGCCTATAAATAGTGGCATGAATAGAGGGTTTGCTTCTCGTTCTCTCACGTACTTCCGATATGAACTTGTGTATTCGAGTGTGCTCTGTTGACGAAGTGCTCCCGAGTGTGAAGATGCGACGCCGTGTCTTCGTTGATGCACTTGAAGGTGACTGTTACATCCAAAAGACGGAGTCGAGTGTAGCTCTCCTTCCCGAAAATTTTTGGAATATTTTTATTTATTTATTTATTTGATAGAATTTGGTATGAGGATGTTGTAATTCGTTATAATGGTTTAATAAATGTTTCCTAGGTATTCGTAATTTAAATATTATAAATATTATTATGAGTGTGATTCGGTGACTATTGTATAAATGGGTCTTTGTACATTCTGGAGATTTAGACGGTACGCAATGGCATATACCCCATTATTGAGTTATTGAATTTGTTATTATTATTATATTTATTTTATTGAGGGTAATATTATATAGTACTATTTTATTATTATGGGTTATTAATTTTGTTAATTAAATATTATTATTATATATATATAGGAATATATATAGTGATATAAATAATAGGAATATACGTAGTGATATATTATATAGATAAATATATATATTGAATATGAGTGTGGGTGTATATATATATAAAAATATATTGTATATGTGAATGAGTAATAATGTTTATTTTGAGCATTTATTTCTTGTGGGCTTGACAGCGTTCTACCGCCGACTCTGCGGCGTAGGCTGGCTTGGACACGTCTCGTATCCGAAAAAGCGGGTGCGGGTCGTGACAAGTTTTTGTGGTGGCCCATGCTGGTCCGTCTTCGCAAAGTTATGCGAACTCGCGGTAGTACCATGTTAGTCGTACTGCTGCGAGCCTGCGCCCAGGAAATGCTCATTCACAACTAGGATTAAAATGATTTAAGAGAATGACTAGAACTAGGTGTCCCTTGTTCAAATTGACTAATCGGGTAGTTAAGGTTGTTAAATAGGCCATGCAATTTAGAAGTATTAAATTTAGATAGCTTGCTGGATCCCTATAGGTACACTATTATTTTTGATATGACCATATGACCCCATGCGGATATGCTATTCACTTGGTAAGTTAGGCTTACCTATAATTAAGGCTTTGATTTTGATAAACTGTTTAATTTTCTTTTGCTCTATTAGATATATACATCATTCCATGAGTTAGAATTGCCTGTTTTAATTCTCTTTTTGCTGTAAGAATTTAGTTTATAATTTCTGATTCTGTAATTCGTGTGCGAATCTCGAAGTAGATTGATTTGAGATTTTCCCACAACCCATAGAAATGAAATTATTTTGAGGATCATAGGTTATAGAACTTTGCTAAAACTATGTTGTAGTTGACCAAGACTTTAGGGATAGTAAGATTGTAGGAAGACTGTATAAGCAAGAACACCAGGTAAGGATTTGACTTTTTCAAAACTCGAACTTCTTATTTTCCTTCTTCCAAAAATCTCGCGTAATCTTTTTTTTGACTATCTTGACCAACGCTGCTATTACAGCCTAGTTATTGCAAGCTTACTCTTTTATCGAGCTTGATTCAAGACATATGTTTATTGGGGACGCCCGCTAACATATTGTCTAATCAGAATCATTGCATTACGGTCTGATCAACCATGATGCATTTTGGTTCGCTTTTTATTTAACTATCCTACGTGGATTGAGATGTAGATGTCTCCAGGATCTCATCTGCGACAGCTTTGACAATTCCTCTTGAATTATACATTCGCCCTTGAATCATGTAGTTCCGTGACATCTCTCTTGGACTCTTTATTGTTTTCGTCTTCACTGATTGGAAAGACGAAAGCTCGTAATTGATAGATAGAGATAGAGTATCCCCATGGCTATAATAGTGATATACACCAGTGTAGCTTCCATCGGCCAGCCCTGTGACCGGAACCTTGCCTTGAGTTACTCGTCCTCCTCTCAACCCTCTAACCTCATTATTCCTAAAACCCTGCCCTAGCTTCTAAGGTGGGTAGACTGTAAGGCTCTAAAATTTTGGGATATACAAGGATTACCGATTGATTAGAATAAATCCCATTAGGATGATAGTTAGTGCCCCAGGGACTCCCACTTTCCCTTTAGATCGTTTTGTGTCCCCGACCGTGTCATCAATATTCTGAGCACGGGACCAGCTGTTACCTTCCAACAAATTTCACATACAAACTCTAGACGAGCCCACCTTCATCTAGGTATATCATGTCCCACTCAAATACGTCCCCTTGTACTCTATTTTTATGGTACGACTTTCAGGATAAAAGGCCTAGCTATAACCTTTACTATAGTACCGGTATACTTTCCAACCTCCATTAGAGCCTTTACCACGACCCCTTTCCTTCGACCCAATATATGGTTGTGATCTACTCGGAGCCCACTATGCACATGCCACTAGTGTGCCACCCAGTTGAGGTCTCATGTGCTCCTTAAACACAAAGTCTTAAATACAAAGTCACTGAAGCCATAATTTGAGCCTTAGGGATCTAGCTAACCAACCTGACTAGCAACCAGCTCAACCCGTGAGTAGAAACCCATTCTATGATACCCTAATCTAGCAGGAAGAGTTTTATCGTGAGGATCTTATCCAATCCATATAGATTGAGATCCAAGGTTCATCCAACCACGAGTGATATCCAAATAGGAAACCCATTAAAGTCACAATCTTGATTTCTCAAATTTTGTTCCGTTATGGAACCTTGTTTGAATTAGAATTTCGAGAATGAGACTTCTGTATTGCACGGATTGCAAGCCACCCTAAGTAACGAAGGGCTCTTCGACATAGCAAGTGACTGAACTAGAGTAGCCCAACCTAGCAAATAAGGCGGTGGTTCATGAACTTCCTTTCTGTCTGTAACCTTGGATACTCTCCACTGCTCTTGAAACCTCATAAATGCTCTCAAAATCATTTTTCTTATCTACCTGTCCCTCCTATTTTAAAGCGACGAGTAGTCGTACTTATTAGAAATTACCAATATTTCTTAGCTACCGGTGTAAATGGGTTGCTCGTTAAATTTTGGGTTGCTTGATAGATAGGAGAGGATTATAGATGCCATGAACAGCAGATATTTATTGATAGAAATTTTAGTAGTTAGGGGAAGATTATAAAGTTTTAGCGACAGAAGATTTGATGGGGGTAGTGTGACCAAAGGTGGGTAGAAGTCCTCCAGTATTCGGAATTACGAAATGGCTAGAGAAGGTCATAAAATATTTTGAGGAATTAAATTGAAGAGATTAAGGTAATAGTAGACCTTAATTTTTAAGGAATAATTATGAATTGGAATTTCGAGGACGAAATTATTTTTAAGGTGGGTAGATTTATAGCTCCCCTTCCCAAAAAAATTTAGAATATTTTTATTTATTTATTTATTTGATGGAATTTGGTATGAGGATGTTGTAATTCGTTATAATGGTTTAATAAATGTTTCCTAGGTATTCGTAATTTAAATATTATAAATATTATAATATTTAAATTACGAATACCTAGGAAACATTTATTAAACCATTATAACGAATTACAACATCCTCATACCAAATTCCATCAATATATATATATATATATATATATATATATATATATATATATATATATATATAAAATATATATATATATATATATATATATATATATATATATATACATATATATATATATATATATATATATATAAAAATATATATATATATATAAAAATATATATATATATATATATATATATATATATATATATATATGTATATATATATGTATATATGTATATATATATGTATATATGTATATATATTAGGCTATAAAAGAGAAAAGAAAAGAAACAATACCAAGTCCCAGCAGCCCATAACCGAAGCCTACACCCTAATCCAGTCGGCCAAACCCTCTTTCCAACTCAAACCGAGCTCCAAATCTCAGCTGAGATTTTTCCAAGCTAGGCCCGACCCGACCGTATTACACAGCGCATATATACGACATAGCAGGGAATCGATCGAGAATATCATCAAAACCCTAACGTCGCACGACACCACTGTCCTGGCGACCACCTTCAACGCCGTCGCAAGGCCGCCGCCGGTGCGGCAAGGCCGGAGTTGGCCTGAGATGCGCGCACGCGACAGAGGAAGTAGGAGGACAGCAGCAATACGCAGTGTTCGGGCAGCCCTTATGCCGAGTTTCCTTCGTGTACACGCATTCATTTCACGAACCAATTGCTGCGGTATGTCGACAACCCATACAGCTTTAATTCCCTTCAATTACATTGTCTCTAGATGCCCTAGGTTGTCGGCAAAACGACGCTAAACTCGACCGAAAACCTGTCCAAAATAGGACAGTAACCCGTCCCAAAGGCCCACCTTTGAAGGCATTTTATGATCTGTATGTTAGGAATTTTAGAAAACTATTTGAAGGCACTTTTAGACAACATGTAGGGCTTCGAATCCCTTCTTACGGAATTTGAAATCATCGACTGAGCGTCGAGAAATCGAATCCCAAAGTTTCCCAAAAATCTATTTTCAAATATAGAAAATTCATCCACACAACGTGCGTCCCGCCATTCCGGGCGACGTGGTCACGAACCGAAGGCATCGAAAGCTGCGTAACGGTTTCGTGGTCGTGTGGGCTTTGACGGAATTCGAATTGGTCGCGTGTGCGCGACGAATTTGATACGTATCCGTCGAAATTCACCGTATCGTGTACGTTGCAAATTCTCCAATTACTTTGTGCACGCTCGTCAGATCGAGACAAAACTTACGCCAGCAGGACCGTATCATTTTTCTGGTCCTGTATGCCAAGTTTGGTCCGATTCTGAGATCGTTGATAAAATCGTCGTTTTGCGGGCCCTACCGTCCCACTCAACGGGCGATTTTGTGCACGACCCGCCGAAATCCAACTCTGGACATACGGTTGGGTTCGTATCGAAAAACTGGATCCGTAGACATGTAGTTTGACGACTTTAGAGACCGTTGACTCTGGCACGCTTTTCGGTGCAAAGCGGGTACAACGACGGACATCATTTTGCCCAAAATTACCGTTTTGCCCCTGTATCCAGAATTGGACTTAAGGACAGGCAATCCTAGCTAATTTGACTATTCTGAGAACGTTGGTACTATTTATTTCAGCATCCGAAGACTTCTACATGTGTTGACTGATTGTGGCTCATTGAGTGGTATAGTGTTATTAGTTTCTCCAGCTAAGGACCTCAGGCAAGTGCACTTTCTGATTGCTTTCCGATTCATAGTAGTGTTTTCATTTCATGTCTATACATATATCTTGCTGCTTGTTGACACGCTCGTCACACGGAGTAGTCGGGAGGGAAAATATCTAAGTAAACATGTGAACTACCCAGAACTATCCCATGAGTCTATTCTCGAATAATAGCCGCTGCGCACGACACGTGCAGTGTGCCAGATTTACCCCCTAGCCGTTCACATGCCAAAACAGATATTTCACACCACCTAGATAGATGTCTTTTATTAGTTTTTCCTTATTTACTTCTCTATCGTGCTATGCCATCAGTTTTCTTACAGCTTTCATATCTCATATGCTATTTTCATGTCTTGTTAATTCTGTTGTGTTTTATATTACCGTCGGTTTGTGTACTTGTTCCATTCCTGACTGAAAACCATCATTTTTCAGGTTTAGCCGCTATCACTCTTAGCACTGGGGAAGACTTGGGTATGCTGAGGCCGACCTGGAAATAGAAAGCAATTGTATCATTTCATTAATTGTAAAACTTTATATTTTTCTTTAATTATAAATGTTGTAACTGTTGTAATAAATTAGAAATGTGAATGAGCAGCAAATGTGAATTTTGAACATTTATTTCTTGCGGGCTTGACAGCGTTCTACCGCCGACTCTGTGGCATAGGCTGGCTTGGACACGTCTCGTATCCGGAAAAGCGGGTGCGGGTCGTGACATCGAGGGCTTCCGAGGCGGGCGGAAGGTGTCTGTTGCATCCAAAGATAGGGATGCTCGGGCCTCGTTTCCATTATTTCGGAAGAGCCGTAGATCGGAATGGCGGTGCTAGGCTCTTTCTTCCTTCAAAGTGGGCGTTGCCCATTCTGGTTGTGTTGAAAGTTGCTCCTTTAGCCGCGGTTTCGATCACGGTCTTCCTTCGTCTTTGGAGGCTCTTTCGAAGCCTCTCCTGGCCACAGATTTGCGGTGCTCTTCTCTTCCTTGGTTCCAGCCAGAGGGTTAAATGCTTCATTAGTCGAAGCATTTATCAGGTGAGCCTGGCTGGAAGAGCGGCACATAACTGAGCTGCTGAAGGGATACACATAACTGGGGATGCACGTAACTGAGCTGCTGAAAGGATGCGTCCTGCTGAGTGCGCATGGCGGGATGCGCCTGGTTGAAGGCGCATGGTGGCTGCTGCGCCTGACTGGAGGCGCATGGTGGTTGCTGGCTGTAGACTTAGGGTCTTTTGTACCACCTTTTCTAGACATGTAATAGACTTTTATATGTAATAAAAAGTCCTCTTTCAAATGTCTATATTTGTTGGTTTTATTTTGTGAAGTATTTGTCCGAGCTCTGGCGCATGTAGTGTCTGGCGCATAGGATTTCTGGCTCTGAAATTCCATGCTTCTACAACCCTCAGCCGGCAACGTTGCCTGCCACTAATGTTCCGGAGCCATCTCAGCCTCCACCGACGGACAGGTCCAAGTCGAAGGAAACCCACTTCGACAGGTCGCTCCGTAAGGATGCACCTCAGGGATTGGAGAGACCTTACAACTTTAACATATTAGCACAACTGGATAATACGCCGACAAAGTTGTCGTTATATTAGCGCCTAAGGCTCTACAAGGATCTTCGTATCGCATTGAGCGAAGCGCTCCAGAATGCTGGCGCTTACTTTGCCCAGGTCAAACCTACAGGAAAAGACTCGTCGGCAGATCTCCAGAGCAGCAACTGTGCAGATGCAATGCCTAACATCGTATTCATTCTACAGGACATGTTGATTAAGACCAACTTGCATAATTGCCCCTTGTACTACACTGGATATATAGGCGACATCAAGGTGGTTCGGATGCACATCGACCCTGGCTCGTCGATAAGCATCATCCCGAAAAGCTTGCTTCAAGTACTCGACATCCCTATGCACCGGCTAGCGGCGACCAACACTGCCATTAGCGGTTTCAACTCGGGAAGGAGCTATCCCTTAGGAAAGATCCGATTGAAATATCAGATCGGTGACATGAGGACAGAGGTTACCTGCTACGTCCTAGATACAGAAACGTCCTATAATATCCTACTGGAGCGTCCGTGGATATATGCCTATATGATCGTGCCATCTACACTCTACCAGTGCTTCAAGTATGTTAGTAAGCACGGCTTCGTGAGGACGGAATTCGCCGACATTGATCCCTTCAAAGGGGTTGAGTCTTATTACTCTTCGGAGGCTTGTCTATACGAAGAATCCAATAAGCACATAATTGACGAACTGGAGGTCATCACAGGGCCAGAGGAACCCTTGAGAATTCATTTTTAGGCCCGTAAATCGGGCAAAGCCGCACCCCTTGTCGCAACTTTGCATAAAGAGGTGCCCGGTTCTCTCGCCCCAGCTGTGCAGTCGAAATCGATGGTCATCCGACTCCCAAGGTCCAGCCAGGAGCCAAAACCCGTCATAGAGCCAATGGTGATCCGATTGCCAAAATCCAATCAAAGGCGACCGGAAGATGCGAGGCCCTCTGGGGAGCCGATGGTGATCCGATTGCCAAGATCCAGTCAAAAGTAATCGGAAGACACGAAGTCCTTTGCCTAGCCGATGGTTATCCATCTTCCCAAGACGAGCCGGCAACCAAGTGTTGATCCGAGACCCTCAGGCAAGCCAAAGCCACAAGCAAAACCCTTAGTGGTCAAGTTGCCCAAGACAGCGTCCCAACCTCCGGTTACGCAGGGGGTAGCTGAAGAGGAGGCATAACTCACAAAGTATCTTGTTGCAAAGGTGGATAGTTCCTCTCCTGATGATGTAATCCCTATGGACAAAATTCCTTATTTCATCAATAAGAGGCTGCCATTGAACTATCCTGAGTATAATAAACTGTCACGACCCGCACCCACTGTGAGGGTACGAGAACGTAACAACGCCCAGCCTACGCCGCAGTGTCGGCGGTAGAACGCTGTCCTAGGTCAATCATCTAACAATATAAAGGTACCTGTACAGTATATACACTCTGAATGGAGGTGACATAGCAATACACAATCTCAATCACATCTAAGGCAGAATGATAAGATAGAAAGATAGATAGAGTAATGCTGAAATGAAAGATCCACATAAGTACAACCAGAGAGACAATGCTAAGTGTCTAAGATAAAACTCAACAACATCCAGAATACAAGTCTCAACTACTGAAAATGAAAGAATATATACAACCCAGATCTCAAAATGACTGAAATAGTAAAACCTAGACTAGGGAGCCTCAGTCTCTATAGCTACCGGATCCGATTGGAAATCTGGGTCACAAGAACCATCTACAGCTGTCCCATAGTAGGTGTCTACCCAGGCCTCATCCTCATCCTTTGTAATATTTTCAACAGGTCCAGTCAGGACAGGAGCGAACACAAAACATCTCACGCAGCTCATATCAAGTTAGGAAATATAAAGCATGCAATAGAGTAAGGTACAGGAAACGCTGAAAGAAGAATGTATATAAAAACAGCAGAGATTTGATAATGGGAAATATCTATATATGATAAGTAAGAACTGTAAGCAACATGTGATTTAGAGCACAATATGGTTATGTAAAACGGGTTAGGTTATACAATAAAATGGGACTCCTTTGTACGTGAGTGTACAATGGACCTATACAATTTCTTATACAATAGGATTGATCACATAACCATTTCTACTCTCCCTCCCCAATCAATACACAAGGATCCAATTCAGTTACGTTACCTTATACAATGGCTTGTACAATGGCTCAATGTGATAATGAGAGTACAATATGCAAAATGAGTGTACAATGATAAGGGTATTCAATAAATACAATATGTAAGTGAAACGCACGTCAAAATATGTATTTAGTGAATACAAGGAGATAACATCTCAAAAGAAGATCCATATAGTACCAATCCGTGATAATGTTCGTGTCAGCATCAAGTACAGTAATCTAGAGCAAGAATGTAAATCCAGACAAGTATAAAACGGTCAGAGAATATACTCGTCTGATGTCCTGAATAGCTGGTGTGAAATGATGTCCAGACAGAGTAAGATGAGTCCTAAATAGAGCAATACATGTCACAACAGGTCTAGATAGATAATAATGAACACTACGATGCATTCTACATGGTTTCTAGGTCATTCTAAGCTAAAGTCAACTCTGGGTCAACCAAGTCAAACTATGTCAAGTAGGTCAAGTCTTAACCCAACAAGTCTCATTAAGCCTAACAAAGCCTAGGCTAAGCACTCACACCCAAGCACAAGGCCACACAGGCTATCAAACATACATATTCCATATATATATATATATATATATATATATATATATATATATATATATATATATATATATATATATATATATATATATATATGTGTGCATATATACACATACTAGCATATATTAGCATATAGGCATACATCAATTATGTGTATAAAAGATAGGGTTAGAAGGCATGTGATAAAGTGAAGGGGAAAGTATGTAGGTACATAGAGCATACATTTCCATATATATGCATACTCATATATACATATTGTATAGTTAGGCATGCCTTACAAGTCCTAACACATCACAACTATATATATATATATAGGGAGTGAAGAGTGTATAATGGTAAGTGTAGCTATTAGCCTATACATGTGTTCAGTTATAGATATATTTCAGTCCAAAAATAGCCAAGTTTAGTTACAATGCAGTGAATGGGGTTAGGCAAAGTTCAAGCAGCATGAATGCACAGTCAAATGCTTATGTTCAGCTCAGATTTAGTATTGTTCAGTCGAGTGCTCAGGTTTTGTATATAATGCAAGTAGGTTTACATATATATACAACAATGTATATATGCAAACTTATATTTTATATATATATATATATATATAGAGAGAGAGAGAGAGAGGGAAGAGCATGCAAAAAGTAAGAGGTTAGGGGTTAGTGAGTGTCAAGTGTTCAGGTTCAAAATGGACTTAGTCACATAGAAAAGGAAATCAATTCTCAGTCTCAACAATGCTAAACCCAATTAAGTTCAAAACCATTCTCATGAAACTTCTTTACCAAACTCAAAACTCAGTTCAGCAGTTAATAAAACTCAATTTTAGTTCTCAGTTTTCAAACTAAACCAGTTTTCACATATTCAATTTCAAACCAATTCTCAGCTAATAATTTATGAAAGAACTGAAACTTAACTCAGGTTCACCACATGTAATTACAGTTGAATCTCAGGTTAATGTTCAGGACAACAAGGTGGAGGGTTTATATGTTTTAAACATGTAAAAAGGGGTTAGTGTCAAGTAGTAAATATGTGTGTGTAGATGCCAGTGTGTGAGTAAAGGAGTGAATCATAGTGTCAAGTGTCGAGAAGTGCACAGCAGGTGAGGAGAGGGTTAATCCCAGGTTTATACATCATAGCAATATGTAAATTAATAGGTAACTCATAATTTAAACAGTTTAAAAATTGATTTAGCTATTAAACCTAACTTGAAATATCAAAGATAGACTGAAATTGAACATGTGTATCCGACATCAACATGAGTTCGAAACCAAACTCAAACAAGACTTGAAATCATTGAAACTATATATACATATATACATCATAGATCAACATTCAAATTTAACATCTAAAATCAAATAAACCCATTTAATCTCAGAAAAATTGGACTGTACAGTATCTAAGTATCAGTCAACACACTTTGCGTGTCAACACATCAAAACCATCCAAAACCAAGATGAAAACTCTTCTACGTCAACCCAGTCATAAATTCAAGTATCCCAGATATGATAACATATATAAAACATGTAATTTAGCATTTCAAATTGATTTAAACACAAGTTCGAAATCAGGGAACGCACAGATACTGTGCGTATCAGAGTTTTTGGGGGAACTCAAAATTCATTTCGAAGTACAAGTTAAAAAATAAATAAATGGTTGGTAATAAAACCCACAATTGTGCTCGTGTCCAACAATTCATCTCGTGTCCAAAAACTGGACACGAATGTGTCCAAACCATTCGAATACTCAAAGCACAGAAAATTGGACAGCAAACTAGTGTGGCCTCCTGCGTGCGTATGGGTCGCCCTAGGACACGACACATGGCGACTCGTGTCTGGGGGTTCGCCCAGGATAGGGTTACATGCCCAGCACCCTGAAATAGGGCTCGACGTGTCCACGAGGGACACGACAGCCGTATCAGAGGCTCGAACAGTGGCTGTGCACACAGTACAAGAATAAGTGCGTGAACAAATTCATGTCTGACACGACACGTGGTCGAGAGTGGCTTTGGGGGTGACTTGTCAGTCACTGCCCCGATCCTCTGACCAAGTGGCAGACCGCCACGTGGTGTGGCGTGTCCGCTGGAAGGATCTGGCAGCAGGGCACGCTGCGCACAGCGTCGTACAGCGTGTCCAGTCCAGATTTAGACACGGACACGAGTGTCCTCGTGCTCAGAGATACGAAAATGGGATCCCCACACATAGGGCTACAATTCTATTCTAACAAAAGTTTAAAATAACACATTTGAATCTTAAGAGGCATTTCATCAAACACCTATTCCTATCAATACGATACGTGTCCGATACGGACACGAAATGAATCCACCTTGACACGAAACCAAGTCCTATAGCTAGGGGACACCTAGGGCTTCCTATCCATACAAAGAAAACAAAATTTGGTGGAGGGAATAGGGATTTACCTATAGCTTTGAAATGGCTCAAAAAGCCCCAAAGTGAGTTGTTCCTCAAGCTACCCAAACTCTTCCAAATTGCCCCTTCCCTAAAATTTCTCACCATAGCCATCAAAAACACAGAGATTAGAATCTATTGCAAGAAATTAGGAAGAAAAAGGAGTTGAAATGGAGGAGTTATGGATTGGGGAAGAAGGGGTTTTACCTCTATTTTCAACTTGCTATTTTTTCTAAGGAGGCTAGCCCTAAGTTTGAGGAGACATTAAATAGGAGTGTGGATCCCTAGGTGGCTGGTCATAAATGCTAGGGTTAGGTTTTGTTGGGTTTGATGGGCCATGGGCTTCTTGGCTAGTTTCAAGTCTCTCTACCAAAAGGTCCCTTTGCTATATCAATTTCTCTCCAACTAAAACCTCTAATTAGATAACTAGGAGAATATTCTAGTCATGACTAAAATCACCAAGTCCAACTTAGCTTATTGGTTAAGTCTAACTTCTAGGTTAGGCCCAATCTAGACCTAAGACTAACATAGCACATAGCAATATTTAATTAATATTAAATTCACACAAATCCCCATAAATCATAATAAATTCAAATAAATCCTAAAATAACCAAAATACCCTCTAGGCTAAAATGTACTAATTAAACATCCTAATCACATGGGTAGGCTCTAGGTCAACAGTCTCCAAGGTTATACTAGCCAAACACCAAAATCGTAAGTCATGATTTAAATAGTTTAAAAAATGATTAAAATTTACCAAAAAATCATATTATTAATTAATATCATAATTAAATAAATTAAACACAAAATTTCAAAATTACCCTCATTTAGATAACTGGGTGTTACATAAACTCAATCTGATGTATACAGTGGGACACGGTCGGGACATTAACCTGCACACACAGGTGACAACCGTCCATACCGTAAATCGACTTGCTCCCATTAGATGTGCCTACTTTCTACTCCCAGGCAGAAGAGAAGGGGATCACATGATCATCTTTGGCCGAAAAGAAGGTCCTCAACCCTTCATGCCTCAAGAGTTTATCTCGAACCCGATACTGGAAGATTATCGCTCTACCTATATAGTCCTCAAGCCAAGTACTTCATACAAAAGCAGGGGTACGACATGGAGGCTACCCCAGGTCTGAATTACGGCAACGGTCGGCGATCGCCTCTGCAGCTGTCAACTCCGTCTGGAAAACCTCGAGATTATTATGGCAAGTCCAAATGTAGCCTCGGTTATGTTACACCAGCAACAACGCCCGAGAGCTCCGATGAGGAATACGAGTGGCATTCTCACTCATCCGAATCACCTGCATACGATTCTGATGACAGCATTGGAGATATATTCAGGCAGACATTATCTGTCAACATGGCATCCGCTGACATTGAAGAGGAAGACGAAGATTTACTCGAACCTCTTGAATTGGAGCCATGGGTCCAACAACTGGACGCATAATGGGAGAAGCGCTTTGAACTATGTGACCCTTCCACTGAAGATGAGGTCATGAAGTTAACCTCGGTGATGAATCCTCTCCAAAGCCATTCTCTGTCAGTAAAAGCCTGACGGACGATGAGCAGGAGTCGTTGTTGCAACTCGTCAGAGAATATATCGACATTTTTGCCTAGAGCTATGAAGACATGTAACGCCCCAGAACCAGAATACTGGAGTGCGGGAGAATACATAGCCAGCTACATACATTAAAATGGAATCCACCTCGCTATACGGTCACGGCTGTCTAGATACATGTGAAACCCGTAATTTTAATTAATTATTTTAGTACTTATTGATATTATTCTTTATAGTTGGATTAAAAATTTCTATATATATATATATATATATATATATATATATATATATATTATTGAATTTTTGTTTGTCCCGGACCTAACTCCGAACTCGTTCCTGAATCCGAATTCACTTTCGAATTATTTTATAAATTAAATATTATGTGATACCAAGTTTTTGAGAGAAAATAATTTAGAAGAGAAGTAAAAGATTTTTTCCTTTAAAGAAAAAAAATTTTGTTTTTAAAGAAAAACTCTCAGTTTCATCCCTTTCACATAACCGACCTAACCCTATTTCCTTTCCTTCTCAAACCGACGACCATTCCTCTTCTTATAACCTCCGCCGCCATCACCCCTCCTCTCCCGAAACTGTCGAGTCTCCTCTCCTCCCGTAATCCCCATTCTCTTCTCCTATTTAAACCCTTCTCTACTTCTCCACTCTCCATCCCTCTCCCAAATCCCTAACTCCCAAAATTCTTTCCGGCGACCCGGCACCTCCCGGCCGACCCCGAGTTCGGCGCACCCCTCCCGGCGCCGTGCCCTAGCCCGCACGGCCTCCCCCAGCAATGCCGGCGCCCTTCCCTCCGGCCAACCCCGACGCCGTCAGCGCCATTTCCGTGCGGCCGAGCTTTCGTCGGCGCCCATTCCAGCGCGGCCTCCCCCGGCAGCCGCCTCGCCGGCCTCCGCCCTCTCCGGCACAAGCCCCAACCGACCTCGTGCGGCGCGCCCCCGACTCTCCAGCGCGCCCCTCTCCGATTTTCCTGCGGCTCCCCCGGCTTCTCCAGACCCGCACGCGCCCTGTCCGCGTGCCCCAGCTCGCGGTTTCCGGCGACCCCGGTTCCCAGCGCCTCTTTGACGTTCCCGCAGCGTCTTCCCGCGCTTTCACGGCATCGTCTAGCACTGTCCAGCGCTTCGGCTGTTCCCGACCTGCTGTTCACGGATTATTCTTTCTTTATTTTTGCATCTGAGAGCTCTAGCCGAGCAACCCGAGGTATAACCCCTGTCCCGTCCTATTTTCTTTAGTCTGTGATGAGAATGGTCCCCGATTCCCTTCCGGGAATTCGGTTTTTAGCGACGTCGTATTTTTTTGGAACCTTCGGAAAGGTTCTGTTGATTGTTTAGATTTTTCGGAACTTTTCGGAAATGGGATTTCGGTATATTTTGGGTTTCCGGATTTTTCCGGTAGCGTTCTGTGATGTTTTGGTTGGATTCGGACTTCCGAAATTAGTTCGGGTCGTTCCGAATTAATCTGTGGATTGGTAGTGGATTATTTTATATATATATTTTGGGATTCCCTGGTTTGGGATTTGCAGGAAAATTATCGACATATTTTCCCAGTTTTTGGGTTGACCAAAAATAGAGGAAATGTTGTCGGATTTTTTCGTAAATTCAATTATATTTTAAAAATGATTTCAAAATGGATTTCGGAATTTTATTAAATATTGGATTTTGGGCGACGACCGTATCGGTCAATGGGGCTAAGTGCAAACGAAACCGGTTTCGCCCGTACGTTGAGGCATTAGCCTATATGACGATTGGACCATATCTGAGACTCATTTAATTTATTTTTATTATTTAATTTGGTCATAATTAAATTGTAGGAAGATTACAGGACTAACAAGTTTTCTTCTTATTTTAATTCATTAGCTTATAAGGGCATAAGCCTATTTACTTTTCTGCAAATTTGTAATAATTAGTAATTATAGTTTTGGATTTTTCTGGATATTGTTCAGACGCATAATTTAGGGTAAATAACTATAGAAATTTTATAAATTCACGTTATTTCTCATTTAATAAGAAAATTGTATTTTTATATATAAATATAAATACCAAGTTTTCGGAATAAATTGATAAATGCATGTTTTTCTAGAATTAAATATAAATTGATGTTTCTTAATTGCAACGCACTAATAATCGCGTTTTAGTTGTGTTAGCTAAATAAAGACTAAAATTGACTAGGATACAACTAGAGATTGCAACTAGTATAGTATCATTGGCGACTTTGGTTTTCTGAGACAAGTTTCCCGAATGTAGGATTTCAAGGAAGAACTTGATTTCCCATCCCGACGTATCGACCCGTCCAGTCCAATCAATTTGAGGCAAGTATATTTTGTGTTAGTTTACAATTATTTAGTAATCGTTTTAATGCAAGTTTAAACCACGATACAACACGGAACTCTCTCTGAGAGCACTGACGGTAACTACTGTAACTATTGGGGACTGGGAGAATAGTGTAATGAGTATGACCATATCCTTTACTGTAACAAATCTTACTGTAACAAACCCCACTGTAACAAATCCCATATCCTTTACTGTAACAAACCCAAGCCGGTCATATTTTATTGCCTATTCACATCACAGAACTGTAACTGTTTTAAAACTGTAACTGCTTAAATTGTTGATTTCAAAATTGTTTAAAAGTGCATGATTCTATTATTATTTCAATTGTCAAATTAGCATGATTTGTACTTTGCTCCCTCCTGACTGGAGATAACATTTTTAGGTGATTTGAGTCGTTGAAGATCTGATGCCTGTTCCGCAGAACCTGGAACCCAAGAACAGTAGAGCTGGATAGTAATTTATTTAGTAACCAATGTATAATGTAGTTGTTGTAATTAATAGTTGTTGTATTTCAGAAATTTTAAATTGAATAAAAGATTTTATATTCGTTAGAATTTTTATCTGCATGTGTTTCACTGCTTGATACAGCTTACTGCCGCCGTCTCAACAACGGTGCAGGCTGGGCATGATCTGATTCGACCCAAGAAATTGGAACCGGGTCGTGACATGTTTTTAGTGGTGGCACATGCAGGTCAGATCTGTAAATTGGTCTAGTCAACTTAGTTTAGACCATCGCGCAGTTCTGTAACTTGACCTAGGGATCATTGAGACTTCAGGAAAACAGACTTTAGAAACAACTAGAACATTTAGATGATATACACCATGTTACATTATAGGGCCAAAAATTATTTACTTAAATATCTATTTTTGCCTGCTTATAGATTCGTAGGATACCTTGTTTGTGTTTGTACCTAAACCTTATCTAGATTAGGCTGATTGTACCTTCGAATGTCCCATGACTTTCGATATAATTTTCCTACCATAATTTCTAGATTCTAGTATACCCTAGGATTCATATTCTTTTTGGAATAAGATTGAATTCTTTGGTCTTCTTCTTCTTTATCAAACCTAAATTTCGAATTCTTCATTACTTCTCTACCTTTAATTGAAATCTTAATTCTTTCGCTATGTAGAATTTTGAATTCTCTTAGCAACCCTGATAAATTTTATCTACCCAATATATATCTACAACCATTATCCAGCCTTTTGCCTTGATCTCCTTTCCAATTGACTAACTTTCTCGGAATCAATCATGAATCAAATTCTTCTGGGACCATTTAAACCTCAAGGTCAATTATTACCAGAAGAATTAGTTTAGTTCATGATTCTCTTAAAAGGGTTATTTTCAATTTCAATATTGAGTGTTATCTCCTGAGTTATTCCAAAGACCGAGAATATTCCCATCCGTTGACTTCCTCCATTCATCTTGAAACCCTACTTTCTCTATGCAATTTCTTGATCAAATCAAGGCCTAAAAGCTTCTATGACCATGAAGCAGGAACGGTCGGAAATCTTGATCATATTTTTGAATTCATTCTATTGTTAAAATTCATTTAGTCAAGGAGATTTTTAGCTGTCCCAAAGCTATTTAATTTCTTGGCATTACTAGACAATTTCAATTTGATTTTCTTAAATCAATGAAACTTACCTTCTCTCAAATTTCCAATTTTCCTTAGTTATGGAATTATTCTTCTCAAAATAATTTTCTGTATTCCCTGAGTGATTTGTCAGGAATATTATCATTGGTTTTTCTTACTTAATCCGAATCTGTGATGCTTCTATCTTATCTAGTGTTTGACTCAATTATTCAAATCAAGGTTGATCGTTTCATCTTTGGAAAAGAAAATCGGAGAACAGATACTCCTTTTGATTTTAGCCCAGTCTCTTGAATCTCAAACACATATTTTGATAAATTCCTTGATCTCAGAAGAACAGTCATCTATATTTTCTATCTTGTTTAGAACTTTAAACTCGTTTGAATTTTTGAAATTCCTCTGAAATTCACAAAGCTGAGGAAATATTTAGCAACCTAACATGACTCCGCACATTTACGTGATAGTCATTTATCTGAATTATGGAAAACTGCAAGTTTACTGCAGCTAGTTGTGCACTAGCGAGGCATAAAACTCTAAGTTGAAATAATGACAGGTAATCGTTCGGTTTCCAAATATTATTGAGACTTTGTTCTATGTTTGCTTAGCCATGAAATGAATAAAGTTGGAAGATTATTCGGTAAACTAAATTATTCAAGTCATAGAGCCAAAAAATTTATTGCAGTCAGATGCACACTGGCGAGGCATGAATATTGAAACAAAGTGACTTGAAAATAGTGGTTTTCGAATATTAATAAGACTATTCATATCATGGTTATCTCCAATCATTCTGAAAATTTGTATTCTAGCTTTTGCTCCCACTTCCAGAAAATATTCTATCGGATTATATCCTTGTCATGGCTATTTTAAATCACCCTCACTATCTTAAAATTGTACAACTTGAGTCACAAACTCCTATACCTCATACCAGTTTTAATTGAAAAATCGTCCCTCATTTCAAAAAATTACATTATCTTTTGTTTCTCCAATAAATTGATGTCGTATTTTATGACCTTTCTATTTTGATCTCATTTTAAAACTTTAAACTCGTTATGATTATTTAAATTATACCTTGATGTTTACTCATGATTTTGATCACAACAAAATATTCTAAACTCTATCTAGACGATTCTAAACATGTTTATTTTTATCTTTATATTTAGCAATCATGCCTCGAATCTGATTATGTCTGATGAATTAAATTGGAACGATCTGTTGTAGGAACTTATGGAGTACATGAATTATGAGATAAATATGAAACACTCGCGATTGAACTTAAACCTAGAAAGGGATAAATTAATGATGTGAATGGACAGTATGGATTAGAGGTAGTTAAATGATAAGCATGAGCATACATTTTTGGAAGACGCATGATAAATCGGATGATCAAAATAAGATAAGGATTTAAAACTTAAAGGTATAACTAAGCAAGGATGACAATTGTATGAATGACAGGATCACAATGGAAAGATTGGTTGAAAAAAAATATGTAATAAGATTTATTTTTGAAAGTTTAAATCAAATAAAGGATTTGAGCTTAAACATGATTTCATAGAGAGTTCGAGATCAAATCGGAAAATGAAGATATATACATAATAGTCTAAAATCACAGTAATGATCATCTATGAAAAAGAAATGGATTGTGACAAAACAGAATATTGAAACGTGGTATAATATTGGGCACCAAGGCTTGGCATTGAAGTATTAAAGACTAGGAGTATCAAATCATAGAATTAAATTGAATACATTAAGTTAGCTGGGAGAAATACATATTGCATGAATATAAGATGTGTTCAAGATTGAAAATATAGAAGACAAAATTTTAAGGTGATTAGCAATTTAGGAATGGAATCGGAAATTTAGTAATCATGGAGAATAACATTATTTCTAAGGAGGGAAGAATGTAAATTAAATAATGGATAAAAATTGATGAATATATAGCATTAGATGAGTTTTGGGATTGTTAACCTACTTGGGAATAAGATTGATGAGGAAGACGTCCAAACTGATTTTAAGCATGATTGCATTATTAAAACCCTGACCCTGTCCTTAAATTTCGAGGACAAAATTTTCTAAGGAGGGAAGGTTGTGAAACCCGTAATTTTAATTAATTATTTTAGTACTTATTGATATTATTCTTTATAGTTGGATTAAAAATTTCTATATATATATATATATATATATATATATATATATATATATATATATATATATATATATATATATATATATATATATATATATTATTGAATTTTTGTTTGTCCCGGACCTAACTCCGAACTCGTTCCTGAATCCGAATTCACTTTCGAATTATTTTATAAATTAAATATTATGTGATACCAAGTTTTTGAGAGAAAATAATTTAGAAGAGAAGTAAAAGATTTTTTCCTTTAAAGAAAAAAAATTTTGTTTTTAAAGAAAAACTCTCAGTTTCATCCCTTTCACATAACCGACCTAACCCCATTTCCTTTCCTTCTCAAACCGACGACCATTCCTCTTCTCATAACCCCCGCCGCCATCACCCCTCCTCTCCCGAAACTGTCGAGTCTCCTCTCCTCCCGTAACCCCCATTCTCTTCTCCTATTTAAACCCTTCTCTACTTCTCCACTCTCCATCCCTCTCCCAAATCCCTAACTCCCAAAATTCTTTTCGGCGACCCGGCTCCTCCCGGCCGACCCCGAGTTCGGCGCACCCCTCCCGGCGCCGTGCCCTAGCCCGCGCGGCCTCCCCCAGCAATGCTGGCGCCCTTCCCTCCGACCAACCCCGACGCCGTCAGCGCCATTTTCGCGCGGCCGAGCTTTCGTCGGCGCCCATTCCAGCGCGGCCTCCCCCGGCAGCCGCCCCGCCGGCCTCCGCCCTCTCCGGCGCAAGCCCCAACCGACCCCGTGCGGCGCGCCCCCGACTCTCCAGCGTGCCCCTTTTCGGTTTCCCCGCGGCTCCCCCGGCTTCTCCGGACCCGCGCACGCCCTGTCCGCGTGCCCCAGCTCGCGGTTTTCGGCGACCCCGGTTCCCAGCTCCTCTTTGACGTTCCCGCAGCATCTTTTCGCGCTTTCACGGCATCGTCTAGCGCTGTCCAGCGCTTCGACTGTTCCCGACCTGCTGTTCACGGATTATTCTTTCTTTATTTTTGCATCTGAGAGATCTAGCCGAGCAACCCGAGGTATAACCCCTGTCCCGTCCCATTTTTTTTAGTCTGTGATGAGAATGGTCCCCGATTCCCTCCCGGGAATTCGGTTTTTAGCGACGTCGTATTTTTTCGGAACCTTCGGAAAGGTTCTGTTGATTGTTTGGATTTTTTTGAAACTTTTCGAAAATGGGATTTCGGTATATTTTGGGTTTCCGGATTTTTTCGGTAGCGTTCTGTGATGTTTTGGTTGGATTCGGACTTCCGAAATTAGTTCGGGTCGTTCCGAATTAATCTGTGGATTGGTTGTGGATTATTTATATATATATATTTTGGGATTCCCTGGTTTGGGATTTGCAGGAAAATTATCGACATATTTTCCCAGTTTTTGGGTTGACCAAAAATAGAGGAAATGCTGCCAGATTTTTCCGTAAATTCAATTATATTTTAAAAATGATTTCAAAATGGATTTCGGAATTTTATTAAATATTGGATTTTGGGCGATGACCGTATCGGTCAATGGGCCCCGGCTAAGTGCAAACGAAACTGGTTTCGCCCGGACGTTGAGGCATTAGCCTATATGACGATTGGACCATATCTGAGACTTATTTAATTTATTTTTATTATTTAATTTGGTCATAATTAAATTGTAGGAAGATTACAGGACTAACAAGTTTTCTTCTTATTTTAATTCATTGGCTTGTAAGGGCATAAGCCTATTTACTTTTCTGCAAATTTGTAATAATTAGTAATTATAGTTTTGGATTTTTCTGGTTATTGTTCAGACGCGTAATTTAGGGTAAATAACTATAGAAATTTTAGAAATTCACATTATTTCTCATTTAATAAGAAAAATGTATTTTTATATATAAATATAAATACCAAGTTTTCCGAATAAATTGATAAATGCAAGTTTTCCCAGAATTAAATATAAATTGATGTTTCTTAATTGCAACGCACTAATAATCGCGTTTTGGTTGTGTTAGCTAAATAAAGACTAAAATTGACTAGGACACAACTAGAGATTGCAACTAGTATAGTATCATTGGCGACTTTGGTTTTCTGAGACAAGTTTCCCGAATGTAGGATTTCAAGGAAGAACCTGATTTCCCATCCCGACGTATCGACCCGTCCAGTCCAATCAATTTGAGGCAAGTACATTTTGTGTTAGTTTACAATTATTTAGTAATCGTTTTAATGCAAGTTTAAACCACGATACAACACGGAACTCTCTCTGAGAGCACTGACGGTAACTACTGTATCTATTGGGGACTGGGGGAATAGTGTAATGAGTATGACCATATCCTTTACTGTAACAAATCTTACTGTAACAAACCCCACTGTAACAAATCCCATATCCTTTACTGTAACAAACCCAAGCCGGTCATATTTCATTGCCTATTCACATCACAGAACTGTAACTGTTTTAAAACTGTAACTGCTTAAATTGTTGATTTCAAAATTGTTTAAAAGTGCATGATTCTATTATTATTTCAATTATCAAATTAGCATGATTTGTACTTTGCTCCCTCCTGACTGGAGATAACATTTTTAGGTGATTTGAGTCGTTGAAGATCTGATGCCTGTTCCGCAGAACCTGGAACCCAAGAACAGTAGAGCTGGATAGTAATTTATTTAGTAACCAATATATAATGTAGTTGTTGTAATTAATAGTTGTTGTATTTCAGAAATTTTAAATTGAATAAAAGATTTTATATTCGTTAGAATTTTTATCTGCATGTGTTTCACTGCTTGATACAGCTTACTGCCGCCGTCTCAACAACGGTGCAGGCTGGGCATGATCTGATTCGACCCAAGAAATTGGGACCGGGTCGTGACAATACATGAGGGTTTAACTACAAGCCATCAGTCTCTTATGGTCATGAACAAGCCTATTGTCTCAATCTCAAGCAAGTAGTAGCAGTTACAAGATGTTAGAGCATCAAATATACAATAGTAAGGCGTCCCATACATTACATATTTGGATGATCATGAAGCTAGTCGTACAAAATGTGAAGACTAGCAAGAGTTTCAGTCATACATGATCAACCCTAGGATTTGTCAATCATGTTACAGCCCGTAGGCAGACAGTAAGTAAAGTGCAATACGAGCTAACACGTGCTCGCCGGCTAAACGCCTCAAAAGAATATTTTACAATAGAGTGGGAGAGCCAAAGATAAAACCCACTCGTTGTCAGGGTTACGCCTGGTGGTCACCATCTGGCTGAAAGGTAGGGAGATCCTCTGGAGCTGCTCCGGTATCTGGCCATACAAAACCAGCTGGGTCAGATCCCAGAAAGAGCAAGTGCCACAAAGGAGGCTTCACTTAAGAACTAAAACCAGCAATTAGCACAAAAACATAGTTATATAATAAAAGACTGGAAATATAGAAAATCATGATGATATACGATAAGATAACCATGGAACTAATCAGATAACCAAGTTACAACCTTTAAACCAAACAAGGACCGGGGTTGTAACCCTTCATCTGAACAGAACTTGGTTTCCCACCATTTATCGATAAAGTAAAGCACAAGCATTCAGGTCATGTAACAATCTTGTACAGAATTAGGACAAGACTGGACTGGGTTAAACTCCATCCAATCAATCATGGCCAAGCAATGAGTACGGCTTGATACTTTAACTAACTAGGGTTATCACAGGCCTAGTTACTAGCAAGATGCACTGAGATTATTTCAACAACCACAAGCCCTGCGGACCATCCAGGTTATCTAGGTCGAATATCCGTTCATGAAGGGTGCAACACATGACAGTGTGCTGGAAAAGTGCCCTACTCGTCGGCAGGCTACAAGTCCACTTGCGCACCCAGATAACGGAATTGCCTGTAGCTGAAAAATCTCTTCATGACTACTGGAATATTCTAGTTATTAGCCTTAGTCAATTTCAATAGGTATCCCTGACCGTGGTACTCAAGGGTCCCTGTCCTAAACATGATGCAAGACAATACTGGTTCATTTGTACAAACACAATCGTCCACGGTGTCCAGGCCATTCATTCTTGTCATGTCATGCTAGCCGTCGCAACAGCATATCGGAGTATATCATGTCAGGTTTACTTGTCAAGAGTGTGCCACGACGGGCCACTATCATGTCATATTACTTGTCAAGAGTGCACCTCTACGGGTCACTATCGTGTTCGTGGCACATGTGCAGAATAACATAGTACAAGCATTCTATCAAGGGACCCAAGCTCCATAAATCCTTCATCTAAGGTCAGAATTCGAACTTCCATAGGTCAAAATAGGGTAGAACGAAATTCTCTACAACCTGGAACACTCAAAACTTAAAAATAACAAGGTTTAATAGATCAAAACCCAAGAAACCCGAAAATACAACAAGCTGAGATCTACATGAATTGAACCATAAAAATTAAAAATGCTAAGTACTAAAGTGTCTTAGAATCTTGTGAGGAAGAAAATGGAACAACAAAAATCCAAGTTCCTCCATGAAGCAAGATGCACTTGCCGGTGGGAGAGGGGGTAGGTGGAGCTCTGCGCCAGGGAGGAAGAAGAAGAAGGAGGAGGAGCAAATGCTGAGTTATGAGGAAAGAGAAAAGTAGGTGGGATATAAATGATGATGGTGGTGGTAGGTAGGGTTGGTTCACATGCAAGAAAAACCGAACCAAGCCGAACCAAGCAATAAAATGCTAAAATAAACCATACAATGAGACATGCAACATGCGTCAGAATACGTACACGTATACCAAGATACGTAATACGAACTACGGCATTACAACTCTATCCACCTTAAAAGAATTTCGTCCTCAGAATTTAATTAAGAGGCTGGAGAGGCAAGGACAAGCTATACTAATCACAGAAAAGCTATACTAAGCAGTCCACCATGCAATCATTCATTCAACCAAAGAATTGAGAGCATAAGACATAAGAAAGACATTATACCTTACGAGTCAAACAGGTCGGGATATCGCGATCGGATATCATCCTCATGCTCCCACATTGACTCACCCAAAGAGTGATAACCCCAAGCAACACGGACTAACTTGATAGTCTTGTTCTTGAGTATCTTCTCTCTCCGGTCCAATATGGATACGGGTCTCTCCTCATACGAAAGCTTGGTACCAACAACCAATTCTGAATGATCAAGGAGATGACTCGGATCCGAGATATACCGTCGTAATTAGGATAAATGAAGACATCATGCACCTCACGCAACGACGGCGGGAGAACGAGACGATAGGACACGTCTCCTACTCGCTCGAGGATATCGAACGGTCCTATGTACCTAGAACTAAGCTTTCCCTGTATGCCAAAACGAATGACGCCACGGGTAGGCGAGATCCTAAGGAATATATGGTCGTCGACAGAAAACTCAAGGGGATGCCGATGAGAATCGGCCCAATGGCGCTGGCGATCTTGTGCAACTCGAAGATGATCCCTGACTTGTCTGACCACCTCAATAGTCCACGTCACCATCTCTGGTCCAAGCATTTGCTTCTCACCTACATCGTCCCATGCTAGCGGAGATCTGCACTTCCTACCATACAGTGCCTCGAACGGTGCCATCTGGATATTGGCTTAAAAACTGTTTTTATAGGAGAACTCCATGAGATGCAAGTGATTTTCTACGAACTACCGAAGTCGAGTATACATGATCATAGCATATCTTTAAGAGTCTGGATCGTGCGCTCTGACTGACCATCAGTCTGCGGATGATAAGCTGAGCTGAACTGGAGGTGAGTTTCCAAACTCTATTGCAGACTGCACCAAAAATACGACATAAATCTTGAATCTCTGTCCGAGGTGATACTGACTAGTACACCATAAAATCTGACGATCTGTCTAAGGTACATCTCTGCTAGTTGATCAGTCGACTGATCGATCCTGAATGGAAGAAAGTGGGCCACCTTCGTGAGCCTATCTATAATAACCCAAATGGCATCTCTCCCAGCTGGGGGTCTAGGTAATCCAGTTACAAAATCCATGGTTATATGCTCCCACTTCCATTCTAGAATCGGCAAGGGCTGAAGAAGTCCAGCCGGCCTCTGATGTTCAGCTTTAACTTGTTGGCAAACCAAATACCGAGAGACAAACCGGGCTATCTCCCTCTTCATGCCATTCCACCAAAAGTGCTGGCGAATATCACGGTACATCTTCGTGCCACCGGGATGAATGGAATACTGCGAACTGTGAGCTTCTGCCATGATCTACTGTCTGATATCTCCACTGGGTACACAAAGATGCTTCCCATGCCGAAGAGTACCATCTTCGTGAATACTTAACTCTGCTCTCCGTCCTGCTTCACACTCTGCTCTAAGTCGCTGAAGCTTGGAATCTGTTGACTGCGCCATCCGGATCCTCTCGACTATAGTGGACTGAACTTGCATACTGGCCAGCAATGCTATATTAGTAGGAAGGACAACTTCTATACCCATCTTCTGAAGATCTGCTAATAACTCTGGTTGCGTTGTTAGAAAATAAACTCCAGCTCTCCTGCTCAATGCATCTGCTACTACATTGGCCTTCCCTGGATGATATTGCAGGTTGACATCATAATCCACAAGCAGCTCTAGCCATCTCCTCTGACGCATGTTAAGATCCTTCTGGGTGAACACATACTTCAGGCTCTTGTGGTCGATGAAAATCTCTACCCTATCTCCATACAAGTAGTGTCTCCAAAGCTTAAGTGCAAACACTACCACTGCCAACTCCAAGTCGTGGGTCGGGTAATTCCTCTCATGATCACGAAGTTGACGTGACGTATAAGCTATTACCTTCCCATGCTGCATCAAAACACATCCCAAACCTCTGCCTGAAGCATCACAATATACTGAAAATCCTTCGGTCCTATCTGGAAGCATGAGAATAGGTGCCGTCATCAAACCTCGCTTCAACTTCTTAAAAGAATCCTGATATTCTGCTGTCCAAGCAAACTGAACATCCTTGCGGGTCAACTGGGTCAATGGCGCTAAAATCCGAGCGAAGTCTGAAACAAATCGCCGGTAGTAGCTGGCCAAGCCAAGAAAACTGTGAACTTCTGCAACTGTGCTGGGTACTGGCCATGTCTCAATAGCCACAATCTTCTAGGGATCTACTTCCACTCCTCCTCTGGTGACGATATGACCCAAGTATGAAATACGATCGAGCCAGAACTCGCATTTAATGAACTTCGCGTATAACTGGTGCTATCTGAGAATCTGGAGGACAACTCTGAGATACTGCTCATGCTCTGCTTCACTCTTGCTGTAGACCAGGATATCATCTATAAACACAATCACGAACTGATCCAATTATGGCATGAAAATACGATTCATGAGGTCCATGAATACAGCTGGCGCATTGGTTGCTCCAAATGGCATAACAAGAAACTTCCAATACCCATATCTGGATCTAAAGCTATCTTCGGCATGTCCTGCTTTCTGACTCTGATCTGATGATATCCTGACCGCAAGTCAACCTTCGAGAATACTGCTGCCCCCTTGAGTTGATCAAACAAGTCATCTATCCTCGGGAGAGGGTATCTGTTCTTGATTGTCACTGAGTTCAAGGTATGATAATCTACACATAATCTGGACGTACCATCCTTCTTTTTCACAAAAAGCATCGGGACTCCCCAAGGTGATCCACTTGCACGAATGAATCCCTTGGTCCTGAGTTCTTCAATCATCTTGTACAATATCTCTAACTCTGAAGGTGCCATCCTGTAGACTCTCTCTAACACTGGGGCTGTCCCTGGGATCAAGTCGATAGTAAACTCGATCTCTCGCTCTGGCGGTATTCCTGGAAGCTCTTCTGGAAAAATATCTGGAAACTTCTCAACTATCCAGGGTAACTGCACTGCTGCTACCGCCATCCGTAATACTGGAGGAGAAGGTTCAACTTCGCCTCGGAAAAAGGAAAACTCTGGCTCGCCTGGAATGCTAAAAATAACCCTGCCAACATGGCAGTCTATCCTAGCATACTGGTTCCTTAACCAATACATCCCTAAGACCATATCATAATCGACCATTGGGAACTCTATCAATCTAACGGGGAACTCTCTACCGCTAACTACGATCCGACACGAGGAAAACACTCTATCTACTCCCACAAGACCGTTATTGAGCCTTACTGATAATGACTCGGGCTCCAGTCCTATCCGTGTCACGAATCGTACAGACATAAATGAATACGATGCACCAGAATTAAATAACGCTGATGCTGAAAAGGAGTTGACGAGAATAGTACCTACCACTACCTCACCTGGTGCCAATCCTTCTTCTATGGTCATCGCCATCGTCTGACCATGTCCTCTAGGTACGGGTCCCCTCTGCTGAAAACCTCTTTGCCTGCTCTGAATCTAGGCTTGGGCTTGTACATACTGCTGGGGGTTTTACTGCTGGAAGGCTTGGGACTGAGGCGACAAGGGCCTCGAAAACTGTTGCTGCTGCTGGACTGGTGCTGGTCCTCTCACCGAAGGACTAGAAAAGGTCGAAGAAGAGGAACTCCCCCTATTCAGGCAGTTCCCAACCCTGTGGTCTGGTGCTCCACAAACCAAGCATAATCCATGTGCTCTACGACATTCTGCTACCACATGTCCTGGCTTTCCGCAATGTGAACATCCCACTGCTGAAGAGTGCTTCTCCTTCTGCTGCTGAGGGTTCATCGGGGTCGAATGTTGAACCGACGTTACTGAGGTCGCTCGCCTCGGAGTTCCAATTGTCAAAGCCCTAGCTGCCGGGGCTGGTACAGAAGACTGATTCATATGTCCATGAGATCGCTTCCGACCTCCGGTCCGGTCTACGATCCTCTGGGAGGTATACTCGTGCCTCCTTGTTGCTCTCAGTATTGCATCGAAAGTCTGATGCTCAAACTGCTCCACTGCCAATAAAATCTCTAGATGGAGCCCCTGCTGGAACCGCTGGGCTCTGTCGACTCTGTCGCTACCAAGGTAGGAGCAAACCGACTAAGTCTCAAAAACTCGGCCGCATATCCGTCGACCATCCTACCCATCGGCTTCAGATTGGTGAACCTCGTCTGTAGATCGTACCGAGCTACAGCATCAAAATACTTGGTCTGGAATCTCTCACGGAATACTGCCCAGGCAATAGGTGCCACTAATCCAACGGCCTGCGCCGCCCACCAGCTGCAAAAAAGATCCAATAATTGTAGGCGTACTACTGCCACCTTCTCTTCTTCTGGGGTTCGGACTGCTTCTAGAATAACCTCAGTGTCCTGAAGCCATGCATCAGCAGCAATAGGATCTTCGCTGCCATCAAAGAAGGGAGGGTTCGAACGCTTGAAGCTGTTGGCTGCCTGGTTCCCTTGATGACCGCCTCTGTTCAGAGCATCTTGTACTTCCTGGTACAGGACATCGCCCCGACGATCTTGAGAAGCCAGTAATTTCCTGATGAGACCCACCACGGTGCCATCATCAGGCTCTGCAGGCTGGAGTGGCTGAACTGGTGGCTCTCGACCCCCAGTAGGCATGACTCTGGAGGCTACTCCTGAATGCTGGGCTTGATCTCCAGGTTGCTACTGGCCCACGGGAGGTGCTTCGCCTTGTCGATCGGTAGGACCAAAAATAATATCGCTGAAGAAGATGACACAGGGAACAATAAGGAAGGACCAGGACAAATCAAAGATACAAGTATGTGATCAGGTCAAAAATTTAGGGATTCAGAGGATACGAGCAGAGATCAAGGACGAGTGCTGATTGAGACCTCTATTCGGTAAACCCTCACATATCTTGATTCACAAGACCTGCGTGGGCCACCACTTAAACCATGTAACGCCCCAGAACCAGAATACTGGAGAGCGGGGGCATACATAGCTAGCTACGTACATTGAAATGGAATCCATCTCGCTATACGGTCACGGCTGTCTAGATTCATGAGGGTTTAACTACAAGCCATCAGTCTCTTATGGTCATGAACAAGCCTATTGTCTCAATCTCAAGCAAGTAGTAGCAGTTACGAGATGTTAGAGCATCAAATATACAATAGCAAGGCGTCCTATACATTACATATTTAGATGATCATGAAGCTAGTCGTACAAAATGTGAAGACTAGTAAGAGTTTCAGTCATACATGATCAACCATAGGATTTGTCAATCATGTTACAGCCCGTAGGCAGACAGTAAGTAAAGTGTAATACGAGCTAACACGTTCTCGCCGGCTAAACGCCTCAAAAGAATATTTTACAATAGAGTGGGAGAGCCAAAGATAAAACCCACTCATTGCCAGGGTTACGCCTGGTGGTCACCATCTGGCTGGAAGGTAGGGAGATCCTCTGGAGCTGCTCCGGTATCTGGCCATACAAAACCAGCTGGGTCAGATCCCAGAAAGAGCAAGTGCCACAAAGGAGGCTTCACTTAAGAACTAAAACCAGCAATTAGCACAAAAACATAGTTATATAATAAAAGACTAAAAATATAGAAAATTATGATGATATACGATAAGATAACCATAGAACTAATCAGATAACCAAGTTACAACCCTTAAACCAAACAAGGACCGGGATTGTAACCCTTCATCTGAACAGAACTTGGTTTCCCACTATTTATCGATAAAGTAAAGCACAAGCATTCAGGTCATGCATTCAGGTCATGTAACAATCTTGTACAGAATCAGGGCAAGACTAGACTGGGTTAAACTCCATCCAATCAATCATGGCCAAGCAATGAGTACGGCTTGATACTTTAACTAACTAGGGTTATCACAGGCCTAGTTACTAGCAAGATGCACTAAGATTATTCCAACAACCACAAGCCCTGCAGACCATCCAGGTTATCTAGGTCGAATATCCATTTATGAAGGGTGCAACACATGACAGTATGCTAGAAATATGCCCTACTCGTCGGCAGGCTACAAGTCCACTTGCGCACCTAGATAACGGGATTGCCTATAGCTGGAAAATCTCTTCATGACTACTGGAATATTTTAGTTATTAGCCTTAGTCAATTTCAGTAGGTATCCCTGATCGTGGTACTCAGGGGTCCCTAACCTAAACATGATGTAAGACAATACTGGTTCATTTGTATAAACACAATTGTCCACGGTGTCCAGGCCATTCATTCTTGTCATGTCATGCTAGCCGTCGCAACAGCATATCGGAGTATATCATGTCAGGTTTACTTGTCAAGAGTGTGCCACGACGGGCCACTATCATGTCATGTTACTTGTCACGAGTGCACCTCTACGGGTCACTATCGTGTACGTGGCACATGTGCAGAATAACATAGTACAAGCATTCTATCAAGGGACCCAAGCTCCATAAATCCTTCATCTAAGGTCAGAATCCGAACTTCCATAGGTCAAAATAGGGTAGAACGAAATTCTCTACAACCTGAAACACTCAAAACTTAAAAATAACAAGGTTTAATAGATCAAAACCCAAGAAATCTGAAAATACAACAAGCTCAGATCTACATGAATTGAACCATGGAAATTAAAAATGCTAAGTACTAAAGTGTCTTAGAATCTTGTGAGGAAGAAAATGGAACAACAAAAATTTGAGTTCCTCCATGAAGCAAGATGCACTTGCCGGTGGGAGAGGGGGTAGGTGGAGCTCAGCGCCAGGGAGGAAAAAGAAGAAGGAGGAGGAGTAAATGCTGAGTTATAAGGAAAGAAAAAAGTATGTGGGATATAAATGATGATGGTGGTGGTAGGTAGGGTTGGTTCACATGCAAGAAAAATCGAACCAAGCCGAACCAAGCAATAAAATGCTAAAATAAACCATACAATGAGACATGCAACATGAGTCAGAATACATACACGTATACCAAGATACGTAATACGAACTACGAGCGTTACAAGACATGCCAGGGCTAAACCCCGAGATCGTGCTTCATAAGCTTAATATTCATCCGGATGCAAAACCAGTCAAACAACAGCAACGGAGGTTCCATCCAGATATCATAAACTCCATTGAAGCAGAAGTAAATAATCTTATAGCTAGCGGTTTCATCCGCGAGAAGCAGCACCCAGACTGGATAGCTAATATAGTACCAATTGTCAAGAAGAACGGAAAGATTCGAATCTGTATCGACTTTCGCAATCTGAATGCGACATGTCCTAAGAATGAATTATCTTTTCCTATCACCGATATAATGATCGAAAATATGTGTGGCTTTGAGCGCATGTCCTTTATGGATGGCTTTTTAGGATACAATCAAATCAAAATGTCTCCTAACGATGAGAAGCATACGTCATTCTGAACACCGATTGGTGTGTATTGTTACACAGTCATGCCTTTCGGCCTGAAGAACGCCGGTGCTACATATCAATGAGCTATGAGCGTCATCTTCAGAGATCACTTGCGCAAGACGGTGGAGTGTTATGTTGACGACATCGCCGTCAAAAGCCGCTCCAAGGATGATCACTTACACGATTTGAGGACAGTGTTCGACCTTATGCGAGCGCACAATCTGAAGATGAATCCTACCAAGTCCTTCCTGGGTGTATCCAGCGGGAAGTTCTTGGGCTTTGTCATTACTTTCTGGGGTATTCACATAGACCCCGATAAGACAAAGGCAATCCTGGAGATGAGTCCACCGAGAAACCTCCGTGAACTCCGCGGCCTTCAGGGAAGATTAGCCTACATCAGGAGGTTCATATCTAACCTCTCAGGGCGATGTCAACCCTTCACACAACTCATAAAAAAAGGCATCTCTTTCATATGGAATGAGGAATGTCAATGCGCCTTTGATGACATTAAGGAATACCTGTCGAATCTGCCAGTTCTGGTAGCCCTGGTCGCCGAAAAGCCCTTCTTGCTCTAAGTACAGGCAATGGAACACTCCCTTGGCACCATGCTAGCACAGAACAATGATACGGGACACGAGCAAGCCATTTACTATCTCAGTCGAATGATTGTGGGGCCAGAGCATAGGTACACCGTTGTAGAGAATGAATGCTTTGTCTTGGTGTTCGCCATTCAGAAAATACGACACTATGTGTCAGGGCAGACCATCCATGTTGTCTCGTGAGTTAATCCCCTCAGGGTTCTCATGACCAAGCCAGGCACACTCAGTTCCCGTCTAGCCACATGGGCGATACTGTTATCCCCTTACGACATGGTCTTCGTTCCGCAGAAGGCTGTCAAAGGTCAAGCCTTGGCCGACTTTCTAGCAGCCCATCCATGCTCAGAAATAGCCATAACCTATTAAAAAATCCCAGACGAAGTCGTTAACTCAAACATGACTTCGTATGATGACGTTTAGCGAATGTTCTTTGACGGTGCGTCAAGAATAGGGCCACAAGGTGATATCATCGCTGGAGTCGGGGTAGTATTAATTTCTTCCTCTGGGTTGGTAGTCAATCGGGCATATTCTCTCACAGGGTCTTGTTCAAATAATGTAGCTGAATATAACGCTCTGGTCATCGGACTCCCACTCGCAAAAGAGGTAGGGGTCAAATACCTAGAAGCGTATGGCAACTCACAGCTGATTGTTAATAAGATCCGAAGCTCATACGAGGTTCGTAACGTGGACCTGGTTCCTTACCATCAGACGGCAATTGCCATCATTGCAACCTTGGAGGGGTTCTTCATAGAGCATGTTCCTAGGCTCCAGAATATTGAAGCTGATGCCCTAACAGGCCTCGCCGCTTCTTTGGCGGTTCTAAATTATGCTCATCATCTAGTCGACGTGATAGGCCATGAGTTGGTCTGTCCCAAAAATAACGTTTAATTGGATATGAGTTACTTCGTCCAGATAACCAATGACGTGCAAGATTGGAGACTCCCGTTCATCAACTTTGCAGTCTACGAAATCCTGCCTGAGAATGTGAAAGAAGCAACTTCAATCAGAAGGCGTTCTCTCGGATTCTTTTATGACACACAAACAAAAATAATATATCGACGATCGTACGATGGGCTGCTGTTAAGATGTTTGTCAAATACAGAAGCCAAAGAAGCCTTATGCGAGGCTCAAAATGCCGTTTGTGGGGCTCACCAACCTGGACCAAAGTTGCAGGACCGTCTCCGTCGGATGGGCTATTACTGGCCTACGATAGTAGCAGACGCAGTCGACTATGCAAAAACGTGTAAGGCTTGTCAGATCCATACAGATTTTATACATCTGCCGTCCGAATTCTTGTACCCAACGGTGGCCTCTTGGCCATTTGAAGCATGGGGAATGGACGTCATTGGCCCAATCACCCCGTCGTTGTCCAAAGGGCACCGGTTTATACTTGCAATCATCGACTACTTCTCCAAGTGGACGGAAGCTGTTCTGCTAGCAGAGGTAAAGACATCAAATGTGATCTGTTTCATAAAATATTACGTCATTTACCATTTTGGACTGCCGCAGAGGATCATTCATGAAAATGGTCCGCAGTTTGCAAGCCATGCCTTCTATCGATTCTGTGACAAGAATTGGATACAGAATATTGCTTCTCCTGCTTCAACAGCATACAACATCAGCTAATGGTCTGGCCGAAACCTTTAACAAGACCATAATGAAGATTCTCAAGAAGTTCGTGTCTTCTAACAAGCGCGACTGGAATGAAAAGTTGGGCGAATGCTTATGGGCGTACCATACTACGAGTCGGACGACTACAGGAAATACACTATTCTCTCTGGTGTACAGGAGCGAGGCAATTCTCCCATTGGAGACCCAGATCCCCTCACTTCGTATGGCCCTTACTTACCGGTTAACATCGGACGATAACTACCATCGACGGCTACAAAAACATTCCAAATAGGCGATCTCGTCTTGGCCGTTCGCAAACCGATGGTCATGACTCATAAATCCGTCGACAAATTCTAGCCCAAGTGGGAGGGCCCATTCATCATCGAGTCCGTATTCTCCAATGGCGCATACCGACTCGCGAAGCAGAACGAAGACTTGCTCATGATGCCCATAAATGGCAAATTCCTGAAGAAATACTATGTCTAAGGACATGCTGTTACTTCCTCAAACCACCAAATCTCCCAGAGTAGATTCATATCGCATCTTCCTGAGTGGCGAGTCATGTATGCTGATACCTCTGAACTCCCACTCTAATGCTTTATCACACATGAGTCTGCCCAGCTTATCATTATCTCTGAGCAAACTTCCTGGTCCTGATTATCGTGTATCACGTCCATATTACCTCTGATACCGATAGTCTCCCGACTTAACACCTGTACCCAACCCGGGATAAAAGACATGGTGTTAAGACCACAAAACCTATCACGTCTATATTACCTCTGTTGGGTTTTGTCTCAAAATCTATTACTCGTACCACCTGTGCGCAGAAGAGTAATAGGTCCACCAAAGATTATTCTTGATTATCGTGTGTCACGTCCATATTACCTCTGATACCGATAGTCTCCCGACTTAACACCTGTACCCAACCCGGGATAAAAGATATGGTGTTAAGACCACAAATACCTATCACGTCCATATAACCTCTGTTGGATTTTGTCTCAAAATCTATTACTCGCACCACCAGTGCGCAGAAGAGTAATAGGTCCACCAAAGATTATTCCTGATTATCGTGTGTGACGTCCATATTACCTCTGATACCGATAGTCTCCCGACTTAACACCTATACCCAACCCGGGATAAAAGACATGGTGTTAAGACCACAAAACCTATCACGTCCATATTACCTCTGTTGGGTTTTGTCTCAAAATCTATTACTCGCACCACCAGTGCACAAAAGGGTAATAGGTCCACAGAAGTTATCCTAATCTATTACTTGCACCATCGGTGCACAAAAAGAGTAGTAGGTCCACAAAATATCATTCAATCTATTTGCTCGTATTTTCAGATGCACAAAAGAGCAATAGGTCCACAAAAAAAGTCCTCCGGTGGGATGTCCTTTATCAAAACACAAATACTGTATTAGGCCCTCTAGTACAAGCACCACAGATACCACAAACAAAGAATGGGGTGAATGTATTTTGTTTATTCAAAATTAGTTACATTCATAGGACTACATCAGCAGCAAAAAGGAAAGAAAGGAAAATCTAGCAACACATAGTTTGGTCAGTTTGGCAGCACTTCGCCTTCATCAAAGGGCAGTTTCGTGGCCCTCGAAAGAAGTCATGTTTTACTGCTGAGAAGCAAATAAGGCTGTTGAATCTTTGAGAAGATGCACGGAGGAAGGCAAATATAGCATGCTTTTATCTCCTCCGTATTGCGGATATCTTAGGCCCGTTCCTCCAAAAGACCATACCTTCAAAACAACATCCCTAGTGTTGCTTTTGCCTACTTGGAGAACCGTGAAAACAGAACTTTCACGATGACGCCCCACCACCGTCCGACTCTCCGATGTATAAAGGTTCTTCCTACCATCTGAGGAAAACTCACCCAAAGCATGAACAGTTATGAGCTCTCTGATGTGTGTACCAAGTGTTGCATCTTCGCTATGCCCAAAATCGTCGATACCGGTCCTGGAGAAATCTTCTAGCCAAACCCCTACAAAATATAAAAAAAGAAAAAGGAGGGGTTAACATTCAAAAAAAAGTGTATGCTTTAGCCATGCGGCCCCATTATACAGAACATATACGGTCCAATGAGATAGGGCATGCATCATGCCTAAAAAGCACAGAGGCGATCTATGACAGGCATGCACATAAAATATGCGATATGGCCATTCAAAATTAAGTCGTTGTTTTCCTACCGTCCTTACCCTCGATAGAGGGTTGCACGTCGGGATGAATGGAAGGAGAGTTTGTAGCTCTCGACGGAGAGGCGAGTCCCTTTCCTTTGGCCGTAGCACTAGCCGACTTGGAAGCTTTTGGAGCCATGGCTAACTAGGACAGAAAGGATGACAGGGACAATGAAGACGAACGAAAAGAAGATGAAGAAGAAAAATCCCTCTCTGAACAACCTATATTTATAGCATTTTCGAAAGAGCACCATTTCGATTCTCGAGTCCATTAAAGATAATGATGACATTTGGGAATTTTATTCTTAGTAACCGTCAAATTTATCTCAAAAACAGCACCCAAATCCAAAACCAAATCAAGACATTAAATGCAGCAGTGACAGCTGGCAGTATGGATGAGATCTCCCTGCGGCACAAAATCTTCCTGTGGCTCAATGTCTCTCCTGAATCGAAGACTCCCTACGGCTTGACAAATCTTCATGCTTCTTATTCAAAGTATTCCAAATTTGCAATTTGAAAACTTTGAAGGGGGTCTTGTAAAAGCATAAAAAATATGGGGTTCATACGGATCACAACTAACCGCATGAGTACTTTGGGACAAAATGGTCCGCATAAAGTAGAGCCCATGACAGACTCGGCATGCCCCCTGCGGCCCATCTTCACTATCTCACAACCAGACTGATTTGAGCCGCAGAAAGAATAGTTACTTATGCGGCTAAGCTGATTAGCCCTTCTGACAAAGCTGACAGCTCTGATAGCTCTGACACTCTGACAAAAAAAGATAAGACGTGATCAGACAAAATATCATGTCACCAGACTGGACATAGTCATGCGGCTAAAAGGACTGCGACCCTAGCCGCATGAACCTTATGCGGCTCAATCCATACGCGCTTTATGCGGCCAAGGGTGACTGCAACATGAGCTGCATGAGCTTTATGCGATCCAGAATATAGAATCTATGCGGCTCAAAAAGTCCCCAAGCTACATGCAGACTAAAGGAGACTACGACCTAAGCCGCATGAGTCTTATGTGGCCCAGCATGGCCGAATACTGAAAGACCTATGCGGCTCAAAATGACTCAAGCAGACTGATCCTATCCTGCGATAGGACACGTGGCAGGCTGACCAAGTCTCAACCACCCAGATTTGCTGCAACAAAATCTCAACAAGTCACCAGCTGGCGGTCGAAGAGCGGGTCTTTGTGTGATGTTGTAGCCACGTAGACACGTGGCCATCTATGCGGCTCAAGATATATATCACTATAAATAGCAGGGTACCACACCCATGCAAAAGGCTGGCAACCTACGAAGGGCAATTTCTTCAAGAGCAAGGATCGTGTTAGATAGTCCAAGGAGTAAGGCAGAGTTGCTACACTTTTTCGAGCCTCTATCGTCATCCCCAGAATCAAAACTAAACAATTGTACTTAGATTATTTCCTAGGATTTCTTTCTAGGCTTTCTCTTGTACAAGCGAGTTTGCAATCAAGTTCAATTCCTCTATAATTCTTGTTCTTGATATTTAATGGCAAACAAAGACTAGAGTTGATTTCGTTGTCTTGCTCGCTGCTTTAGGTCGAGATGACAAGGAAATGGGATCAACAAGAAGATCCAAAGATGTAATAGACCTTCATTTGTTATATTCAGAATGAAAATCCGAGATGTAATAGATTTTCATTAAGATGTATCTATATTTTTAAAGAATGAATAAAGAATGATTTTCTCTTCTTTATGATTTGATTTGATATGATGATAGAAAACAGAATCCAGAGGTAATATGGACGTAAACTCTTCTTGCTTTCTTTTTTTATTGATGATCTTCAAATCGGTTAGGACTTAAAGACAGGATATCATGTCTAAAAAGACGAGATATCTGTGATAATACGGGTTTATCATAAAGAAAAGATATCTTTTAAAACAACTGGGTTTCAAAAGATGGAATTGATGATTTGGATAGACTCTACGGGGATTTCGAGTTTTTATTATCATGTAGCTTTATTTACGAAAAAGTAAATAAATGATAATAAATGTAGGCCAATTCCCGCAATGAAGTAGAAATGAAAAAGACTGATGAATAAGCATGCCTTTTCAAGGAAAGGTCGCTTCGATTATCAAGACAAAGAGTAAATGAAGATTTCTTCACAAGATGAACGAACATGCCTTTTCGAGGAAAGGTTGTTTCGGTTCCTGAGACAGAATATTTGGCCTTTCTGTCTATAAATAGTGTGGAACTTTTTCTGAAAGCAGCATTCACTCCTTTTCTCTTATTTACAAATGTCTTCAGAAGATTTGCCTAAGAAGACGGAAGTCATCTCAAAGATCAAAGCCGCCTTCGACACTCCTTCCGATGAGCCTCTGCCGCCTACTCAGCCAGAAGTCGGAGAAAGCTCGGCTGTCCCTGGACAAAACCAGGAGGACATTTTTGCCAAGATGGTGGAGCCTGGGAGTACTGCCGAGGAAGAAGATCTGAGGAAGGCTGCCTGCGAAGTGCTGGTGTCATCGAAAAATAATGTCTTCGAGCTTCTTGCGAAATACGTTTTCAATCAAGAGGGCTCCGGTCCTCGTTAATTTTATGTATTTTCTTCTGTTTAAATTTATGCAAATAAAAAGAAATTTTATTTACATTCTGAGTCTCTGTGTTGATATTTTTTATTTTTCTTCAAACATAATATTTTTTGAGAAATTTGCCATTAATGGGCATCATGGCGACTCGACCATCCATACCAGTCAATTAATAAGCTCCGTTGGAGAAAACTTTGCTTACAATGTATGGTCCTTCCCACTTCGCTTCGAATTTGTCTTTGCTCATATGCGTCATTGTCATAGAACGTCTGATGGTTAGAACTAGTTCTCCTTTTTAAAATATTCGGACTTTGACTTTACGGTTAAAGGCTTTTGATAGACGAGCCTGGTATAACTCAATATGTTGTTGAGCTAGGAGCCATTTCTCGTCAAGCGCTTCAAGCTCCTGAAGTCTTAGGCGATCATTGTTTTCGGTTGTGAGTTCGTTGGTAATGGCAATTCTTAGGGAAGGGATCTAGATTTCCAATGGTAAGACGGCCTCACATTCGTATACCAAAGAGAACGGTGTACAGCCTGTAGGAGTACGTATAGTAGTACGATAAGCCCACAGACATTCTCCAAGCTTCTCACTCCAGTTTCGTTTGTTGGTAGAAACAAACTTCTTGAGGAGTTTGATGATGGTTTTGTTAAATGCTTCTGCCAACCCATTAGCTGCAGGATTGTAAGCTATAGAAGCAATATTATTGATTATGTTGTCATCGCAGAATTGGGTAAACTTCTGACTAATGAATTGTGGCCCATTATCGTGAATGATTCGCCGAGGAACACTGAATCTATAAATCACATGATGCTTGATAAAGTTGATGATGCTGTTTGTCTTGACCTCAGCTAGAGGTATAGCTTCAGCCCATTTTAAGAAGTAATCATTTATGGCTAATATGAACCGATGTCCTCTAGACGAGGGAGGGTTGATAGGACCGATGACATCCATTCCCCAAGCTTCAAAGGGCCAAGATACTGTCGTCGGGTGAAGGAATTCTGATAGTTGATGAATGAAGTCAGCATAGATTTGACATGCTCGACACTTTCTTACATACTCGATTGCATCGGATACCATTGAGGGCCAATAATAGCCCATACGGTGAATGCGATCCTGTAATTTAGGACCAGGTTGATATGCGCCACAAACACCGTCATGAGCTTCATGAAGTATTTGTTTTACTTCTTTCCCCGCAAGACAACATAGGAGTAAGCCGTCGAACGTTCGTCGGTAGAGTGTCTTTGTAGTATGATTATAGTAAAATCTGAGTGACCGTCGTCGAATTGTTGTAGCCTCCTTGGGATCTTCGGGTAGGATATCATGGACTACAAAGTCTATGAAAGGAGTCCTCCAATCTACATTGATGGCACAAATTTTAACTGAATTGTTGAATTCCATGTTTGGGTTGTTAACTTCCATATTTAAGTTATTCTGGACACAAAATAACTCTCTATTAGTGATGACGATCATTTGTTGTCTTCTGACGGGAATTGCTAATACTGCTGCAAGATTAGCGAGTGCATCAGCTTCTGTGTTACATGCTCGACGTACATGCTCGATGAAGAAGCCTTTGAATGAAGTGGCCATCCTGATCGCTGCATCATGATATGGAACCAAATCTTGATGTCGAATTTCGTATGTGTCTCTAACTTGATTGACAATCAGTTTAGAGTCTCCGTAAACTTCAAGATACTCAATATCTAATTGTTGAGCCAATTGGAGACCAATGAGCAGAGTATTGTATTCAGCCACATTGTTGGAACATGACTCATCTAAAAAATAAGCTCTTTGGATAGCTAACCCTTCTGGTGAGACGAGAACGATTTCGACTCCAGCAACCATAACACCTTTTGGTCCAATTCTGGATGCACCATCAAAGAATAAACGCCAAATAAGAATTTCTTCTGAAATTATGTTGGACTCCAAGGTTTCATCTGGAATCTCATCGTAGAGTTTAGATGTTTCGGGAACTGGATGAGCTGCTAGAAAGTCAGCAAGGGCTTGACCTTTAACAGACTTTTGAGGAACATAAACCATATCATATTGTGCTAACAATATAGCCCATATTGCAAGCCTAGAATTGAGTGTACTGGGCTTCTTCATCGGGACCCTGAGAGGGTTAACTCTAGAAAAAACATGAATAGTTTGGCCAGTGATATAATGTCTCATCTTTTGAACATCAAACATCAAAGCTAGACGTTCTTTTTCTACTGGAGTGTATCGATGCTCAGCTCCAATCATCATGCGGCTAAGGTAGTAGATAGCCTGCTCATGACCTTCTTTATTCTTCTGAGCTAATAAAGCACCTAATGAGTGGTCCATTGTTCGAACATACATCAGGAAAGATATTCCTGACACTGGAGGCACTAGAACTGGAGGGTTCATCAAGTACCGCTTTATGTCTTCAAATGCTTGCTGACATTCTTCAGTCCAAATAAATGACACGCCTTTTTTCATGAGTTGAGTGAACGATCTACAGCATCCAGAGAGATTTGAGATGAATCTCCTGATGTACGCAAGTCGTCCCTGGAATCCTCGTAGCTCTTTTAGGTTACGTAGAGGATGCATCTCTTGAATGGCTTTAATTTTCTCAGGGTCAACGTGTATACCTTTAGAGGTAATAACGAATCTAAGAAATTTACCACTAGAGACTCCTAGGAATGACTTGGTGGGATTCATCTTAAGTTGCTGCTGGCGTATTAGATCGAAAATAATTCTCAAATCTTGAATATGGTCTTCTTTTAAATGACTTTTGACAGCAATATCGTCAACATAATATTCAACAGTCTTTCGTAAATGATCACGAAAGATGGTACTTATTGTCACGACCCGCACCCACTTTTCGGACGCGAGCTCGTGAGCAAGCCAGCTATGTATCAAGCGGACTCCAGCCCGACTCGAGTACGTATAAGCTGTTAAGATCATGGTATCATGGCTAATATGGTAATCTACAGTGTATCTCAATCCACAAGAATATATAAGACGAGAATGAACAAGTATGGGTCATGGTCTGCAGCCCACTAGCATATATGTCCGACTAGACTCCAAGAATAATATGAGTCTATAAAACTAAACTGATAAGCAAGATATATCATAAAAGTACGAAAAAGATAGTAAATCAATAACACTAACTAAATACCTGATTCATGCAGATGAAGTCAACTACCACTTGCTCAGCCAACTAACTCCGTGCAATCAGCTACCTGAAGAGATCATCAGGTCCTCATAGGACTAGCAAGATACATAAAATATGCCTACTAATATGACAGTAAATAATATGTATGGAGGATAAGAACACTGCAAGAAGAACATCTAAGGACGACGAGTTGTGTGGAAATGTAATACTAGACTTGGCTAACTATCAATCAGAACTCCTATAGCTTGTAGTACAATACAAGATACTCCCAATCTATAGTGTTTCAATTGACATATAAAGCAGGATACTCTCAGTTGAGATTAGCCAATTCTAGTATCGATCTCCTCTCCCAAAGGATATAAGGTCAAGCAGACTCCTATAAATCGTAGTACAATGCAAAATATTCCCAATTCATAGTGTCGCAAATCAATTCAATCAATTAATCAATATATGCTATAGGTCGTAGTACAATGTAAGATACTCCTAATCTATAGTATGTCTCAAGTCAAGTCAATCAAGCAATATCAAGATAAAAGAATCGGCTATAGGTCGTAGTACAATGTAAGATACTCCCAATCTATAGTATATCTCAATTGTAGTACAATGCAAGATACTCCCAGTCAAGAATGGTCAAGTCAAGAACAATATATAGAAACTGACAACTTAATCACGAGACAAGGTAACACAAAAAGACCAATAATCAAGCAATGTCGAATATCCTATACGTGCACGTAATCTAGAACAAGTAAAACAATCAAGGGCAAATCAATCACAATATGGAATCATGTGACAATATGAAAAGGAATACAATAAAGAGAGGGAAAATAATGTAAATACTGTATATGTTCGGCAAGGTATACTTGCCTGAGGGTTGCACGGAGAACCAACAATATATCGCCAATCAACAAGTCAAAAAGTCCAAGTCTCACAACTGTCTCCAGAAGCTGTAACAGATGTTACCAATATTTCCAGATTAGTCAAATTAGCTAGGATAGCCTGTCCTTAAGTCCAATTCTGGACATAGGGGTAAAAAGGTAATTTTGGACAAAAACGATGTCCGTCGTTGGACCCGTTTTGCACCAAAAAGTGTGCCAGAGTCAATGGTCTCTAAAGTCATCAAACTACATGTCTACGAATTCGTTTTGATGATACAAACCCAATGGTATGTCCAATTTTGGATTCCGGTGGGCCGTGCACAAAATTACCCCTTGAATCGGATCGTGGGGCCTGCAAAACGGCGATCCGGTCAACTGTCACAGAATCGGACCAAACTTGGCATACAGGACCAAAAAAATGATACAGTTTTATTGGTGCAAGTTTCGTCTCGATCTGATGAACGTGCACAAAGTAATTAGGAAATTTGCACAGAGGCCGATACGGTAAATTTTGACGGATATGCATCAAATTCGTCGTGCACACGCTACCAATTTGAATTCCGTTAAAGCCCACACGTCCGCGAAGTCGATACGCACCTTTCAATGCTTTCAGTTCGTGACCACTTCGCCCGGATTGGCGGGACGCACGTTGTATCGAGATGATTTTCTAAGTTTCCCTAGTTTTTAAAACTATTTTTCGCTGATTTTGGATCTGATTTATCTTGAAACTAGATACAGAATAATTAAAACTAATTGCTGGGTCCTAATATCGATTATATAGACTATACATCAGAAAATGAAAACTATAATTTGGTGTAATAGGTTGGAGAAAAATAGCCTTCCAACATTGGGTTTCAACTGTTTCAGTGCTCTGTTTTCGAGATGGTTTTTACTCGACTTTACGTCAATTTTTAGGTCGATTCCTACTCGTTTTCATTCAAACTTATCTAACGAGTTTGAAGGTGTATATATGGGGTTCATACCTGAAGAAGTGGCTCGGAGAATGGTTGAGCAGGTGCGAAGAAAACTCGCGACGAAGTTGTACCGCTGCTCGCCGCTTCTGTTGGCTGTGCGCGTAGCACTGCTGTCCGCGCGGCTTCCGGCGACCCGCGTGCGGCGGTCCAGGGGCACGCACCGGCGTCGGGGCTGGTGGGGCACGATGGAGGTGGCGACGTTCGATGAGTTTAGGGTTTTCTCGTCGAACTCATCTCTCTCTATGTCTCGATCTATATATGTTTTATATGTACTTCTATATCCTGGGCTCGGGTTGGGGAAGCCTCGGCTGGCTTGGGCTTTGTTCTGTGGGGGGGTTAGTTTAGTTCTGTGTTAGCTGTGGGAAGTAAGGGTCGGACCTGGGCCTGGGGCTGGGCTTGGGGGTTTTATTTTATTCTTCTTTTCTTTTTGTTCTTTTTTTTATTTATATATTTATAAATATATATCTATATATCTATATATCTATATATATCTATATATCTATATATCTATATACACCTATAAATCTCCAAAAATTCAAAATCAAATCTTAGTATTATATATATATATATATATATATATATATATATATATATATATATATATATATATATATATATATATATATATATATATATATATATATATATATATATATATTATATATAATGTATTTAAATATATGTACATATATGTAAATTCAATTGACAATAAAAAGGACAACTAATAATAATAATATCTAATAGTAATAAATATATTTATTTAATCACCACAAAATAATAAAATAATTAAATGGTGGTTTGGTGAATCAATACTACTCACCTTTATCCGGGTCCAAAAAATTGTACAAATATTATAAAACAATATTTAATAATAAAAATACCAATTTTTGTACAAATATTAAATAATTAAAAATGTATATCAATACCGAAATAATTTAGGAAATATTTGTACACATATAAAATATGCCTACATGATCGTCTTTGGTCTCATTACAAGATTATATGGGCTCGGTTTCGGTTCGGGTCTAGTCCGAGCTAAATCGACACAAACCGGGTCTCCTACAAGTCAATAATATAATTTATAAATAATTTAAAATGTCTTCAGAGGATAAGACGCAACTTGGCCTGGTTTTCCTAGTTAGGACACACTTATGGCTGGGTCTTCCTTGGCATGGCTAATACACTAGTCAAGGCACGCCACTGCACTATTCGCACCATGATTCCTAGTCGTCTGGTACTTCAAAACTCAACCATGGCTAAAGTCATCTACCGTAATAATTAACTAAATAATTATTTATAAAAATCTAAAAATCACCATTTAAATCAAATAAATAATAAAAAAATATTTCAAAATTTCCGGGAAGAGGAGTTACAAATCTACCAACCTTAAAAATAATTTCGTCCTCGAAATTCTAATTCATAACAATTTTTTAAAATTCAAAAAGGAAGTCTTCCTTAACCTTAATCCCCCTAAATTTTAATTCCTCAAAATAGTTTATATCCTCCTCCTAGCCATTTTGTAACTACCTAACCTCTAGGACTTCTACCCACCTTTGGTCACACTACTCCTCAAAACTAAAATCTTATAATCTTCTAACTAGTTGCTAACAATCCTACCAACAGATATCTAGGGCATATGACATCTATAATCCCTTATATCTATAAACAAGCAAAACTCAATAATCATGCAATATTATATCATAATTTAAGAATTTCTGATAAATTCTAGACAGCACGATCATTCGTCACCCCGGAATAGGAGGGGACGAGAATCAATGGTACGGAAGGCAAGGAAGTATAATCGAGAGCAAATATGGAGTTTTCAAGGACGTAGAGAAATTTCTAAAAGAATTTTCATAACAGTGTGGATTGAGATTCCTAAGGGTTTAGTCAAATTCGCAGGCTCGTATCAGTACAGTTACGTAACCGATACGATATGCTCTAACCTGTATGGGCCACCACAAAAACTTGTCACAACCCGCACCCGCTTTTCGGACGTGAGCTCGTGATCAAGCCAGCTACGTATCAAGCGAACTCCAGTCCGACTCGAGTACGTATAAGCTGTTAAGATCATGGTATCTTGGCTAATATGGTAATCTACAGTGTATCTCAATCCACAAAAATATATAAGACGAGAATGAACAAGTATGGGTCATGGTCTGCAGCCCACTAGCATATATGTCCGATTAGACTTCAAGAATAATATGAGTCTATAAAGCTAAACTGATAAGCAGGATATATCACAAAAGCATGAGAAATATAGTAAATCAATAACACTAACTAAATACCTGATTCATGCAGATGAAGTCAACTACCTCATGCTCAGCTAACTAACTCCGTGCAATCAGCTACCTGAAGAGATCATCAGGTCCTCAGAGGACTAGCAAGATACATAAAATATGCCTACTAATATGACAGTAAATAACATATATGGAGGATAAGAACACTGCAAGAAGAACATCTAAGGACGACGAGTCGTGTGGAAATGTAATACTAGACTTGGCTAACTATCAATCAGAACTCATATAGCTTGTAGTACAATGCAAGATACTCCCAATCTATAGTGTTTTAATTGACATACAAAGCAGGATACTCTCAGTCGAGATTAGCCAATTCTAGTATCGATCTCCTCTCCCAAAGGATACAAGGTCATACAGACTCCTATAAATCGTAGTACAATGCAAGATACTCCCAATTCATAGTATCGTAAATCAAGTCAATCAATCAATCAATATATGCTATAGGTCATAGTACAATATAAGACACTCCCAATCTATAGTATGTCTCAAGTCAAGTCAATCAAGCAATATCAAGATAAAAGAATCGGCTATAGGTCGTAGTACAATGTAAGATACTCCCAATCTATAGTATATCTCAACTGTAGTACAATGCAAAATACTCCCAGTCAAGAATGGTCAAGTCAAGAATAGGATATAGAAACTGACAACTCAATCACGAGACAAGATAACACGAAAAGACCAATAATCAAGCAATGTCGAATATCCTATACGTGCACGTAATCTAGAACAAGTAAAACAATCAAGGGCAAATCAATCACAATATGGAATCATGTGACAATATGAAAAGGAATACAATAAAGAGAGGAAAACCAATATAAATACTGTATATGTTCGACAAGGTATACTTGCCTGAGGGTTGTACGGAGAACCAACAATATATCGCCAATCAACAAGTCAAAAAGTCCAAGTTTCACAACTGCCTCCAGAAGCTATAATAGATGTTACCAACATTTTCAGATTAGTCAAAATAGCTAGAATAGCCTGTCCTTAAGTCCAATTCTGGACATAGGGGTAAAAAGGTAATTTCGGACAAAAACGATGTCCACCGTTGGACCCGCTTTGCACCGAAAAGCGTGCCAGAGTCAATGGTCTCTAAAGTCATCAAACTATATGTCTACGGATTTATTTTGATGATACGAACCCAATGGTATATCCAATTTTAGATTTCGGTGGGCCGTGCACAAAATCGTCCGTTGAATCGGATCGTGGGGCCCGCAAAATGGCGATCCGGTCAACTGTCTCGGAATCGGACCAAATTTGGCATACAGGACGAGAAAAATGATATAGTTCTGTTGGCACAAGTTTTGTCTCGATCTGACGAACGTGCAGAAAGTAATTAAAAATTTTGCACAGAGACCGATACAGTGAATTTTGACGGATACACATCAAATTCGTTGCGCACACGCGACCAATTTGAATTCCGTCAAAGCCCACACGTCCGAGAAGTCGATACGCACCTTTCGATGCTTTCGTTTCACGACCATGTCGTCCGGATTGGCGGGACGCACGTCGTATCGAGATGATTTTCTAAGTTTTCCTAGTTTTTAAAACTGTTTTTTGCTGATTTTCGATCTGATTTATCTTGAAACTAGATACAGTATAATTAAAACTAATTACTGGGTCCTAATCTCGATTATATAGACTATACTTCAGAAAAAGAAAATTATAATTTGGTGTAATTGGTTGGAGAAAAATTGCCTTCCAACATTGGGTTTCAACTGTTTCAGTGCTCTATTTTTGAGATGGTTTTTACTCAACTTTACGTCGATTTTTAGGTCGATTCCTACTCGTTTTCATTCAAACTTATCTAATGGGTTTGAAGGTGTATATATGGGGTTCATACCTGAAGAAGCAGCTTGGAGAATGGTTGAGCAGGTGCGAAGAAAACTCGCGACGAAGTCGCACCGCTGCTCGCCGCTTTTGTTGGCTGTGCGCGTTGCACTGCTGTCCGCGTGGCTTCCGGCGACCCACACGACGGTCCAGGGGTGTGCACCGGCGTCGGGGCTGGTGGGGCGCGGTAGAGGTGGCGGCGTTCGATGAGTTTAGGGTTTTCTCGTCGAACTTATCTCTCTCTATGTCTCGATCTATATATGTTTTCTATGTACTTCTATATCTTGGGCTCGGGTTGGGGAAGCCTCGGCTGGCTTGGGCTTTGTTCTGTGGGGGGGTTAGTTTAGTTCTGTGTTAGCTGTGGGAAGTAAGGGTCGGGCCTGGGCCTGGGGCTGGGCTTGGGGGTTTTTCTTTTATTCTTCTTTTCTTTTTCTTTTTTATTTATATATTTATAAATATATATATATATATATATATATATATATATATATATATATATGTATATATGTATATATACACCTATAAATCTCTAAAAATTTAGAATCAAATCTTAGTATTATCTATCTATATATACATATATAATGTATTTAAATATATGTACATATACGTAAATTCAATTGACAATAAAAAGGACAAGTAGTAATAATAATAATATCTAATAGTAATAAATATATTTATTTAATCACCATAAAATAATAAAATAATAATTAAATAATTAAATAGTAGTTTGGTGAATCCATACTACTCACATTTATCCGGGTCCAAAAAATTATACAAATATTGTAAAAAAATATTTAATAATAAAAATACCAATTTTTGTACAAATATTAAATAATTAAAAATGTACATCAATACCTAAATAATTTAGGAAATATTTGTACACACATAAAATATGCCTACATGGTCGTCTTTGGTCTCACTACAAGATTACATGGGCTCGGTTTCGATTCGGGTCTAGTCCGAGCTAAATGGACACAAACTGGGTCTCCTACAAGTCAATAATATAATTTATAAATAATTTAAAATGTCTTTTGAGGTTAAGTCGCAACTTGGCCTGGTTTTCCTAGTTATGACACACTTATGGCTGGGTCTTCCTTGGCATGGCTAATACACTAGTCAAGGCACGCCACTGCACTATCCGTGCCATGATTCCTAGTCGTCTGGTACTTCAAAACTCAACCATGACTAAATTCATCTACCGTAATAATTAACTAAATAATTATTTATAAAAATCTAGAAATCACCATTTAAATCAAATAAATAATAAAAAAATATTTCAAAATTTTCGAGAAGAGGAGTTACACTCATGGCCCGCTGATAAGTTGTACCAGCGTTCTTAAGACTGAATGGCATGACAGTGAAGCAATAGACTCCAAGAGAAGTGCGGAAAGATGTATGTTTCTCATCTTCTGGATGCATCTTGATTTGATTATATCCTGAAAATCCGTCCATAAAGGAAATACGTTCAAATTCGCAAGTATTGTCAATCATGACATCAGTGATCGGGAGAGAGAATTTGTCTTTGGGACAAGCTTCATTAAGGTCTCTGAAGTCGATGCAGACCCGGACTTTCCCTGTCTTCTTCAAAACTGGGACAACATTAGTCACCCAGTCCGGATGTTGTTCTTCTCTGATGAAACCGCAGGCGGTGAGTTTCTTAACTTCAGCTTCTATGGCATCCATCATGTCAGGTCAAAACCGACGTTGTTGTTGTTTGACTGGCCTCACATTTGGCAAAATGTTGAGCTTGTGGATAGCAATCTGAGGATCCAACCCTGGCATGTATTCATAGCTCCAAGCGAATACATCATTGTATTCCCTAATGAGTTGGATTAGTTCTTGTTTATCCGCTTCAGGGAGGCTTTTGCTAACAAATATCGATTTTGGGGCAATTTTATCTCCAATATTGACTTGAACCAGCTGATCTTCAGTAGGTGGCTCACGTTGCTCAAAGCGAAGCTCCCATTGAATATCTATCCTTTGTGTCCAAGGATCATATTCAGAAGCTTCGGCAAAGTCTTCATCATCTTCCGAGAACTCGGCAGTCACCATATTGGAAGATAGAGTCGCACGATGGACGTGTCCTACACTTGTCATGCCCCAGAACCAGAATACTGGAGAGCGAGGGCAGACACAGCCAGCTACGTATATAGAAGTGTGATCTACCTTCATATACGGTCACGACTGTCTAGATGTATGAGGGTTTATCTACAAGCCATCAGTCTCTTATGGTCAAAAACAAGCCTAGTGTCTCAATCTTAAGCAAGCAATAATAGTTATAAGATGTTAGACCATCAGATACTCAATAGTAAGGCGTCCCATACATGTTATATACAGATGATCATGAAGCTAGATGTAAGCCCCCTAAAATTTATATTAATTTTAAAATTTTCTAAATGAATTATTTTCTTAAAATATTGTTATTTTATTTATTTTGATAATTAAATGTTCTTCTCCGTGACTTTGATTTCTGAAGCGTCATAGATGTCCATATCTGGAAACTTTATTTATGTGTTTTGTACTAGACCAGATTACCTTCATTTTGGTATATGATGTCCCATTCAAACTTGTTTTCTTGTACTCTTTTAGCCTCACACAACTTCCGGATCAATTTAGACCATTTGACCAATTCTCACTTTTATTTATGATTTTCATATGCACATTGCCATGACTTTTTATTTAGGAGCATCAGACTAGTTGTTTTCCCAAGACCAACTTTTCATACATGATCTAGTCGAGAAACCCTACACCAATGATCTTTGTGTCCCACTCAGACACACCATTTTGTGATTCATTTGCTTCGCACAACTTTTGGGTCAATTTAGGCCAATTAATTATCTACCGTAGAATGTTACCTGACTTCCAATTTAATTCGATGCCCGACATCGATCCAACCTAGTCGACCAAATATATGGTCTTGACCCATTTTGAGTCTACTATGCACGTGCCACTTGCGTGCCACTCAATTGATCTCCCGTATGCTCCTATTTTACCAATGATTATAAATAACCAAAAATTGTAATTATGACCAAACCTGACCTAACCTGATCAAACCCTTAACCAAATTCATGTGGCCACTCTCATGACTACCCAAACACCCCAAACCAATTTTTGATCATGACAAAATACCAAACACCTAGTGTATCCACTAAAGATATTTAATGAACAACTTAATTTGTCATGCAACCCATGTTTTCCCAAAATTTAATAAATGAAAAACAATTCCAAACTCGTCCCAAATTGAGTCCATTAGGTTCTAAATATTTTTCTATTAATTTTAGAAATTTTCTGTGATTTATTTGGAGTTATTTGGAATCCGTACGAATTTTTACGATTTTTGAACTTGTAGGGACATTTTGGTAAATTACATATTAGGGCAACTTGGTGAAAATGGCACACTAGCAATTTTAGGATTTTATGATGGATATTTTGGTAATAAAATTTCAGCAAGGAAGGTTCCAAAAAATTTCTATAAATAGGACCCTATGGTTGTGCATTGGGATCCTAAACAAATCCCTAGCCCCCCTTTCCAATTAACTACGGAGCCTTAGTTCTCTAACAAAAGGCTTTGAGGGCCTGCCGGTCAGCGAGCGGAGATTAAGCATCCCCTCCTCCTCAGGTTAGCACTTCGAGTCCCTCCTTAAGCAAAGGATTTCCCTTTTATTTCTGTAATGATATACACACATTAGGTTCTAAATAACTTACCTAAACCCTTTCCCCTTTCACAGCGGCTTGTTGGGCCTTACTGGCCAGCGGCTACAGCAGTAAAACCCGTGCCCCTTCCCGTGAGCAGAGTTCGAGCCCCTTTGTGGCCGTTTTAGTTTTTTTTTTGTTAGTTTTACTTATGAGTATATATATATATATGTATTTTGTATATATGTATTCTATATAATAATGTATACCCTGTATAGATACATAATGAAATAAATACTGTATAATACTATATAAATACAGTAAAATACTTGCTGTTTTATACTTTCTGTAATTTATGTAATTATTGTTTATATATATATATATATATATATATATATATATATATATATATATATATATATATATATATATATATATATATATATATATATATGTTATTCCAATGTAAATAATTAAGATATTAATATTAAATTCTTGTATTTAATTTTCTTTTGTGTTTTTGATAAACACATCATATTAATTTATATTTATATTTTAAATCTTGCATTTACATTATGTCATTTAAATTATGTCATTTAATTTAGTCATTTAATTTACGTCATTTAAATTTATGTCAATATAAATACAGTACCTATACTGTAATATTTAAGTATGTACTTTATAAATACAGTGCCTATACTGTAATATGTATTTTAAATTCTGTCATTTAATTATGTTATTTAAATTATGTCATTATAAATACAGTGCCTATACTGTAATATGTAAATAAATACAGTGCCTATACTGTAATACGTATTTATAAATACAGTATCTATATTGTAATATGTACGCTTTCAATTTTTGTAATTTAAATTCCTTTAAATTACATGCATTTAAATTCCGCATTTATTTACGATTTTACGTACTTTGTGCAAACGACCACTCTAAGTCCAAGCCTAGCATGGGTTAATCGGACTTAGGTGAGCCTACACATATTCGGGGTCTAGTCAAGTCATGTTGGACTTCATTCATGGCTTCGGGTCCCGTATCTGGACTTCGGTTCAATTTCAAATACGCGGACAAATACATTAAATAATTATTTATTTAATTTCAGAATCTGTGATTTATGAACTTTGAATTTTTAGACTACTTTTTAATGCTGAATAAATTCTAGAAAAATTAGTATAAAATACTATGTTAATTAATCTAATTTAATATAGTTTTTTCATGATTTAATTTACTGTTTTGACACTGTTTAAAAATAGTAAACCAGAACTCATTTTCAATGTACACTTGTATTCTGATTTTTAAGAAATATGTACACTGGATTATAAATTTCGGAAAATTTATATTAAATTACTATAATTAACAAGGATCAATTTGGTATATTGTTTCATACAAAATAGGACAGTATAACTATTTTAATAATAATTGGAACACAGTGTACAGTCTATTTAATTAATTGATTAATAATGACTTGTGTGTTTTTGTGGGTTTTTGGGGTATCTTAGTATCGAGACTCTACCCTACCTTAGTGTAGAGACCTACTTATTAGTGTAGATGTTGTAACACCTCACTTTGGACTACTAGAGCTTCACCTAGCTAGTGTCCTATTAGGAGCCGTGTCACAACACTAGTGTAATCTTAATCATAACTTAGAGGCTGAGTTGTATATCATTTTGACAGGACACCGGACATCTGTACCTTCATATTCTTATTCTTACTTTGCTCGAGGCAAGTACCCCTACAAACTTATTTACTGCATATGCCAATAAACTGTGAATAAATCATGTTAGAATACTGCTTTCTAGATAACTGCAAGTTATATCTTCATATGCTTCTTACTGTTTCTCAGTACATGACATGCTTTATAGTATCACTCATATGTTATAAAACGGTTTATGGGGAAACTGTTAGTAGAATACGTGATCATGCCCCCCTTCTCCGTATGTATTTACCGTGCACTGTTACATTCTATATGCAACTTTGTCGTATGTCTGATCCCGCGTTTGTGTATGTATATACACCGATGCCGTTAAGTGTACGTATGTGCACTTCAGAAATTGATATGTACCATAGTACATCCTACTACCTATTGACCGATCACGTACATGCTACAGTTTTAAACTTTAAAACAAATATATATTGCCATGATAAATTGTATCTAAAACTGGATAAATCAAGATGTGCCATGATTATGTTATTTCATTTCTTTCCATCACATGATCAGTATTATATGTTTGTAGTACAAGTACTTGCTCCCGTCCTGACAGGATAACGTTGTAGGTGTACTTTTCGAGGAGGAAATGCTTTGCGATACTTTTTATGGAGCTACTTTTGAGGACCTGGCCTTTGCTCCAGAAGAGGCCCCAGCGGGGAACCTTGCTTAGACTTGCCAGTCGACTTGAGACTTAGAATTAAAGTTATTACAACTTTTATTTAGTTACTGGACCTTGTCTCCAGTTATTACTTTGGAAGTGTATTAAACTTTAAAACATATTGCTTTCATCTATAAATGTTGTGTTGTGACAAACATCTTAAAATGCTTTAAATATAATCATTAGCACACTTAGTACTATCTTGACTATCTTCTAGAACAGCTTACTACGCTTTTATCAAGCGTAGGCTGGACATGGCTCGGCCTGGCCAAACAATTTGGGTAGCGGGTCGTGACACTAGTCGTACAAAAGGTGAGGACTATCAAGAGTTTAAGTCATATATGATCAACCCTAGGATTTGTTAATCATGTTACAGCCCGTAGGCAGACAAGAAACGTAAGTATTCAACACGAGCTAACACTTGCTCGGCAGCTAAACGCCTCAAAAGAATAATTTTACAATAGAACGGGAGAGCAAAATAAAACCCACTTGTTGCCAGGGTTTCTTCTAGTGGTCACCATCTGGCTGGAAGGCAGGTAGATCCTCGGGTGCTGCTCCAAAATCTGGCCATACAAAACCAGCTGGGTCAGACCCCAGAAAGAGCAAGTGCCACAAGGGAGGCTTCACTTAAGAACTAAAACAAGCAAGTTAGAACACAAAGCATGAATGAAATAACAAAGACATAAGATAGAGAAAACGTGGTGATAAATGATAAGATAACTAAAGGACTATTCCGGTAACTAAGTTACAACCCGTAAACCAAACAAGGACCGGAGTTGTAACTCTTCACCTGAACAGAACTTAGTCACTAACCAATTATCGATAAGTAAGGCATACACAAGCATGTCCTGAGATAGCCATGTACTGGATCTAGGCAAGAGTAGATAAGATAGGACTCCATCCAACATTCACGGCCAAACAAAGAGTACGGCTTGATACTTTAACTAACTAGGGTTATCACAAGCCTAGTTACTAGCAAGATGCAATGAGATGTTCTAGCAGTCACAAGCCCTGCAGCTATCCTGGTTATCCAGGCGAAGTTCATGTAAGAGTTGGTAGTGGATACATCGCCCAGGAGACAAATGTATCCCTTGTTCATATAATAGTGGGTACATCGCCCAGGAGACAAATATACCCTATTAGGTGACTTAAGGGTGCAACACATGACAGTGTGCATATTACTTGTTTCAAGAAGTGCCCCATATAGCAGTGTGCATGGAAATGTGCCCTACTCGACGGCAGGCTCCAAGTCCATCAGGTATGGTCGGGATAACCGGATCGCCTGTAACTGGAAACATCTCTCTCTATATGAGCTACTTGATCAATCTAGTCATTAACCTAGTCATATTCAGTATGAATTCCTGACCGTAGTAACCAGGGATCCATATCCTAGACATGATGCAAGACAAGACTAGACTGGTAGCTTTTACAGACAAGGTCCAAAGCAATCACCTACGGTGTCAAGACGAGAATGTTCTTAGCATGTCAAGTTAGCCGTCGCAACAGTGTTCAAGGTTACATGTCAAGATTACTTAGCAGGTCAAGATAACCGTCGCAACGGTGTTCATGAGTTCATGTCAGGATTACTTGTCAGGGGTACACCACAACGGGTCACCATCATGTCATGCTACTTGTACTTATTACTTGTTAGGAGTGCGCCACAACGGGCCACTATCATAAGTTGTCACAAAATTATGCCGGGTACAGATAATCATTACAATATTAACATATCATGATTATATCGAGTTCATGTCAAAAAGGCGTAAGGATATAATAAGGGGTGCCATGCGCCCAATAAAGGTGAATCTATAGCAATGGATGCCAGGGCCATACTGCGCCAGGCAAGGGAGGTAAGATATGTTAGTGCTAAGAAGCCTCCGGGCAGGGGAGTACGCCAAAATAGTATGCCAAGTCAGAGGAGTATGCCAAGGAAAGTACGTAAAGGAAGTACGCGTAAAGGAAATACGCGTAAAGAAAGTACACGTAAAGGAAATACGCGTAAGGAATTACGCGTGAAGGAAATACGCGTAAAGGAAGTACGCGTAAAGGAAATACGCGTAAGGAATTACGCATGAAGGAAATACGCATAAAGGAATAAAGTTTACGCGTAAAACTTATTTTACGCCAAGGCAGGGTAGACTTTGTTTTACGCGTAAAACAGTCTTGACTTGCGTAATCCAGATTCACGCTGACACGAATAATCATGGGCATAGAGAAAATACTACGCGAGCACGTATAAACATGGGCATAGAGGAAATACTACGCGAGCACGTATAAACGTGGGCGTAGAGTTTGATACTACGCTGACACGAATAAACGTGGGCGTAAGGAACCTCCAGAACTCCAAATTCCATGAAACCTTCAATCTAAGGACTTCCATAGATCAAAATGGGATATAACACAAATCTCAACAACCTGGAACGATCAAAACTTAAAAAATAAGAAAGTTTGATAGATCAAAACCACCAAAATATGAAAATGGCAAATTTCTAGATCTACAAAAAATAAAACTCCAAAATGCAAAATGTCAAGTTTTAAACTATCTTAGAATCACGAGAGGAAGATAAATAAACCATAAAATGGGTTCTCATGTGGAAGCAAGGCGCACTTGCCTATGGGTTTTCTTAGGTTAGAGGAGAGGTTAATGGAGAAGAAGAAGAGTAAATGAGAATAAGTGAAGAGAGAGAAAGTAGTTGGACTTTAAATGGAGATGGTAGTAGGTAGGGGGTTGGGTTCATGATTAACCACCCTAACCCAAAACAAACTAACCCAAGCCGAACCCAAGTCAACATAAACCAAAATAAACCAAGTCATGTAAGATTAAACCAGGATCAAGCTAAGCAAGACAAGTCTAACTACGGGTCACCTGACAAACGTCAGAGATCTCGTATACGTATATGAAAATACGTATAACAGGAAACGGGAGTGACAACACTGGTGTCTGAATCCCATGAGATAGAATCAGAAGAGTTAGATCGTTCTTCTTCCTCGAATTCGGAGGCTTCTGGAGTCAGAGTTGGTGAAGTATAACCTAATCCCCCTTCGTTTTGTTGTAGTATTGTTGTGATTTTTCTTTTGGAGCAGAAATACGAATAGGAGTTTGCCTTCCTTTGCCGCCATTAAGACCAGCTTTAAAATTATAGCCCATCTTTTGAATGATATCTTTTGATTGCTGACTATAACGACGTAGTTGAAGTCTTCCGTTATCGTGATTTTCTTCTTCACTATCGGGCATGATCTTTTGTTCCATTCTTTTACTAAAAAGTATAGGAAGTTCATTTTTCTTCCTGGAAGGAACTAAGAAGAAGGAGTCCTGCATTAGCTCGAGCAATACTTCGTTTCGGGAAGCTTCAACTGCTCCTATGGCAAGTGGTTCGAAGTTATATAACATTTTTAAATAACATCGAGTATAATAAAAGATATCAGTATACTGTAAAGAAGATACTACTTTATTGATTTGTACATTATCATTTACAACATGATTCTTAGCCTTCACAGAAGGCTTAGTAAGGTTGATAACCAGAGGAGGAGAAGGTTTGTTACGACGAAAGTTGATAACAAGAGGCTCAGAAGAGGTGAGCTCCTTTTGTTTCTTTTCTACAACAGGAGGCTGTTTGTTATGAGAGGAAAGATGTATATTCAATGTCTGAGAAGAAGAAGAGGGACAAATAGCACATCCTTTCATGGGGATCATGAGAACATCTTTTGAAGTATGTTTCTGATCTTCCTCACTATCCATTGCCAATACAACTTTTATGAACTCCTCTTTGTACATCCGAGAGTCCGTAAAATATGCTTCAATGCCCCTGAAAGGATTTAAATCAGCTACTTCCTTTTGAACTTCTCTATTGACATTCACATATTTGAAACATTGATGTAAAGTTGATGGTACAATGTTATGCTCATGCGGAAAGGGTCTTCCCAACAAAGTATTATAAGAGCCATGATTATCAATCACGTAGAAAGTAACCTTTGTACGAAGATTGCCTATTTGAACTTTCAGGCGAATCTTTTCCAGAGGTTCACTTCTTCCAGAATTGAATTCCAGGATTGTCGTGATGGTTGTTGAAAGATTATGTACAGAAATCTTTAAGGCATTTAGTAAAGTCTTTGGCATGATGTTGAGCGCAGACCCAAGATTGATCAGGATACGATCAACCTTCATAGTATCAACATATCCCGTGAAGTAGAGGGGTCGATCATAACGATTATCTTCCAACAACAAATCATCTTGTGTAAAGGTGATGTTTGGCATTAGTTCCATCATACTATGATAATGAAGGCATGTTATAGGCTCATCCTCTGGTTTTTTGAGAAGTGCTAGACAAGTATCAGCTTGTGTCAAAGCTTCACTCAACGTTTCTTGAGTCTCCCTCGAAAGACGGAGTAGCTCAAAAATTGACAATCTTGTCGGAGTATTGGCCAGCTGAGCCAGTATATCAAAGTTATAGGGCTTCTCAAGTCCCAAGGTTGAAGTCTTTTTTAATACTTTGTCGAAACGGACAGGCTATTTTCCTTTGTCGGCTGTCGTCAGGTTGGGAAGAGTTGGCTCTATCGGGGGTGATAAAGCTGATGGATTATTGACAGCAGGAGAAGATGATGCTTGAGGAGCCTCCAGAGCTGGAGCAGGGTTTTCTTGACCTTCTGAATAGTCTCTTAGGTAAGGTTTCCCAAATCTGGTACCAGTTAGGACTTCTTCTTCGGATACAAGCTCAAAGGACACCATATTGCAACTCTTTGCCTGGGTTTTATTTCTAGAAGGTTTCTTTTGGCAAGATGGAGAGTTTGTCCAATAACCCAAACCAACCCGAGATTGGTTGTGAAAAAAGACATAGAGAAAGAGGTACAGGAGATCCCTTTCCATGATTCAAACCAGAGGCCTTTGTAGATCATATCCCATCTTTGTCATGAGTTCATGAGATTGTGGACTGTGCAGATGGAAAGCTGGTTGGTATTTAGCTTCTGATTTTGACAATATTGTCGTATCAGTGGAAGAAGAAGAAGGATTATCTGCTGCCAAGATGAAGGTAGCAGTTAGAGGTGGAAGACAATGCTCACCAAATAAAATCATTTGACATGATTTATTTTTAGTGCCTTCTTGGACTTGGTGGAAGAAGATGGTATTTCAAAGTCTGCCACTAAATCTGGATGGATCCATATGATCTTCCCTTTATCAGTAGACAGAGGAACAATATCATCTGTTCGTGCAGGTGAAAGATTAACAATTTCTAGAGTAGTTCTCGGAATGGGGATGACGCCATCCTGTACAAGTTGAGCTGGAAAATCTCCAAATTATAAAGAGACGACATTAGCCGTTACAGTTTTTTCGTCTTGCTGGAGAGTGATTGTACCGGAATTGACCATATTTTGAATTTTACCCTTGAGAACATAGCACGCTCGAGTTGGATGCCCAATAAACCTGTGGTAAACACAATATTTATGATGGTCAGTCTTACCAACTTCATCTGGCCGTTTAGGTTCTGGCAGTTGGAGTTTATTGCTCTTGATGAGCAATCAAAGATACTCATGATATCATCTTCATCGAAAGAGTATTCTTCTTTTAGATGAGGTGCCCGCTGTGGTGGTGTTATAGGGGTATATGTTGGCTGATTTACATTGATGGCTAGGGCTTCTTTGCCTTTGAGGTTAATGGCCAAAGTTTCTTTGCTCTTATGATTGTTCTGACGGCCATTATTATTTGGTGTAGCACGTTCATCTTTATCAAGATTAGGCATTTGAATGTCTAATTGCTTGAATTTGTCAGCACTCTCTTCTGTGGCTTTGGCGTTCATTATAAAAGAAGGCCAATCCTGGAACTGTGTTGATCCAGTCCACATGCTGATTATAGGCAACAAGTTTGATTTGTAAGTGTCTATAGTTAAAGTATCTGGAGTTCGAGAGGTATTTTGAGTGCTTCACGACGGAACCGTTCAATGAAACATTCAGTCGTTTTATTATGTCGTTGTTTGATTTTGATGAGAGCAGACATAGTCATGTCGTTGTTTTCTTCATAAAATCGTTCCAAAAATATTTGTTTGAAGCTAGCGAAAGAGGCTATACACCCATCTGGTAAACTACGATGCCAGTCATATGCTGCACCAGCTAAACAGCCAACAAATACTTTAGTAAGAAGAGCATAATTTGGTTGAAGTTGATCAGTAATTACTTCACAGTGATTGAGGTATTGACTTGGAGACGTGCTGCCATCAAACAGCATAATAGTAGGGAGTTTATATTTAGGAGGAAATTAGACCTCTTTCTATTCTATAGGATAGGGTTGTTTGATCCCAAGCTTCTGCAGGCTATCCTTCTGTTTGAAAGCTTCAAATTGAGTACGTAAAAGTTTTACGGCCTCATTGGTATCTCCTGTTGATTGCAGAGTAGTGGATTGATTCAATATGTTAGGAGGGGATACCGTATGATAAGTACCACCTCCTGCACCAAATTAACTTGGAATAGCCTGCGCAGGAATGGAAGCAGTGTAAGGAGATTGTACCCCCAGATCAATATTGGTGGGAACTGATGTTATAACAGGTTCTTGAGTCGGAATCAGATTCGCGACTGGTGGAACTATATGTTGTGCCATAATCACAGCATGCATGCATGCCATCATCTCAGCCATGTTCTTCAAACTAGCCTCCAAAGCAGTAATTCTCTGCTCTTGACTGGAAGAAGTGGAGGTATCTTGATCTTCTGTGACGGCATAAGCAGTCACTTCTCTAGCCCTCGAAGACGAGCTAGTGGAAAGAATGGTCCTTTCAGAACTTTTACTGTCAGCATCAAAGTCACATAAAGAACTACCCCCAGAATAAGTGATAGGGATATCTTTTTGACTGAAGGAATCTTGGTTTGAATCAAGAAGATTGCTTTTACTGATTGTGTCTTGGTCGAAAGGAAGATTCCTTTGACCGATTATTTCTCGGCTTCTTGATCTAGTATATTGATTTACTCCTTCATTGGATTCATGAATCCGATCTAATTATTGCTGACTAGGATTACTGGATGCATTATGTCTTGGACATTTTCTACCCCTAGTGCGTCGAGATGTCATATTGATAGGAGCAAAGAGTAATTCATCTTCGTCCACTAGGATTGGTTCAGGAGTCTGAACATAATTCAAACGGTTAAAGATGAACCGCTTGGCTGACTAATAGCAGCATTTGATGACAACTTCATAATGGTGGTTGCAATAATATTCTTGCTGTTGGACCACCGCTGGACGGGATAGATTTGCAACCTTCCGCTTCTGTATTAAGAGTTTACGAAGGTCACTAACAGGACGAAAAAAAGTTGCAAGAATGTAGTCTTTGATGATATTCGGGACATGATTCCTGTTCCTGAGGTGTCCTGTACCTTGAGTGTACAAGGACGTGCTAAGCTGGTTGGCATAAGTCACATGATCTTTTACTTCAGCATTCTTTCTATGGTGCAAGTTAGCAATTGGTGGCGGTTGCGCTTGATACATTTTATGATTTCTCGAGGTTGAGCCTAATTGGCACCTGTTAATATAGGTGTGCAAGTCTGACAGATGAGCTACTTGTGCATCTACTTGAGATACTAGTAGTTTGCCCCGTCTGAATCTTGAAATACATAAGGTTGGTACATCATGCCCTGATCTCTTTGGAGTATGCATAATTTCCTTTTGCATGGATGGTTTATTCTGAATAGAACCTATTTTCCTGACAGAGATTTGGTTATCTTTGTTAAGGAGAGCAGTACTTTCCACCTAGTCAACGACTCGAGCAGAATAAGGAAAAGCTAAAGAGCGTTTTCCTTGATTTAGTGATTTCTCACTAAACTTCTGGTTGGGTGGCAAAGAAGGAATCACTAAACAGTGCTTCTCTTTATATTGCGCTAGTACAGAAGTACGTGCAGGTTGCGTCAGGGCATGAACATGCGCAAGTTGTGCCGGAGCAGAAACATACATAAGTTGCGTCAGAGAAGAAAAGGCCAAAGGGCGCCTTCCTTTGTTTTGGACAGCAGTGTATCAAGACAGAGTCTCCTTTAATTTAAGGGTCGAAGAATTAGAGGGATTAGCCAAAAGGCTGTTTTCTTAGGTTGCGCCAAAGCAGTGATGGACGCAAGTTGCGCAGAAGCAAAAACAGGTACAGGTTGCGCCAGGGAAGAGAAGGCTAAGGGGCACTTTTCTTTATTTTGGACAGCAGTGTGTCGAGACAGAGTCTCCTTAGATTTTAGAATCGGAGAAGTGGAGGGATTAGCCAAAAGACTGTCTCCCTTAGGTTGCGCCAAAGCAGTGATGGACACAAGTTGTGCAGAGGCAGAAGATTGCACCACCGAGGACTTAGGAGTCCAAACAGAGTGCGTCTTGCTCCTAACAGCGGTAGCAGTGCGCTTGGTACCCCAGCATTGATCATGGTCTCGTAGGCTGTCTGGTCGACTTGAACGACCAGGGTCTTCTGCGTCTTGTCGATTGACGCGGTATCACATTGAGTTGTCACTTTCTCGTCGGAGGAGAAAGTTGTCCCCAGCAGAGTCGCCATTTTGTTTGCAAAGAACAAAATTTTTATTATAACCTAAGGAAAAGAGTACAAGAGTACAATTAATTTCTGGAGAAGTACAACTATAGGAATCTGATCAGAAGACGATCAATTTATCCCTTGGACGATGTGATATCGAAGACAAGAGCCTCTGGAGAATGCAACAGCACTTTAGCAGGATATTATGATCACTCTTGATGCTTTGAGATTGATTTGAAACTCTATTTATAGAGTTCTTGAAATAACTGTTTAGCAGTTATTCTGGATTGAACGCGCTTCAGGTTGCGCGCCTCCTATTCATTTGTGCAAACGGTTGCACTAACTGCTGTGGATGCGTGACATCGTTTGATTGAGATGAACGTCATCGTGAGCAGTGTAGTGGGCACATTCTACGAAGTTAGTGGCTTATGCGCCACGTCACTCTGTCCTGGACACCATTTGATTACCTTGTACGTCCTTCATCAGTTGCACGTAGGCGCAATGTGACAACCTGCGCGAGCGGTTTGCACCAACTGCTGTAGACGCATGGCATCATTTGATAGAGATGCACATGGTCATGGACAGTATAGTGGGCACGCTCTACGAAGTTGATGGCTTGCGTGCCACGTCACCCTATTTTAAAATAAGAGTTGATCAAGTGGCGCCAATTTATCAGGCTGCACATAGACGTAACTCAACGACTGGCACCTTTGACTAGGTCTTCTGTGCTGTACTGATTAATCTTCGTACCATACAGTGACTTATACGAACCAACTATCAGCATTAATTACATGCTGACAAAATCTTCTAGAGCGCCGCGTTGTGCCGGATTCGAATGGATTTTCCTTAATCTTCGTGCCGTCAGTTGTCAGAAAACGATGATGCCGTACAGCTTCTCGAGAAAGTGTGCCACGTGTCGCTCGTACAACCTGACTTCAGCATAACCTGGCGTTGGCGCAGCCTGATGCTGCGCAAGTTGATTGTTTGGCGCAATATAATTTTTTAATGCCATCTGATGATTGAACACTTTAATAGGTGGCACAGTTTAATTTTTTTAGCCTCTACATGGAGTTACTACGCTTTTTGGGCTACGAAGAGACTTGTGTTTTGAAGACGACGGGGTCACTGTGCTTTTAGGCGACGAGAAGACTGTGTTTCAAAGAAAGCTGAGTTACTGCACTTTTGGGCGACGATGAGACTAGGTTTGGAAGATAGCTGAGTTATTACACTTTTGGGTGACAAGGAGACTGTTGGTGGGGTTCTGTAAAGCAATTGCGCTTTTACGAAGCAATGAGGGACTTCTGAGAGCTTTGTGAAGTTACTGCGTTTTTACGAAACGTCTAAGGACTTCTGAACTCTTTGTGATTAATGACTCCCTTTGTGTCTCCTGAGTCACTGTATCTTTAATTTCCGTCATCTTTTTGGGGAATTCGAGAAGTTCATGGCCTAGGATTCAGTCAAATGAACCTATTAAATGAGATTCATTGTGCTGAGTCTTAGGTTCATCCCATTAATTTGGGGGTCTTTGAGCGATTGACACGTGGCGTTTGGGGTTGGGCCACATACAGCCTATATAAGGGAAAGCTTTTCTGAGGAGTCTCTTAGCATTCCTACCATCATGCTTGATCCCGACTTAGCTTCGGACGGCCATTGTCCTTGCATAAGTCGACTGTTGGTTATGGATCTCATCGTTCAAAGAAGCTGTGTCCTTGTAGAAGAATGGCTACTGGGTTTTGAGATGCACTTGAGCGTTTGGCATAAGGAGTTCGAACCTGAACAACATCTTGGAGGTCTTCGAGATCCAAGCTACCGGGTTTGGATTGATTGCCAACCCGAAGAGCCACAGGTTGTGCTCTGCCCTGCTCAATAATGGCTTCATTAGCCATATTGGGGTGGGGCTGCGTACACTGTTAAGAGCCGCGGGCAATTTCGCTAGTAGGAGATACGTTTTTCGTTCGGGCCAATAACTGCTTCATAAGCCATACTGGAGTTCCTTCGCGTCTGACTAGGAAGTGGCTTGCTATGACAAGGAAGTGATTCACACTAACACTACTGCGCGTTTGGGGGGAGGCTGCGCACTTTCTGAAGACTGCACACTTGTAAACTTTAGGTGTTTTAATCTATATATGTAATCATGAAGAATTTGTAATAGATCTTTTGTTGACATGATTTAATAAAGAACTTCTTTTTATGCACCATCTTTTGTATGTCTTCTGTGATTTTGTTACTGTCTGCACTTTTGGCCAACAATGCTTTTGCGAAGAATATGCAGCGACTGTTGTCATCTGCGCTTTTGTCACTGCTGCACTTATTTTCATGCTTCTACAAGACCCCCTTCAAAGTTTTCGAACTTAAATTAAGTTCAGAACACTTTAAACAGAAGCATGAAATGACACGTGGCTTCTGCACAGCACGCTCGCTGACAGGCTATCGTCACGCCCATCCTTCAGCATTAAATGCCTTGAGCCATCATTTCACTTAAAGTTAATGATAACTCCTCATTTTTAGGAAACGACCATCATGATTTTGGCTCTTAATTCCTACGTCGTTCGAAGAGTTTCTCCGAATACGAAAGGGTTTTGTCCTTATTCGCTGGTGTGGCTTCACCCTACAAGTAGGGGGGCGGTTTGGAGAGAGAAAACTTTCTCTTTTTCCTTCTCTATCAGAGCTTTCTTCTTCCTCTTGAATTTCTAGCTTTCCTGCTATGGCTCCCAAGAAGTCGAGAACCCCGAAAGCTCCGCGAGCGGCTACGGCGAGTACGAAGAAAGGGGAGCAGCGGCGAGCCCTAGACTAGTTGGGGAAGCTGCGACGAGTACGAGATAGACTAGAGCATCCACGGTGAGACAAGCCGGAGAGGCCGCTGCGGGCACACGACAGGCTAAAGGGAAACAACCAGCCTCATAAGCCGTTGGCACCGAGAATATTCCGATCATAGGCACCGGAGTACATGGGGACGTGCGGCCTTCGGTTGCAAGTAGGTGTCCAACACCCTAGTCGGCTGACGCATATAGGCATTCACTCTTCGGCGTGGCGTCTCGAAGATGTGCTGAAGCCTTCTTTCTCGCTGATGCGAATGGGGCACCATCCTTCGGAGTGGTGTCCTGAAGATGTGCTAAAGCTTTTTCTTGCTAATGCGCATGGGGCACCATACTTTGGAGTGGTGTCCTGAAGATGTGCTAGAGCTTTTTCTTGTTGATGCGCATGGGATGCCATTCTTCGGAGTGGTGTCCTGAAGATGTGCTAAAGCTCTACCAATCGATGCGCATAGTCGTTATTTTTATAAAAGTAATGACTGTAAGATGTGCGGAGGTTTCAGCGAACACGCAGAGTCCCTTGTGCATAGCACTTTTTTTTGAATCGCATGCGCGGGCGCTCTCATGCTGACACGCAGTGCTTTTGAATCGATTGCAGGGACTTTTCTCTACAGAAGGGCGGTGCTACGAGGCAGTGCCTTCGTACTTCTTTTTGCAGAAGATACTTCTGTTTTCCTGACACATTTTGTCTTTGTGCAATTTTTGTGTCCATGCCTTTCTTTGGGGATATCCTTTTTGAGTTAGCAGTCTGCGCCTTAGGCATAAATGTCGATGAGGCACTCGTTGATCCTGCCAAGAAGTTGATCGCCCAAGTCCAACCGAAAGAGCGGCTAGCTATGATGCGGGATCAATAGCCTGTCTATTTCCGTCGTATGATGGACCGGGGCAAGTTGTGTAAGCCCCTAGATTTTAAAAATATTATTTTTTTTATAATTTTAAATAGCATTTATATCTTTAAAATAAATTATTATAATTATTATGATTTTTTCTAGAATTTTTAAATGATTTTTAAATAATTTTAAAAAGAAAAATATATCATTTTGTAATTATTTAAATTGTTTAATATCAATTTGTAATTGTTTTAATTGTTTTAAATAGTGTTTGAAATATTCGATTTATCTGTGCAAATTAAATTTGCACAGAGCAACAGCGGGGGCCTATTTGCAATTTGGAAAATTTTATTTCCTAAGGCGGTGTAGTGTTTTTGTAATATCTAAATTTAGGGGGGGTTTCTGCAAAGTCCTAATCCGACCGACTTCGGCCGTCACCATCTTCGGCTAACCCCGGCCAAAACCCTAACCCTAAGCCCTAAATTCTCGCAAATCTAGCCCTAATTCGACCGACCTTCGACCCTATAAAGCCCTCCGACCCCAAACCCTAACCCTAGACTTCCCTACGACCGCCCCAACCACCGCCACAGCCTATTCTTCTCCGACCAACCTTATCGGAGTTCGCCTTGGCCAGCCCGACGCCTACAGCCCACGTCGACCGCCCCAACCACTGCCAACTTGCTCGCCTCGACGAGCAGAGGCCAGCACCACCCTTCGCCACCAACCCTGACGCCTACGGCCGCCGCTAGCACCCCCGACAGCATCCTTGTGTCGGACACGTACGTGTCCTTTTGTTTCTACTTTGCCACTGTGTCGCATTTTCACGTAGGAGGATCGACCCGTGTCGGTGAGTGTGATGGTGGACTCGGACACGAAAAACTCGTGTCGTAGGAGTCGTGCAAACCTAGGACACTGGACTCGTGTGTCTTCGTGTCCCAAACTGTCAGGACACGAAGACACAGGACTAAGGGTTAACGGATTTACTAGACTGCTATCTGGTCTAAAACCCATTAACCTAATTCAAAATAAAACTAACAAAAATCCTATCCCTATCACATAACCCGAGTTGACCCCTTGGCCAGCCCGAGCCATGTTGAGCCCCCCCCTCCCCCCCCCCCCCTCGCATTTTGTGACCCGAGTTCGAGCCCCCCTTTCGTTTATTTATTTTTTGTTTTGTTTTTATTTTAATTATTTTATTATATATATATGAATATATATGTATTTATATATATATATATATATATATATATATATATATATATATATATATATATATATATATATATATATATATATAAATATACATATATATATATATATATATATATATATATATATATATATATATATATATATATTCATTATATAAAAAAATATTCATTAGCCCCCCTTTCGTTTATTTATTTTTTGTTTTGTTTTTATTTTAATTATTTTATTATATATATATGAATATATATGTATTTATATATATATATATATATATATATATATATATATATATATAAATATATATATATATATATATATATATATATATATATATATATATATATATATATAAATAAATATATATATATATACATATATATATATATATATATATATATATATATATATATATATATATATATATATATATATATATATATATATATATATTCATTATATAAAAAAAATATTCATTATATATATATATATATATATATATATATATATATATATATATATATATATATATATATATATATATATATATCTATATTGTGTATATATATAAATGTATTTGTTGTATATTTATATATATATTTCAAATTCGATTTTGTGCAAAATATTATTATTTATAAATTCACAAGTTATTTTATTATGTAATCTTATGACTTGTATATTTTACCACTTTAAAATATATTATTAAAATACTTTAATATTTATATTCGAATTACCATATTTTATTAATCATGGCCATTTGATGTCCAAACCTAGCATGGGTTTTTGGGCCCAAATGTGTCTAATATATTCAGAGTCTGTACAAGTCATATTGGACTTGATTCATGACTTTGGGTCCCGTATCTGGACTTCGGTTCAATTTTGAATACGTGGACAAAATAGTAAATAATTAATTAATTATTTTCTAGAAATTATTACTTGCTATTTTTGAATTTTTATATATATTTTAATTGCATTAAAAATCTGACAAAAATTGTATTTAAATACTATGTTAATTTAGCTAATTTAGTATAATTTTTTCAGCATTTGATATATAATTTTGTTATTTTATAAAAATAGAAAAACAGAACTCATTTTCAGGATACATATGTTTGCTGATTTTTAATAAATATCTATGAAGGTTTATAAATTCTAGAACAATTAGTATAAATTTCTATAATTAACAAGTATCATTGTGGTACTTTACTTTGTCTAAAATTGAGCCTTTTGTCCATCTCAAAAATTGTTAGAACACAGTGTACAGTTTGATTTATTTATTGAATAGTTACGACTTACAATGTTTTGTGTTGTTTTGAGTTATTGTAGTATTGGACCTCACCCTACACTAGTATAAAGATCCTAGAAAGTTAGTTTGGTTTTGTGTCACCCCACATTGGTCTCCTATGCTAAAGTCACCATTTGGCTAGGTGTCCAGTCAGAAAGTCGTGTCGCACAACTAGCGTCTTAGTGTTTAACTTAGTATGAAAACTATGTTTATGTATTATTTCTACAGTGATGAGTCACCAGGCATCTATAGCATTTCTATCACTACTTTGCTTTACTAAAGACAAGTACCTCTACAAACTTTACATACTGCTATAACCATAAACTGTGATCCAACCATGTTAAATGCTGATCCTTGGGGTAGCAAGTTAAATCTTCACCTGTTGTATTATTTTCAGTCCCTACCATGCTTAGGACAGTTTTTCATATCTCTCACATGTTTAAACAACGGGTTAAGGGAAAACTATTAGTAGTGTACGTGATCATGCCCCCCTTCTCCGTATGTATTTACCGAGCACTGTTACATTCTATATGTAACTTTGTCGTATGTCTGATCCCGCGTTTGTGTATGGACATACACCGATGCCGTTAAGGGCACCTATGTACACTTCAGAAAATTGATATGTACCACTGTACATCCTGATTACCTATTGACTGATCACTCACCTACTACAGTTTTAAACTTTAAAACAAATATTTATTGCCATGATGAAATGTATCTAAAGTTGGATAAAACAAGATATGTCATTTTATCTCTTTCCATCACATGATCAGTATTATATGTTTGTTAGAATCAGTACTTGCTCCCGTCCTGACAGGATAACGTTGTAGGTATACTTACTGAGGAGGAGTTGCTTTGTGATTCCTATTATGGAGTTGCTGACGAGGACCAGGCTTTATCTTACGAGGATGTACCTGCGGGGAAACTCGTCTAGTTTGCGTAGTTGCTCGGGATTTCCGAGAGTAGTCATATTGTTAGACTATGTATTTTGTGACTGGACCTGTATCCAGCTTTACATTATGGACTTGTACTTGGAACATATTTTTATACGAGACGACTTTTGTGTTTGGAACATTTCTGACTCTTTATTACATATAGAACTGTTAGCATACTTTAGTCTTATCTTGTTATCTTTAGAACAGCTTACTACATTTTATCCCAAGCGTAGGCTGGACATGACTCGGCCCGGCCCAACAATTTGGGTAGCGGATCGTGACATGTTTTTAGTGGTGGCCCATGCAGGTCCTGACTAAATTGTTTGGTTACGTCATTGTACCAAGCATGCCTACAATTAGGAACTTAAGGTAACTAGACAACACTAGGAATGACGCTTAGAACACCTAGAGGATTACTAGGATTGCAACATAGGAAACACATCACGTCATATGCTCACTATTTCAATTAGATTTTCTTGATTATGATTGTTTTCTTAAAAGAGTCCTTATAAGTTTTTTTTATTTATTAGATGGTGCTCACCCGCTCATCCTAGTATGTCACACCTGAAAATGGCACACTTTCCATCCAGTCGGTTGACCAGTTGACCGATGCACCTCCACCTCCACCTACTATACTCCCCCACTCCACAAATCCACCAACCAGATGCCTCCACCACCTTCCACATCACAGTCCCAGCAGGACCCGATACTCCCACCACTACCTATTAATATACCTACCCAGGCTTCCGTCACTCTCGACGGGAACCAACTGCTCACTCTGATCCAGGGGTTCCTAATAACCCATCAGGAGCAGACAACCTTACTCCGCCAGAGCATAGAGCGTTCTGAGGAGCGTACCGTGGTCCCACCACCGGTAGAGCCACGGCAGAGAGCGGAAAACGTCAAGGACTTCATGGGTTTGAACCCCAAGGAGTTCAGGGGGACCAAGGACATAGTAGTAGCAGATGACTGGCTAGACTCGGTAGAGAGGAAGCTCCTTGGAGCTAGGTTGCCAGGTGACCTCCAGGTCGAGGCAGCGAGATTTCTGCTGATAGACTTGGCAGGAGTTTGGTTCAGGAATGAGCTGCTATTCGCGAGAGGAAAGGCCACTTGGGATCAGTTCAAGACCCAGTTCAAGAAGAAATTCTTCTCGACCACCGCTAGGATAGCCATGGGGCTACGATTCTAGAACATCCAGCAGGAGAACCGTTCTGTTGACGAATATGCAGCAGAGTTTAGTCGCCTGAGCCGTTTCGCTCCTAGTCTAGTTGCAGACCCGGAGGAGATGACGCATAGGTTTTGCCATGGTCTAGTTCCAGACATTGGCATTCTTATAGTGTCAAATGGTACGACTGACTACTACTAGAGCCTAGAATTGGCCCGGAGCATAGAGGAGCGTCTTCAGTCTTGCAAGAGGCCGGCTTCTGTACACCTCGAAGGACCTTCCAAGCGTCAGGCTTTCCAGCCGAGAGCACCGACACCGCACCAGCAGACATACCGTCCTCCCACACCACATCACCCGACCCCGCCAGTTAGAGCCCCGGGACCCCGGCAGCAGAAGGAAGCTTTGTGAGCATTCTGTAGGAGGCCAGGCCATGACGCTATCGTCTGTAGGAAGAGTTTAGGGTAGTGTTTAGCTTATGGGTCTACCACCCATCAGCTTCGGGACTGCCCAGTAGCAAGGGTACCAGGTGCTGGACCTCCATCTAGAGGACCGTCGCTCCCAACTCAGCAGCAGAGGTATAGGCAACATCTGCAGCAGCAGAAGGGACCCCAGGGGAAGGCTTATCTGGCTCTTGAGGTGGAACCGGAGCAGGTTTCGGAACCAGATTATTTGGCTGACGTCATCACAGGTCATATTTATTTGCATACTTTTCTAGCTCTATGCTTGTTTGATTTTGGTGCATCACATAGCTTCCTGTCATTAGAATTTATGTATAAACACCACTTAGTAGCTACACCTACCGAGGAGATGAGTAGAGTAATTGTAGGTCCTAAAAAAATCAAGTTGCACCTATCAAACAAGTCAGAAAATCAAGAAATACAACTTTCAAATGAACTGCGCAGACATCAGATTGCGCATTATTTCGATTACACACACTGGACTGCGCACACTTTCAACTGCGCAGGCTGACGTGGCAATGTCATCATTATCTGACAAAATCAAATCTTTTTGACAGCTGACAGCACGAAGAACGAGGAGACTGTTCGTTTATTGTGCCGCACAGCGCTCGAGGACAGCTGTACATGCAGCGCAATCCAATGCCTGCGCAATCCAGTTTCTGTGCAATCCATATTTGCGCAATCCAAAGTCAGCACAATTCATGTGGCGTACTTCATCCTGACAATTGACAAAAGTACACGTGGCACTCATGCCATCAATAGCTCATTACGTGGCAACCGTCTACACATGATCATGCGCAATTCAGTCAAAAGTTGCCATATGTCCAAGACAGTTGGACCACGATCCAACAACTGCCTGCGCAGTTCACTGCTGCGCAATCCAATTGCTGAGCAATCCATCATGCGCAGTCCAGAATAACTAAAAGTTAGTTATTTCTAGAACTCTATAAATAGAGTTTCAAGTCTTCATTCAGGGGGATCAGATCATAGAGAGATCAGACATAAAAGTTCAGAGATCAGAGAGTTCGGGAGTTCTTGCCAAAGTGCTGCTGCATTCTTCCGAGGCTTTTGCCTTCAATTCTCCGAGGCTTTTGCCTTCAACTTCAACTTCAGAGGCTATCGTCTTCAACGTTCACATCGTCCAAGGGATAAAGCAATCGTCTTCTAGATTGGATTCCTAAAGTTGTACCTTTCCCAGAATTCTTGTAATCTTTACAAAGTTTGTATCAATAAAGTTCTATACTTTTGTTTTTGCAAACAAAATGGCGACTCTGCTGGGGACGACTTTCTCCTCCGACGAGGAAGTGACAACTCAATGTGACGTAGCGTCTATCGAAAAGACGCAGAAGACACTGGTTGTGAAGATCAACTAGACAGCCTACGAGGCTATGATCAATTCCAAGACCACTCCTCGCACTGCAACCACTTCTGCCACAGGCAAAGTGCGTCCAGTGTGGGTCCCAAAGACTGCTGCACAGTCTACTGATGCTGCCAGCAAGACTCCTGCGCAGTCTACCAGCAAGACTGCTGCACAGTCCAAAGCTTCTGTCATCAAGCCTGCTGCACAATCTGGTTCAACTAATGCTGCGCAATCTGCTGTTGCCAGTATACAGAGTACTTCATATGCTGCCTTGGCTAAGTGCAAGACTCCTATATCTCTGGCGCAGTTGGCTGCCAATCTTCCTGCGCAAACCAATACTCCAACAACCAGAGTCCACCCTAGGCATTCTGTGGTAAGAACTCCTGATGCGCAAACCACAGTCTCTGTGGCCAGAACCAGTGCACCATCCACTCATGCGCAAAGCATGCCTGCGCAATCCAAGAGTGACAGCCTTTTGGCTAAACTCTCTTCTTCTCATAACAAAGGAAAAAAGCTTTGCTCCTCCTCTCAAGCACCCTGTTGCTCCTGTGCAATCCACTAGGGGTAGTCCTTTGGCTATTCCTCTTCCTCCTCAAAACAAAGAAAAAAGCCCGTTGGTCTTTTCTCAAACTTCCTTGTCCCATGATTTAGAAGACAACAAAGGGAAACGCTCTTTAGCTAACCCTTCTTCACAAAACAAAGAAAAAGGCCCTTTGGTCTTTTCTCAGTCTTCTTCGGTCTTTACCGTAGAAGATTACACTGAACATGCTTCGGCATCAGTCAGTACAAAAACTCTTTCAAACAAGGATTCTTCTCTCCATGTTAAAAGAACTTGTACTGATCAAAGAGGTATTCTGCCTACTCCGGTAGCAGAATTCCAAGATCTCCCAACCCTCAAAATCTCTCGTTCAAGACAGAGAAAATTGCTGGTGTCTCAAACAAAAATCCTTTAGGGTGAGTTTACAGATCTAAGGACTTATCTCAACAGGCCTACTTTGGCGAAACGCAAACAGCCAATGCCGAAGATCAAACATCAAAGACAAACTTCCAGGGTCAAACATCTCGACACTTATGCCAATGAAGTGAGCACTTTCCTGTACACTCAAGGGACTAAATAGTTGAAGAATCGAAATCATGTTCCGAACATTATCAAAGAACAGATCCCTCAGAGTTTTTCTCATCCTACTGTTGTTCCCGATCTCCGAGAACATCTCAGGCAAAAGCGGAACAACGTCTCAACACCTCCAGTTCAAACATCTGATCATCATTGCAACCACAAAGTCATCATCCAATGTTGTTGTCAAACAACAAAACGATCTGTCTTCGATCGTTTGACTTTTGCAAAATCTGAACCTATATCAGAGGATGAAGAAGTGTTGTACGCTTCTGTCAACATGACTTCCCGAGACACTGGGGGTAAGAAATGCTCCAAGCACGGCAAACCTTGCCGACCAAGTCAGCGGTATCTAGATTTACTTCAAGAATTTTCTGAAGGAGTATTTCGACATACCCGATCCCGAAGCCGAGATACAATCGGTCAAAGGAATCTTTCTCAAGATCCTTCAGGTTATCTTCCTACTTCTCAGTTAGGAGACGACTCTTTCTCCGACTATGATGCATACAGCGAAAGCTCTGAACAGACAGTATCCTCCACTGTACCAAGAGAAGTGACAGCTTATGTTGTCACTGATGATCCATATGCTTCAACTTCTGTAAATCAGGAACAGCGAATTGCTGCACTTGAAGACAAGCTAAAAGCCATGGCTGAAATGGTTGCTAGTATGCATTCTATCATAGTGGCATAACATGCCACACCACCGACTGTACCTACTGCTAGTCCTGAAATCATAGCATCTTTGGTACCTGTCAATACTGGGCTGGGGGTAGTATCTCCTCAAATGCCTCCGGTACAAGTACAAGTTCAAACTACACCCAGTCAGTCAGGGGCTGGGGGTAGTGCTTACAATGCTGTTCCTCCTCCTATCACTCTGACTCAACCTGCTCCTTCTTCATCATCTGAGGATGCTAATGAAGCTGTCAAACTCTTACGAACCCAGTTCGAAGCCTTCAAAGAGAAATACAACTTACAAAGATTGGGGATCAAGCAGCCCTATCCAGTTGAATGGAAAGAAGTACCGTTTCCGGCAAAGTACAAGATCCTAACGATCTCTTTGTTTGATGGCAGTACTTCTCCTAGCCAGTTCATCAATCATTTTGAGATAATGACTGTTCAACTCCAGCCAAATGACGCTCTTCTTACCAGAGTGTTCGTCGGTTGTTTAGCCGACGTAGCATACGACTGGTACAAAAGTTTGCCCGATGGTTGTATTACTTCCTTCTCAGGTCTCAAGCAAATCTTTCTGGAATGGTTCTATGAAAGATTCAATGACATGATTATGTCGGCTCTCAACAAAATCAAACAGAAACACAATGAAACTGCTGAGAGTTTCATCGAACGGTTCCGCCGTGAAGCCTTGAAGATGCCTTCCGGAACTCCAGCTGCTGTCACTATTGATACTTGTAAGGCAAATCTTTTGCCTATTATCAGTATGTGGACAGGATCTACTCAGTTCCAAGATTAGCCCTCTTTCATTGTCAACGCCAATGCTGCGAAAGTGAGTGCTGAGAAGTTCAAGCAATTGGGGGTACAAATGTCTAACCCCGACCGGGATGAACATCAGACATCAGGTGGTAGCAACCGCCAGAACAACCGCAAAGCAAAAGAAACTTTGAACATCAATCTGAATAAGAATAAAGAATCTTTGGCTGTCAATGTAGCTCCGCCTACATCTACCTCTACTCCTTCTGCACCTCCACCAAGGGAGCCTCGTCCGAAAGTAGAATATTCCTTCGATGAGAATGACACTGCAAACATCTTTGATTGCTTACTCAAAAGCAACAAGATTCAACTCCCAGATCCAAAGAAACCTGATGAAGTCGGTAAGACAGATCATCCTAAATATTGTGTCTACCACAGGTTCATTGGACACCCTACTCGAGCATGCTATGTACTCAAGAGTAAAATTCAAGAGCTTGTCAATGCTGGTGTTGTCACTCTGCAACAAGACGAGAAGACTGTCACTGCAAATATGGTTTCAGTCCAGTTTGGTGATTTTCCTCCACAGATGGTACAACATGGCGTCATTCCTATTCCCAAAGCTACTCTTGAGATTGAAAAACTCCCTCCTCCACCAAATGAAGGTCTCGTCCCCTTGTCTTTTGATAACGGCAAAGTTATGTGGATCCATCCAGATCTTGCTTCAGAATTTGAAGTTTTTTCTTCCTCCAAGAAGAAAGACCGCTCCAAAGGCAAAACAAAGACTTGCAACATGGTGTCTTTTGACCCCATAGTTGACGAAGAAATCTTGCTAGGCACCAGATGAGGGAAAGCCTACTTGAAGGAGTATCCTAAAACTCAAGAGAATCCCGCTTCTTCTTCTGAACCTGCTTCAGCACAGCCTGTCTCCACTGAGGATATTTCTTCTGCACCTTCTCCAGTTGTAGTACCTATTCCTCCCAAGCCGGTGGTTGCTGACAAAGGCAAGCAACAAGTCCGTTTTGATAAACCCCTAAAGAAATCATCTCCTACAGGACTTGAAAAGCCGTACAACTTTGATATATTGGCTCAACTAGCCAATACACCGGACAGACTATCAATCTTCGAGCTCTTGCGCCTTTCCAAAGAGACTCGAGAAACTCTGAGTGAAGCCCTGATGCACGCTGAAACTTGCCTAACTCTTCTCAAAAAGCCGAAAGCAGAACCGGTCTCTTGTCGTCATTGTTACAGCGTATTAGAGTTGATTCCAAACATCACTTTCACTCAGGATGATATGCTACTGGAGGACAATAGACATGATCGTCCTCTCTACTATACAGGGTATGTCGATTCGATGAAAGTCGATCGTATCCTGATAGATCCAGGGTCTGCTCTCAGTATCATGCCAAAGACGATGCTGGATGCATTGAAGATACCAGTGCATAGTCTTTCAAGCACAAGCACCACTATCTTGGGATTCAACCAAGGAAGGAGTAAACCTTTGGGTAAGATTCGCCTAAAACTCCAAATAGGCAATCTTCGCACAAAGGTGACCTTCTATATCATCGATAATCATGGTTGTTCTTACAACGCTCTTCTGGGAAGACCCTTCCTCTATGAACACAATGTTGTTCCATCAACTCTTCATCAATGTTTTAAATATGTCGATGATAAAGGAGAAGTTTACAAGGAAGTTGCAGACCTTTATCCTTTCAAAGGCATTGAGGCATACTGCAATGATGCACGTATGTACAAAGACGAATTCATGAAGGTTGTCCTATCTCTAGACACTGAAGAAGAGAAAGAAACAATGCCTAAAGATACCCTCATTATTCCTGTCAAAGGGCGTGTTTCTCGTCCTCAATCCTCCAAGCCACTGGCTATTCACTTGCCAGTCCGGAAGCAATCTATTGAAGATGATCATGATCAAAGGGAGCTCACCTCCTCTGAGCCGCTTGTTATTGACTTACGTCGTAACAAGGATAAAAAATAGCTCGCTTCTTCTGAGCTACTTGTTATAGATCTGTCTCATAACAAGGAGAAAAATGAGCTCACCTCCTCTGAGCCGCTTGTTATCGACCTCCGTCGTAACAAGGCTAATCCTCCTCCACGTTCTTCTTCTTCCCCTCTTGTAATCAACCTGACTAAGCCTGCTAAGGCTAAAAGTCCTGCTGTAAATACTAATGTACAAATCAATGAAAAAGTACCTACTTTCCAGTATACTGATGTTATTTATCATACTAAATGCTATTTGGATATGTTAGATAGCTATCAGTCATTTACAATGGGAGTTGTGCAATCTCTTCAAACAGAAGTTTCATGTGAACATCCAAAGGATTTATATCGTATTGTTCCCGCTCGCAAGAAAGACGAACGTCCAATACTTTTTAGTAAAGGACCGGAACAAAAATTCAACTATTCGGATGATAGCAAAGTTAACGACACGGGGCATCTTCAACTCCGTCGTTACAATTAAGAATCAAAAGACATCGTCCGAAAGATGGGTTACGACTTCAAGAGCGGCCTCAATTACGATAAAGGTAGAAAGACTCCTCTTCGTACGGCTGTTCCAAAAGGAAAGTCAGATATGTATTACAGCAGGACCAAAAGAGGTCTTGGATATGCTTCCCCTCCAATGTTATCCCCAGTAGTTTTTGACTCTGATAGCGAAGAACGTTCCAACTCTTCTGATTCCAGATCATGGGATTCTGACACCAGCATTGGTGATGTTTATCGGCTGGTCGTATCTTCCAACATGGTCTCTGCTGAACTTCCAGAAGGCTATGACGAGGACATTGAAGAAAATCCTGAAACAGATCCTTGGGCTCAACAGATGGACAATCAGTGGGTACTCCGATTCGAACAAAGAGAACCTCCTACCGAAGATCAATTAGTTCAAATTGATGTAGGAGAAAGCGGGTCACCTCGTCCAATATTCATTAGCAAGAATCTTCCAGAAACAGATAAACAAGAGTTGATTCTTCTTATTAAAGAATACATTGATGTCTTTGCTTGGAGTTACGAAGACATGTCCGGTCTTGATCCCAAAGTTGCTACTCACAAACTGAATATCTTGCCGAATGCAAAACCGGTCAAACAACAACAACGGCGTTTCAAACCAGAAATAATGGACGCAATCGATGATGAAGTCAAGAAGCTCATTGCTTGTGGCTTTATTCGAGAAGAGCAGCATCCTGATTGGGCAGCTAATGTTGTCCCAGTTCTAAAGAAAACCGGCAAAGTTTGAGTCTGTATTGACTTCCGGGATCTTAATGAAGCATGTCCAAAAGATGAATTTCCTCTCCCTATCACGGACGTCATGATCGACAATACCTGTGGGTTCGAAAGAATATCTTTCATGGACGGATTCTCCGGGTATAATCAGATTCGGATGTATCCTGAAGATGAAAAGCATACTTCTTTTCGCACTCCTCGCGGAGTCTACTGCTATACTGTAATGCCGTTTGGTCTCAAGAATGCTGGTACAACATACCAACGAGCCATGAGTACCATCTTTTGAGATTATTTGCACAAGACTGTCGAATGTTACGTTGACGATATTGCTGTCAAAAGTCGTCTGAAGGAAGATCACATTCAAGACTTGAGAACTATCTTCAATCTCATGTGCCAACATCAACTCAAAATGAATTCCACCAAGTCATTCTTGGGTGTCTCTAGTGGCAAATTTTTCGGCTTCGTCATTACCTCTAAGGGTATACACGTGGATCCCGAGAAGATCAAAGCCATTCAAGAGATGCGTCCTCCACACAACCTAAAAGAGCTACGAGGATTCCAAGGTCGACTTGCGTACATCAGAAGATTCATTTCGAATCTGTCTGAACGCTGTAGAACATTCACTCAACTCATGAAGAAAGGTGTATCTTTCGTTTGGACTGAAGAATGTCAACGAGCATTCGACGACATCAAGCGGTATCTCATGAATCCACCAGTCTTGGTGCCACCAATCTCTGGCATACCATTCTTAATGTATGTCCGCACTATGGATCATTCATTGGGTGCTTTACTTGCCTAAAAGAACAAAGAAGGTCATGAACAGGCCATCTATTATCTCAGTCGTACTATGATTGGTGCTGAACACCGTTATAGTCCGGTCGAAAAAGAATGCTTAGCTCTTATGTTCGCTGTTCAAAAGACGAGGCATTACATCATTGGCCAAACTATTCATGTCATATCCCGAGTTAATCCTCTTCGGGTACTCATGAAGAAGCCCAGTACACTCAATTCTCGTCTTGCTACATGGGCCATCTTGCTAGCCCAATATGACATGGTGTATGTTCCTCAAAAGTCTGTCAAAGGTCAAGCACTGGCAGATTTCTTAGCGGCTCATCCCGTGCCAGAAACATCCAAGCTTTACGATGAAATTCCAGACGAGATGTTGGAAGTCGACATGATCTCTGAAGAATTTCCAACCTGGCGTCTATTCTTCGATGGTGTATCCAGAATCGGACCCAATGGTGCCATTGTCGCAGGAGTTGGAGTTGTCCTCGTTTCTCCAGATGGATCGACCATTCAAAGAGCTTACTCTCTAGATGAACCCTGTTCCAACAACGTAGCGGAGTACAATGCTCTACTCATCGGCCTTCAGTTAGCCAAGCAATTGGACATCGAATATCTCGAAGTTTACGGTAACTCTAAGTTGGTTGTCAACCAGGTTAGAGGAACTTATGAAGTCCTCCATCAAGATCTGGTGCCTTATCATGAAGCAGCTATCAACATGGCTATATCATTCAAAACTTTCTTCATTGACTACGTCCGTCGAGCTTGCAATATCGAAGTAGATGCCTTAGCCAACCTTACAGCTCTCCTAGCCATCCCTGTTAAAAGACAGCAGGTGGTGGTTGTCTCTAATCGGGAGCTATTTTGCATTGAAAACAATCGTAATATTGAGTTCAATAACTTTGTTGAAGTCAACGTTATCGATGAAGACTGGAGAACTCCTTTCATCGACTTCGTGGTTCATGACATACTCCCCGAAGATCCTAAGGAGGCTACGAATGTTCGTCGGCGGTCTCTCCGATTCTATTACAATCAGACCACCAAAACTCTCTACCGGCGAACTTATGACGGCTTACTCTTGCGCTGTCTTGCTGGTGAGGAAGCAAAACAAGTACTATGTGAGGCTCACGACGGCGTTTGTGGAGCACATCAATCCGGTCCTAAGCTACAGGATCGCATCCGACGAATGGGTTACTATTGGCCCTCTATGGTATCTGATGCCGTTGAATATGCAAGAAAATGTCGTGCTTGTCAAATCAATACGGATTTTATTCATCAACCGTCAGAATTTCTTCATCCGACTGCTGCTTCCTGGCCTTTCGAAGCTTAGGGCATGGATGTCATAGGTCCTATCAATCCTCCTTCTTATAAAGGACATCGGTTCATACTAGCAATAACCGATTACTTCTCCAAATGGGCTGAAGCTATACCTCTGGCTGAAGTCAAGACCAGTAGCATCATCAACTTTGTCAAACACTATGTCATCTATCGATTTAGTGTACCTCGACGAATCATCCAAGACAACGGACCACAATTCATTAGCCAGAAGTTTACAAGATTCTGTGATGATCATCGAATTGACAATGTCGCTTCGACAGCTTACAATCCTGCTGCTAATGGATTAGCTGAAGCTTTCAACAAAACCATTATCAAGCTCCTCAAGAAGTTTGTATCTACTAACAAACGGAATTGGAGTGAAAAGCTTGGTGAATGTCTTTGGACCTATCGAACTACGGTCCGCAATCCCACAGGCTTTACACCTTTCTCTTTGGTGTACGGTTGTGAAGCAGTTCTTCCTCTGGAACTTCAAATTCCTTCTTTAAGGATTGCCATTGCTAATGAACTCACTACAGAGAACAACGATCTTCTTCGACTTCAAGAATTAGAGGCACTCGACGAGAAGCGGCTAATGGCTCAACAGCACATTGAGCTATATCAAGCCCGCATCTCGAAGACTTTCAACCGCAAAGTCAAAGTCAGAGCCTTCCAACAAGGAGAACTTGTTCTAACAGTCAGACGTCCTATGACAATGACTCACATGAGCAAAGGCAAATTCGATGCAAAGTGGGAAGGGCCCTATGTTGTAAGTAAAGTCTTCTCAAATGGAGCCTATCAACTCGCAGAGTTAGACGGTCGAGTTGCTATGATGCCTATCAATGGCAAATTCCTTAAAAAGTACTATGTATAAATGTAAATGCTTGTAAATCATCAGACAAGTTCAAGTTCATAAATAAATTCAAATTTTATTTCATCATGAATGATAGTACATGATATTAAGGGAGATCACTATCATCCTTCTCGACATTGGGACACGGACCACTGCCGTCCTTCTCAAAGACACGATTAGCAAAAGAGCTAAGAACCTCCTTGCTGGAACCCACGAGGAACTTGCAAGCGGCCATCCTCATGGCCTCTTCTTCTTCAGTCTTTTCTGGTTCAAGCAGGAAGTCCAGAATATCTCGCGGTGGTTTGGGTGCAGACGAACCTTCGCCTGCCTCTGCCTGCTTTGGCTGAACCAGTTCAGCCGGACGTTCTTCAACGCCCTCTTCAACCTTTGGAGCGAGTTCAGCCTTCTTAGATGCATCTCCAGACGACATTTTTATGTTGGAAAGGTGGAAGTGCTCTTTTCTGCCAGATTTCTGTTCTATTTATAGGCAGAGATTCTCCAAATAACGAAGCGACACATTCATCCGACGGTTCATCCGTTCATTCATCATCATCTAACGGTTCATCCGTTCATTCATATTCATCTGACGGTTCGTCTGTTCATTATCACCATCATCATCATCTGACGGTTCGCCCGTTCATTATCATCCGACGGTTCATCCGTTCATCAGACGGTTTACCCATTCATTCAATTCATTTGACGGTCCATCCGTTCATCTCGACGATTCATTTCGTTCATTTATACCTTTTTGATGATTCATTTTCGTTCATCATCCATATCAGCAACTTGTCGTCTTCGATTAAGTTGTCTATTTTGAAATAATAATATTTGACAAATTATATTCTGCTACGTCCACATTACCTCTGAGCAGATATAATGAATATAATTATTTTCTACAAAATCATCAAGAAATATATCATGTCCTGTACCTCTGAATATATTTTCTATCGCTATTATTTGTATCTGAATAAGATACGCAAGAAATAATAGAGCCACAACAAAAAAAAAGTCTTTTATTGATCAAAATTTGAGACATTACATGCATAGTATAAAGAAAGACAAAAACATACATAATGATCTTTCTACTAAGACGGAGGCTTTATCAGATTAGTAATTTGCTGCTTCAGAATCTGCAGCCGTTCTTCACGTGATGCCATTACTTTCCTTCTGGCCTCTTCCATTCCCGATTCTTCATTAAAAACGGGCATGGAGACTATTCGACGGGTGATTTTCGCATCATGTGCTACTACATACTCGTTTCTTTCCTGAGTAAGAGTATCAATTTGTTGGACTGCTGTCTGGTGCTCTGTAACTTCATTTTCTAGTTCCTCTTCAAGACGAGCAATTTTCGCTCTCAGATCAGCAATTCTTTTCTCTCTCCTCTCAGCAGTTGAGATCATCGATTCTAACTTAGAATTATATTCAGCAGCTTTTGTAGTATAAGCATCCAAGAAATTTTGGAGGTTCACCCTTTCAATTGCAGCTGCCTGAGCCATTTGTTCGAACTCTGCCTGCACCAAAGGTTCCACTTCCCCTTTGTTGAGATCTTTATAGTTCTTCATAGAGATTTCCAGCTCATTCAGTATATGGTCAAGGAAAGTGGCCTGAGCCTCATCACCTTATTCCCGAATGGCAATCACCAAGAAAGAGGTTGGGCCTCTAACCATGTAAAAGTAAGCATCTTCTTTGTCCATCATTATGTTGATCAGTGGTCCCAAGGACTCGAAGAAGCATTTGGTGAATGATTGGATGACAAGCTGATTAGTCGCCACAGCACCAGGAGTTGCAGCAACTCCTGTTGATAATGAAGCAGCAGGACGCTCAATCTCTCATGTCTGAGCAGCAGGCTCTCTGAATAAAGGAACCAAAGTGGAGCTGGTTGCTCCTCTTGGTTAATCTTCTGCAAAATTAAATACTGTCACTTTGTCTGTCATTGGCTATTATTAAAGAGAATCAAAAGTGAAAGCAGTCTTACCATGGGTGGATTCAGCAACAGGTCTATCATCTGCAGGCACAAACTTTAGTTGAGCAGAAGTGACTTCAGACGCTACGGCCTGGCTACTTCCTGCTTCAGAGCCACTAGATAAATGGCGGCTGCTACTGGCAATTGTCGTTGCCAGTACTATATCCATACATGTCGGAGGAGCAGAAGAAGATTAGGGCTCTGCATGAATAAAAGTAACGATGTTAGCTATCAAATTCTTATTAAAAGAAGATCGCTAATTTTATTTCAATACCTTCGGGAGTAGCAATTGGAGTTTTCTCCACATTCACTTCTTCATCAGCAATCTTCTCGGGAGATCTCGGTACCTCAACCTCCTTTTCAGGAGTCAGAGTATTTCGAGGGGATGTCTGGATCTCAACATTCTCCTCCTAATTTTGTGTTTCATCAGCAGCTCCTGATGAGGCGCTTTCCTCATTCTCGCTGTCCCCGGGAACTTCTTCACTAGCAGCATCAGCAGTATGATCAGCTTCTGCTTGATAACCGAAGTTACAGCCATATAAAGCTTCGATCATCAAACGATCTTCTTCTGCAAGGGTTGCTCCAGGGGTAAGAGGAAGTTGAGTAGTCTCTGCAGCAGGTGAGGGAGATCGTACGGCATTATGCTCTTTCTCTACAATATTATCTCTGGGCTCTTCAGCCTCATTTTTCTGGTCCAGCTCTTCCCTCTGCTCAATATCCTCCCTCTATTCCGGACTAGGAGTCTTATGTCCAGTCTCAGAAACAGGAGTTGGAGAGGACATGATGATTCCCGCTGCAGCATCTATCATGATTGAAGACGAAACTTGTCTTCTGCGGACCAATCTTTTCTTTCTATGTTGAGGTCTTTCAGGACTCTCTACATTTATTGTCTCGATCTGTTTTTGAACAGAAGTTGGTGTAGCAGCTTCTTCCTGCTGAATTATCTCGGCCAACTGCCGAGATTGAGATCTGGTCGTAACCTTCTCTGAAGAATGTTCCAGAATTAATTTCTTCTTCACAATGGGGGCAGGAGGCTCTTCTCTTCTTCTTTTCTTCTCATTGGCCGGCGATTTCGCAACCTTCAGAGAGACTCTTATAGGTTGATTAACTTCCTCAGGGAAATTGACTTCCCTGAAAGCCTCCAGTGGATCATCCACTGGTTCGTGTTCTTCATCAATATTAGGAGCCAGTACATCAGTTGCTCCCTTCCTCAGACGGTTTGCCGTCGCAAAACTATCCACAAGGTTAAAGTTTTCGGCAAAGGTGTTGGCGGCTGTATAAAACTGGGAATATGTGAATAGCATTCTTGGACCAACATTATTCCTCTGTGGTATAGAGAACATGGCTCGTGTGTCTCGAGCGTTGTAATAAGCCCACGCTCTGGCTCCGTCGATCAAGTATCCTGTTCCTCGTAAGCAAGTTATTGCATTCCCCACGTGGAACTGGTCATATCCAAATTGTCGAGCGAAGCGACTCGGCAAATATGGCTCCAGAAAGCATTCTTCCTCAAATCTATATACGAGATGTGACGGTCTGATTGCCTTTAACCATTCAAAAGTTATTCGGCCTATAGGCTGCCTTCCAAGGTCGATCATGTTGGATGCCATGAATTCATAACCCGTTGGAGGGGGAGTACAAAAAAAATTCCATGCTCTGTCGAGATTTAAAGTGCGTCTGCAATCTCTCAGGCTAGTGTATAGCCATCGGCTCTGTGAGAACTGGCGCAGAAAACTACCATCCACTGCCCCCATGGCAGGATTCATCAGAGATGGGTGGTGCAGGAGTAGCCATCCGAATAAATAAGTGTAAGGTAATTCTAGTCTGGAGAAATTACCTTTATCACACTTACCCTTAAGCATGGAATCTACATACAAACGAAGACCCGTATTTATTCTGCAAGTCATCGCTGATAGTAGATTCATCCGGTAGCCAAAGACTAACCGGACAGCAGCAAAAAGGGTACCGTGGTGGAAGCGGTCTACTGTACTTGCCCCAGGCATGACGAAGCGGCGGAGCCAGTACGTCAGAAATCCTGCTAATTGGGCTTCTTTGGACATGGGTCTGTAGCCCATTCTTAAATGGCTCTCAACATAATCTCCAACTTTAAGAGGCGGATATTGATGTTCATCCTCTACTAAAGTATCCAGTCTCTTATTTTCCTCCATTAGCTTTATCACTTCGCTATGGGTGAGAGGTTGGAAGAAGTCTGGATTGTAGGAATCATTTTCTTTTATCTTTTTCTCAAAGATATAGTTGAGAAAAAGATAAGTCACCCATTTCGAAGAATAACATGTACCAGATGAGCCACTCTTGTAGTAGAAAGAGCATACGTTGTAATGGCATAACAACTCGTCAAAGACGTCTACCATCTTCGAATTCTCTCGACGCAGTCTCTCTAGCTCGTCATTGGTAGGGACATACTCCTCGTAAGGAAAGTCTGCTATTGGTAAGTACGAGATATACTTCATCTCGTGGAGAGCCAACCCTATCTCTCCGCAGGGCGTCATAAACGTCCCTGTCCTGTAATTGTACCTCTCTGCCAGTGCTAAAAATAGATGAAGGTTTGGGTAGAAGCCATATACGGTAGCATGTACCGCTTCATACAGTTCAATCTTACTGAGTTTGTCTCCAAATTGAACTAGTATCCAATTTGCTATACTGCTCCACCTTTTGATGTCTGGGGTTACCAGACCTGTCAACCGGATGTCTTGATCCGGGTAACTGCCTTCAACTTTTGCGTACTCATTCGCAAAGATTGGGATCCTTACAGGCATTAATAGAGAAGAATTCTCCGGAGGGATGCACCCTGGTTTCAATCCTCTAAGTACCGTATTGTGTCGGTCTGAGCAACTATAGAACATGTCTCTGTTGTTCCGGTCCTTCTTGACATAGATTTTTCCAGTCCGAGCCTGCTGAAGAGGAGTGATGTCCCAGTCCATTCTCCTGGGGTAGCTAGCATGAGCATATCGTGCCAAAGGAAGGCACTTGGCAATATCGGGTAGCAAAATCAGCTTATCCTTCCACTGAAAAGTTCTCTGCTCAATACGTGGTCTTGGCTGAGAACTTTTGTCAATTGCCTCACCAAACAGGAACATAGGTTTTCTATGGGTGACAGCATCAACAGTCTGTAAAGGTTGTCCATTCATCAGGCATAGCAATGTGTTATTATCTTGTGCTATCAGAATAGTCTGGCGAGAGGATGGAAGTGCATATTACAGAAAAAGTACATGGGACAAGTCCTCTTTGAACTCAGATTCTGAAAGAGTTCCTACAAAAGTTTCATACTCGAGATCTTCTCTGGTATTCACTGCATTCAAAGAAAGCAGAATTCAGTACAAGTCAAAGTCAAAAATTTTGTCCTCAGACTGTGCAACCCTCAGATTGTGCAACCATCAGACTGTGCAACGCTCAGATTGCGCAACCATCAGACTGTGCAACCCTCAGATTGCGCAACCATCAGATTGCGCAACACTCAGATTGCGCAACCATCAGATTGCGTAACCATCAGATTGCGCAATCATCAGATTGCGCAACCATCAAATTGCGCTGATAAAACTTGTGCAAATCAGCCGATTGTGTTGACTTTTGCCAGCGCAATTCAACCGATCGTACAAGAAGATATTCTTCATAAAAATGAAGAATAGTTGGTTCGTGCAACCAAAACCCTAAAGAGGGTGGCGCAGTATGATCACCTCTCTAAAAAGAGATGAATCTTGAAGATCAGTGAAGTCGAAGAACTTTAAAGAGAGTTTTTTTCGATTGAGTTATCTACCTAGCAAAGCAGGATGCACAGTCTCATATCGAGATGGACGGGGCACAACCCTAGCCGAAGGCTCGGCAGGGGCCTTGCCCTTGGCAGCGGCAGAGGATCGCTTGGGGGCCATGGAAATCGTCGGAGAAGGAAGTCGGGGAAGCTCGAAGAAGTTCTCTTTTGGAAATTTCAAGACAAGTAAAGAATAACAGTGAAAGAATGAGGAGCTATTTATATTTTTTCAAAAGGAGAACGGCCGCCTCAGATTGCGCCGAAAAAGTAGGGATCGATTCATCCGATTGCGTAGACAGCTTATGCGTAACTTGATTTAAAATTCAAAATTCAAAGTATTTTGAAACTTTGAATAAATTCAACTTTCGAAAACTTTGAAGGGGGTCTTGTAGGTCCTAAAAATTCAAGTTGCACCTATCAAACAAGTCAGAAAATCAAGAAATACAACTTTCAAATGAACTGCGCAGACATCAGATTGTGCATCATTTCGATTGCACACACTGGACTGCGCACACTTTCAACTGTGCAGGCTGACGTGGCAATGTCATCATTATCTGACAAAATCAAATCTTTTTGATAGCTGACAGCACGAAGAACGAGAAAACTATTCGTTTATTGCGCCGCACAGCGCTCGAGGACAGTTGTACATGCAGCACAATCCAATGCTTGCGTAATCCAGTTTCTGCGCAATCCATATTTACACAATCCAAAGTCAGCACAATTCATGTGGCGCACTTCATCCTGACAATTGACAAAAGTACACGTGGCACTCATGCCATCAATAGCTCATTACGTGGCAACCGTCTACACACGATCATGCGCAATTCAGTCAAAAGTTGCCATGTGTCCAAGACAGTTAGACCACGATCCAACAACTGCCTGCACAGTTCACTGCTGCGCAATCCAATTGCTGAGCAATCCATCATGCGCAGTCCAGAATAACTAAAAGTTAGTTATTTCTAGAACTCTATAAATAGAGTTTCAAGTCTTCATTCAGGGGGATCAGATCATAGAGAGATCAGATATAAAAGTTCAGAGATCAGAGAGTTCAAGAGTTCTTGCCAAAGTGCTGCTGCATTCTTCCGAAGCTTTTGCCTTCAGTTCTCCGAGGCTTTTGCCTTCAACTTCAACTTCAGAGGCTATCGTCTTCAAAGTTCACATCGTCCAAGGGATAAAGCAATCGTCTTCTAGATTGGATTCCTAAAGTTGTACCTTTTCCAGAATTCTTGTAATCTTTACAAAGTTTGTATCAATAAAGTTCTATACTTTTGTTTTTGCAAACAGTAATGACGGAAGGCGGACCAATGCCCATTAGAGCTATCTATAGATGCTCTATTACTATAGCTGGGAGAGAGTTTAGGGGATGATTCTTTGTGATACCACTCCCCGGTTATGATATCATATTGGGGATGGACTGGCTTAGCTATGCTCACGCAGCTATAGACTGCCATAAGGGTAGTATTCTGTTCAGTCCCCCAGGCACGGCACCATTCAGTGTCAGGAGGACAGGGCCGGAGATCAGCTTAGAACCGAACTGTTGTGCGACAGTTGGGGAGATAACACCGCCACACCCGATCATTAGGGAGTTTATGGATATATTTCCAGAGGATCTTCCAGGACTTCCGCCTGACAGAGATGTGGAGTTCACTATAGATTTAGTACCGGGTTCATCACCAGTATCCCAGGCTTGCTATAGAGTAAACCCCAAGGAGGCCGTAGAGATGAAGGAGCAGATTGATGACCTGTTGAAAAGGGGTTTTATTCGATCTAATGATCTCCATGGAGAGTGCCAGTACTTTTTGTGCCAAAGAAGGATTGTACAGTCCGGTTGTGTATTGACTACCGGGCATTGAATACCATCACCATTGAGAACAAATATCTTCTGCCCAGAATAGATGATTTGTTCGACCAGTTGAGTAGGACGAAGGTGTTTTCCAGGATAAATTTAAGATCCGGTTACCACCAGGTGAAAGTCAGGGCTACAGACATCCAGAAGACGGCGTTCAACATGAAGTACGGGCAATACAAGTTTTTGGTGATGCCATTTGGTCTCACAAATACGCCAGCTGTCTTTATGAACTTGATGAATAAGACATTTCATCAGTATCTGGATAAGTTCTTTGTAGTATTTATCGACGACATCCTGATATACTCGAAGACGCTGGAGGAGCACGCAGAGCACTTGCAGACAGTTTTGGGGATTCTGAGGCAGGAGAGGTTGTATGCCAAATTGTCAAAGTGCAAGTTCTTTTTGGACCGAGTGGAGTTTCTCGGTCATGTAGTCACTGGAGAGGGGATCTCGGTGGATCCCAGGAAGATTGCTGCCATTGAGACATGGAAGGCTCCGACGTCAGTTTAAGAGATCAGGAGCTTTTTGGGTTTAGTAGGCTATTATAGGAAGTTCATCCAGAAGTTTGCTAGGATAGCTGAACCCATGACGAAACTGACACGGAAGGACGCAGAGTACATCTGGTCAGAGGACTACCAGGCAGCATTTGAGGAGCTGAAGAGGAGGCTGATGACCACTCCAGTTCTGACATTACCTTCAGGGTCTGGAGGTTTCACTATATACAGCGATGCTTCGAAAAAGGGGCTAGGATGTGTCCTACAGCAACATGGGAAAGTGATTGCTTATGCATCTAGGCAGTTACGGACTCATGAGCGGAACTATCCTACCCACGACCTAGAGTTAGCTGCGGTGATCTTTGCACTTAAGTTGTGGAAACACTACTTATACGGAGAGCGTGTGGAAATCTTTACTGACCACAAGAGCTTGAAGTATGTGTTCACGCAGAAGGAGCTGAACATGAGGCAAAGACGATGGTTGGAGTTGATAAAGGACTTCGACATCAATTTACAGTATCACCCCGGAAAGGTAAATGTGGTGGCGGATGCGCTGAGCAGGCATCCGATAGCATGGTATCTGATGATAGATCGGCATTTGTGGGAAGATCTAGAGAAGCTCGGTATCGAGATAGTTCGGCCAGGATCAGTGATACAGATGATGGCTCTAGACATTCATTCAGGTTTGATAGAGCAGATCAAGGAGGCATAGTCTACAGATGAGAGCCTCCGCAGGCTTCGAGCCCAGGCTTTAGCTGGATTGCTGGATGACTTCGTCGTAGCAGAGGATGGATCCTTGAGGCATGGCAGCCGGTTGTGCGTACCGAAGGGAGAGGTGATAGAGGTAGTCTTGCAGGAGGCGCACCGATCACGATATTCTATTCACCCTGGTGCCAACAAGATGTACCGTGACTTGCGGGAACATCTTTGGTGGCACGGGATGAAGGGGGATGTATTATATTTTATTTCGAGATGCCTAGTTTGCCAGTAGGTCAAGGCGAAGCGTCAGAGGCCAGCTGGTCTATTACAGCCGTTACCTATTCCCGAGTGGAAGTAGGAACACATTATGATGGACTTTGTCTCAGGGCTTCCTCGTTCCCAATGAGGGAAGGATGCCATTTGGGTATCGTTAACAGGCTGACGAAGTGTGCGCACATCATACCCTTCAAGGTGGGGCTCTCCACCGAGAAGTTGGCGGAGCTATACATGCAGCAGATAGTCCGTTTACATAGAGTACCAGTGAGCATCGTGTCGGACTGAGATAGCAGATTCACGTCCCACTACTGGAGGAGGTTGCAGGAAGAGTTGGGAAGTCGGCTCAAGTTCAGTATAGCGTACCACCCACAGACAGATGGACAGTCCGAGAGGACGATACAGACGCTAGAGGACATGCTGAGGACCTGTGTGCTGGACTTTGGCGGGTCATGGGAGAGCCATCTGTACTTGGTAGAGTTTTCATACAACAACAGCTACCAAGCCAGCATTGGTATGTCTCCTTTCGAGGCACTATATGGACGACGATGCCGTACACCGCTCTTTTGGGATGATGTTGGAGACAGAGTTATGCTTGGGCCAGAGATGATTACGGATGCAGCAGAGAAGGTCGGGATGATCAGAGACAGACTCAGAGTCGCTCAGGACAGGCAGAAATATACTGGGCCGATGCTAATCACAGACCGATGGAGTTCGCTGACGGAGATATGGTACTGGTGAAGATATCACCTACTAGAGGGACGATCCGGTTCGGACGAGGAGGCAAGTTGAGCCCCAGATACATTGGACCGTTCGAGATACTTGGCAAGATCGGAGAGGTAGCTTACAGGGTTACGCTTCCACCCAATCTAGCAGGAGTTCACGATGTCTTTCATGTGTCTCAGCTGAGGTGATACGTTCCAGACCCCAGCCATGTGCTAGATCATTCAGAGTTGGAGATCGGACCGAGTCTTGCAGTTACTGAGCAGCCAGTGGAGATATTGTACAGGAGGAAAAAGAGGCTGAGGAACAAAGTTATACCCTTAGTACGAGTAGCTTGGAGCCGTCACTCTTCGGGAGAATCTACTTGGGAGAGGGAGTCGGACATGAGGGAGAAGTATCCTTACTTGTTCGACCCAACAGCCGCGAGGGAACCACCCGTTCCCGCTTGATACCTTAGAGGTTAGTCTTAATAGTAGCCTTAGTCATTCTTTGCATTGCTTGCTATGTTAGAATGTTTGTAGAGTCTTCTATCCTTGTGAATTTCGATGACGAAATTTTTCAAGGAGGAAAGATTTGTAAACCCCTAGATTTTAAAAATATTATTTTTTATAATTTTAAATAGCATTTATATCTTAAAAATAAATTATTATAATTATTAAAAATTTTTCTAGAATTTTTAAATGATTTTTAAATAATTTCTAAAAGCAAAATATATTATTTTGTAATTATTTAAATTGTTTTAATATTAATTTGCAATTGTTTTAATTGTTTTAAATAGTATTTGCAATATTCGATTTATCTGTGCAAATTAAATTTGCACAGAGCAACAGCGGGGGCCTATTTGCAATTTAGAAAATTTTATTTCCTAAGGCGGTGTAGTGTTTTTGTAATATCTAAATTTATGGGGGGTTTTCTGCAAAGCCCTAATCCGACTTACTTCGGCCGTCACCATCTCCGGCTAACCCCGGCCAAAACCCTAACCCTAAACCCAAAATTCTCGCAAACCTAGCCCTAATTCGACCGACCTTCTACCCTATAAAGCCCCCCGACCCCAAACCCTAACCCTAGACTTCCCTACGATCGCCCCAACCACCGCCATAGCCCATTCTTCTCCGACCAACCTCGCCGGAGTTCGCCTTGGCCAGCCCGACGCCTACAGCCCACGTCGACCGCCCCAACCACTGCCAACTTGCTCGCTTCGACGAGCAGAGGCCAGTGCCACCCTTCGCCACCGACCCCGACGCCTACGGCCGCCGCTAGCACCCCCGACAGCAACCTCGTGCCGGACACGTACGTGTCCTTTCGTTTCTACTTCGCCACTGTGTCGCATTTTCACGTAGGGGAGTCGACCCGTGTCGGTGAGTGTGATGGTGGACTCGGACACGAAAAACTCGTATCGTAGGAGTCTTACAAACCCAAGACACTGGACTCGTGTGTCTTCGTGTCCTAAACTGTCAGGACACGAAGACACAGGACTAAGGATTAACAGGTTTACTAGACTGCTATCGGGTCTAAAGCCCATTAACCTAATTCAAAATAAAACTAACTAAAATCCTATCCCTATCACATAACCCGAGCTGACCCCTTGGCCAGCCAGAGCCATGTTGAGCCCCCCCCCCCCCCCCCCCGTTCTGTGACCCGAGTTCGAGCCCCCCTTTCATTTATTTTTTTTGTTTTGTTTTTATTTTAATTGTTTTATTATATATATATGAATATATATGTATTTATATATATATATGTATATATGTATATGTATTTATATATATATATATATATTATTATGTATATTGTTTTATTATATATATATATATATATATATATATATATATATATATATATATATATATATATATATATATATATATATATATATATATATATATATACTGTATTTGTATATATATATATATTTTATATTTAGTATTTTTATATATATATATGTATATTTATTATATATATATATATATATATATATATATATATATATATATATATATATATATATATATATATATATTTATATATATATATATATATATGTGTGTGTGTGTGTGTGTATTTGTTGTATATTTATATATATTTCAAATTCAATTTTGTGCAAAATATTATTATGTATAAATTCACAAGTTATTTTATTATGTAATTTTATGACTTGTATATTTTACCACTTTAAAATATATTATTAAAATACTTTAATATTTATATTCGAATTACTGTATTTTATTAATCATGGCCATTTGATGTCCAAACCTAGTATGGGTTTTTTGGCCCAAATGTGCCTAATACATTCAGAGTCTGTACAAGTCATATTGGACTTGATTCATAGCTTTGGGTCCCGTATCTGGACTTCGGTTCAATTTCGAATACGTGGACAAAATAGTAAATAATTAATTAATTATTTTCTATAAATTGTTACTTGCTGTTTTTGAAATTTTATATATATTTTAATTGCTGTAAAAATCTGGAAAAATTTGTATTTAAATACTATGTTAATTTAACTAATGTAATATAACTTTTCCAGCATTTGATAAGTAATTTTGGTATTTTATAAAAATAGGAAAATAGAACTCATTTTCAGGATACATATGTTTGCTGATTTTTAATAAATATCTATGAAGGTTTATAAATTCCAAAAAAATTAGTATAAATTTCTATAATTAACAAGGATCATTCTGGTACTTTATTTTATGTAAAATTGAGCCTTTTGTCTATCTCAAAAATTGTTGGAACATAATGTACAGTTTGATTTATTTATTGAATAGTTACGACTTACAATGTTTTGTGTTGTTTTGAGTTATTGTAGTATTGGACCTCACCCTACACTAGTATAAAGACCCTAAAAAGTTAGTTTGGGTTTTGTGTCACCCCACATTGGTCTCCTATGCTAAAGTTATCATTTGGCTAGGTGTCCAGTCAGAAAGTCGTGTCGCACAACTAGCGTCTTAGTGTTTAATTTAGTATAAAAACTAAGTTTATGTATTATTTCTACAGTGGCGAGTCACCAGGCATCTATAGCATTTCTATCACTACTTTGCTTTGCTAAAGGCAAGTACCTCTACAAACTTTACATACTGCTATAACCATAAACTGTGATCCAACCATGTTAAATGCTGATCCTTGGGGTAGCAAGTTAAATCTTCACTTGTTGTATTATTTTCAGTCCCTACCATGCTTAGGACAGTTTTTCATATCTCTCACATGTTTAAACAACGGGTTAAGGGGAAACTGTTAGTAGTGTACGTGATCATGCCCCCTTCTCCGTATGTATTTACCGAGCACTGTTACAATCTATATGTAACTTTGTCGTATGTCTGATCCCGCGTTTGTGTATGGACATACACCGATGCCGTTAAGGGTATGTATGTATACTTCAGAAAATTGATATGTACCACTGTACATTCTGATTACCTAATGACTGATCACTCACTTACTAAAGTTTTAAACTTTAAAACAAATATTTATTGCCATGATAAAATGTATCTAAAACTGGATAAAACAAGATATGTCATTTTATCTCTTTCCATCACATGATCAGTATTATATGTTTGTTAGAATTAGTACTTGCTCCCGTCCCGACAGGATAACATTGTAGGTATACTTACTGAGTAGGAGTTTCTTATTGATTCCTATTATGGAGTTGTTGACGAGGACCAGGCTTTATCTTACGAGGATGTACCTGCGGGAAAACTCGTCTAGTTTGCGTAGTTGCTCGGGGTTTTCGAGAGTAGTCATATTGTTAGACTATATATTTTGTGACTGGACCTGTATCCAACTTTACATTATAGACTTGTACTTGGAACATATTTATATATGAGGCGACTTTTGTGTTTGGAACATTTCTGACTCTTTATTACATATATAACTGTTAGCACACTTTAGTCTTATATTGTTATCTTTAGAACAGCTTACTATGTTTTATCCCAAGCGTAGGCTGGACATGACTCGGCCCGGCCCAACAATTTGGATAGTGGATCGTGACAAGTTATCTCACCCCTCTGATGATGTTGATATGCTAAAACCTCGGTTCCTCTTTGGTGATCAGCTGATTCTGGAGGAGGCCGAGCTCCTGGAGATAAATGAGAATTGGTTCTTCCAAAATGATGGTCTCTCCTTGTACGTTCCGTTAGTTAATTGGCACCTCCCGCTCTCAGTCTTCTTCTGTTTTGCCGAGAAACGACACATGAAATGGGATTTAACTCCGGCGCAAGAGGGTCTGCTGACAGGCCATTTTCAGGTGGATAGGCACTCTAATAAACGGGATGTTTTTAAGAGTGTACATGATGGTCCATTGTACATGTTGTGCGTGTTGCTCCCTGGTCACCTGCTCAGTAATTTTACTAGGGGGTACACCCGTTCTGGGCCTCTCTTTTTGCAAATCGGCTTTTGGTGACGGAATGTACGTATCCGAAAAAGATCTTTAGAGTCGAAGGTTGGATTCACCCCAGGACCGGATGGCACAAACTAACCCAGTGGGTATTAGGTAGGTTCAAGGAAGATATGTAAGATATGGGCTTGCGTCGTACCATAAGGGCTATCGAGCATGGCATAGAGATTAATCAATCGTTGTTCATGGCCTTGCTGGAGATGTATAACCGTCATATCAGAACTTTCTTTACTCCGTACAGAGAGATGGGATTGGCCCTCCATGAGATATGCGCCATCTCGAAGCTCCTATGGGACGACGAACCGTATGAGGAATACACTCCTAGTTGTAGAAGCATGGAATTTCACAACCAGAAAGCCCATGCGCCAGACACTACATGCGTCAGAACTCAGATGAAGAACTTCACAGCAAAGTCAATAAGTATAGACATTTGAAGAAGGACTTTTTATTTATATATAAAAGTCTATTACATGTCTAGAAAAGGTTGTACAAAGAAGAATTTCTACAAAGGAAAGAGCCTAAGTCTACAGCCAGCGGCCACCATGCGCCTTCAGATAAGCGCAGCGGCCACCATGCGTCTCCAGATAGACGCAGCATCACTATGCGCCACCAGTGAGGCGCAGCAGATATCATGCGCCTCCATCCAGGCGCATCCCATCATCTCTTTAGCAGCTCAGTTATGTGCATCCCTTCAGCCAAATTCTTCCAGCCAGGCTCACCTGGCCGAGCAGAGCCCAGTTATGTGCCGCTCTTCCAACCAGGCTCGCCCGATAAATGCTTCGACACAAAGCATTTAACCCTCTGGCTGGAACCAAGGAAGAGAAGAGCACCGCAAATGCTGTGGCCAGGGGAGGCTTCGAAAGAGCCTCCAAAGCCGAAGGAAGACCGTGATCGAAACCACGGCTAAAGGAGCAGCTTTCGACACGATCAAAGTGGGGAAACCCCACTTTGCAGGAAGAGAGAGCCTTGCACCGCCATTCCGATCTACGGCTCTTCCGGAATAACGGAGACGAGGCTCGAGCATCCCTATCTTTGGATGCAACATGCACCTTCCGCCTGCCTCAGAAGCCCTCGACTCCGTCTTTTGGATGTAACCGTCACCTTCAAGTGCATCAAAGACAACATAGCGTCTCATCTTCACCCTCGGGAGCACTTCGTCAGCAGAATGCACCCGTATGTTCAAGTTCATATTGGAAGTACGTGAGGGAATGAGAAGCAAATCTTCTCTCCATGCCACTATTTATAGGCCGGGCAGATCAAACCCACGCGCCAAGTGGATGGCCCTCCGAATTTCGTGTAATGAATTTACATTAAATGGATGAACCGGACGCCTCGAATTCAGCCAAACGGCTATTTATAGCACTCGAAGAGCGAGACAGCCGCATCATTAAAAGACATGTCCGATGCGCCAGCCAGACAGACGCGCCCTTCGGCATCAGGCGCATCACACAGACGTGCCCTACAGTACTCGGCGCATTATAGAGGGTGCGCCCCCACACATCTCCATACCGAGTGGAACGCCAACCGACGCGCCCACTCAGCTGTCCATCGAACGTCACCAACATTAAATGCTGAACTGACAGAGTTGGCAGCACGCCTCCCAAAGTCTGAACAGTTGACAGCTTTATTCAGAAAATGAAGCGTCGGCAACGTCAGCATCATCATGACTCTATTCCGACGGCTACTGCCACGTGGCCAGCCGCATGCACCTCTACGACCATGCGTCCACACCCGCATGCGCCTCTACGGCCATGCGTCCAAACCAGCATGCGCCTCAAAAGCCATGTGCCTCAGACCCTTCACTGATCCCTAAAGACAGAGAAGAGTCTCCGGTTGAAGTTTTGCATGCGCCTCAAAAGCCATGCGCCCCAGACTGATCTTTGATCCCGAAAGACAGAAGGAAAGTCGCCTGCATGCGCCTCAAAAGCCATGCGCCCCAAATGGTTTGTAACTCCTAAAGGTTATGAGCCGCAGCCTCCTCCTGCGCCCAATCCAAGGCGCAGCCCACCAGATCACTCCTCTCCACCAAATCCGAGATCTTCGAACCATGAGTCGACGACACGTGTCTTTTGACTCAACTCATCCAAGATTTCAGCAACGGAAAGATCTTCCCCCTGCTACGTGCCGGCTCACAACAGCAGTATGAAGAGTTCTCCCCCTCGATCAGGGCGCAGCATCCATGCGCCTCCATCAGCAACCTCCACGTGGCGTCCCCACACCGGCGCATCCTACATGCGCGCATGAACAGCCAGCCTGTAAAACTATAAATAGAAGGATCATCCCCTTCACACACACACAGAGACTCAGAACATAAGACTCAAAAAGAATCCACAACAGAGAATCACCGGAGAGGCAGTTCTAGACACTCAACGTCTTCCTCCTCTCAGCAAGCTCCAGCACCCAGAGCAATCAACACCTTCAGAGAACCGATAACCGCCGTCAGCCGGTCAACGGAGTCAACGCATTACCACTCGCTCCATTGGCACTAAGGACCCAGCTTAAACAAAAGTGTACTCCTAGGACTACATCTAAGTCCTATATTGTATCACTGTTCTGTTTGTATTAAGATTTCAATCAAAACAATTTTAATGGCAAACAAGCTGGCGACTCTGCTGGGGACCTCTTTCTCCTCTACCGAGAAAGTCGTGTCACAGGCCGACGACGTGAAGGTGGGCTCCTCCCACAAGACGCTGGTAGTGCGCCTCAATCAACAGGCGTACGAGGAGTTCATTTCTGAAGAAAGTACGAGTCCTTCGAAGCGGCTGTCGAAGCCGAAGAAGACCCGTGCAGTCTGGGTGCACAAAGTCGACGCCTCGGGCACCACCGTTGAAGGGGATGCGCCCGTCCAGCCTTCCCTTCCTGCTGACGTCCTCAGCAGTCAAGGTGCGCCCGCTGATGCAGCGCATCTCTCGGGGAAGCATGCGGCTGACCACGTTCCCCAGCCATCTTCCTCTCAGGCGAGGAAGATACGTCGACGGAGCAGGGGCGCAGCCAATGCCCCGCGCATTACTTCTGATGTGCCACAAAGAGCCTCTGTCTTTGACAGACTCACTCGCTGTAACGGCGAGGAGAATTTGGATGCTGAGTACTATGCGCCCAGCGGGCTGGTACGAAGAAATCCAAGGCGGCACGGGCCATGCGCCACAAACGTGCTATGCCAACAGCCGGCCAGTGGCACGCGCTTACAATCACGCGTGCTGCCGATGGCAAGCTATACAAGGTTGACTCAGGTGCTCCTGCACTGACAACGAGTCGACCTTCAAAGTCCTCATCCCGCTTGGGCGCATTCACTGCGTGCACAACCAAGCCGAGAGAGGCAAACTCTGTGGTCTTGAACTCCCGCGCCTCCTCTGGTTGTGCGTTCGAGGTCCGTTCAAGTCACTTCAAATGCTGTGGTTCCCCCACTACTGATCGTGATGCCTGCTTGGTATTAGATCAGGGGGCGCAGCACTCACCCGACCACCCCGGCGCTTGGCCCTGCCATGCGCCTGAGAGGGGTGTGAGGGTAGCACTCTCCTCCAACGACTTGCGCAACGTGATCACTCACAAGCGCCGGTCAGGAGAGTTGACCAACAAGCACGATGCGCCTCTCACGGGGCACACTTGTGCAGTAGTCACCATCAACTGCTGTTGCAAGACGGCAGTACCGCCAAAGCAGTCGGTCTTCCAACGGCTACAATCATCGACACCCCTCCGACATCGCCTTGGGACGAAGGTGTCAGCAGAAGAGGAACTAAAGATTGCGTCATGCAACGTGATCTCCAATTCCTCATCTGTCCGGAAGACGACTGCCAATTCCTCGTCTTCATCCAAAAGCCAGCCGAGAAAAACCAAGGCAGCTGTCACGACCTCTGGAGTGTTCGAAGGCACTCGGTAGAGGAAGAAGTCCTTGGAGGAAGCTGGGGGTAGCCAGACCCTTGTCGAGCCTCCTTCCGAAGACGAAGATGTCCAAAGCACAGCTGCGGCGGATCTTCATCAAGGCGAAGATGGCCTCCCTGAAGCCCCTCAAAATGACGATGTCCTCCAGGACACCGCCGGAGGTAGTGCTGAAAACGAAGAGGCCCTTCAAGACAGAGCTGAGGGCATTCAGGCCCTTGCAGATGCGCCTGTCGAAGACGAACTCCAGAATGTGGCTGGGGGTGGCCAAACACCAGGAGAAGTAACTCCCCCACATGAGAGCGAGGCTGAGAGCGAAGCCTCAACTAATCCATCCACTTCCGGCCGTGTCATGACAGTATACATGACCGGGGGTGATCTTGAGGCTGATGCGCCGCCACAGGACATTGTCCAGCACATAGACTCGCTAGAGGGAGGACTCAAAACCCTCTCTGCCTCAATGCAAGTACTGACTCAAGCAGTGTTTGAGATGCGGTCGGCCTTGATCAGGACACCTTCAAATGGTCCCGACCCAAGAGCCAATGGAGAGTCGAGTGTGCCCCTCCAGCGGACACCCTCAGACACAGAAGCACCCCGGACATCGGAGCCCTCAAACGCTCCACTCCAGGTAGTACCTCCTTCCCCGACTCCTAGCTCCACGGAGGACGTGGTCGAAATGATCAAAGATCTGCGGGAGCGCTTCGAGTCCAAGAACAGGCAGGAGGAGCGCCAGAAGATGGGCATTCCCCAGCCTTATCCCCTTGAGTGGAACAAGGTGGTTTATCCCCCAAAGTATAAACCACAAACACTCATGCCATATGACGGGAAGGACTCTCCACGACGGTACCTGACGTACTTCCAGTCGCAGACAAGGCATCTTCCGAAGGAGGACGCGCTCCTCACTAGCATCTTTGTTGGGGCCCTGAAAGGGGTGGCGTATGACTGGTACTGCAGCCTCCCCGATAATTCCATATCGTCCTTCGACGACCTGACACGCCTCTTCCTTGACCGCTTCTACGACGGTGGGAAGGACATGACGATGGCGTCTCTCATTGAGATACGCCAGAAGGACAAGGAAACGGTTCGGGCATTCATCGAACGCTTCCGTCAGGCCTGCTTCAGGCTACCTCCAGGCATGCCAGAACATGCGCTTCTCTCCGTTTGCAGTATGAACATGCTGCCTGCAGTAAAGCTCTGGCTTAACTCTACTCCCCCTCCCGACTGGAGCTCCCTAATCATTGAAGCGAAAGCTGCAGAGAAGAAGGCGGCCAATGCACGTCTTCTGGGTGTTAGCTTCCCCGCCTTTGACGATAAGGGGAAAAAGTCCGCAACCAACAACTCCGGACGAGAAACAAAGGGGAAACAGGCATTGACTGTTAATGCCTCGAAGGGCGCATCTGCGCCTACTCAAAAGCCTCCACTGGCACCGAGACCCAAGGAGGTTTATTCATTCAATGATGACGACACCCTGCAACTCTTGAGATACTGAAGCAGGGTGACAAGATCAAGCTTCCGAACCCGAAGCGGCCCGATGAAGTCGGGAAGGTGGACAACCCGAGGTACTGTCACTACCATCGGTTTGTCGGACACCCGACTAAGGACTGCTACGTCCTCAAAAATTACATCCAGCGCATGATCAATGCGGATGTAATCTCTGTCGACTACGAAGAGAAGACGATGTCAGCTAATGTGGTGTCACTTCAGTTCGGCACCTTGTCGCCGACTACCACACAAGATGGCGTCGTCCCCATCCCTAAGGCGACAATGGAGGTGGTGAACTTGCCACCCACCCGTGACAATGTGAGTGGACTTGTCCCACTCACCACATCTCGAGGAGAGGTCCTCTGGGTTCACCCCGACCTCGTCTCCGAGGTAACTCAACCGGAGGTACGCCCTACCTCCAAAGCAAAAGGCAGGAAGATCAAGTCTTGCCGCACGGTCTCTTCTTCAACGGAAGAGGCGCTTCCTGTGCAGATGCGTGCACAACAGAACTCCCAGCCCGGTGAAGCTGCCGCCGAAGTGGTGCCTCCTGGCACCATCCCTGAGGAGGGTCCATCCAAGCCCTCAGCAGCCAATAAACAAAAGCAAGTGGAGGCCCGTTTCGACAGACCTCTGCGAAAAGAAAATGCTTCGGGGCCAGCCAAGCCCCACAATTTTGACATTCTGGCACAACTGGCCAGTACTCCTGCACGCTTGTCTTTGTTCGAGCTCCTGCGTCTCTCCAAGGACTCCCGAGAAGCTCTCTGCGAAGCTCTGAAGGATGCCGAATCTTTTCTCAGTCAGGTCAAGCAGCCTGAAGACCTCCCAACTACTTGTGCACACTGTCATTGTGCGGATGAAGTTATCCCAAACATAACCTTCACCCAACAAGACATGCTGCTCAAGCATCACTGACATAACCGACCGTTGTATTACACAGGGTACATCGGTTCGGTAAAGGTGAGCAGGATTCAGATCGATCCGGGGTCTTCCCTAAGCATCATTCCAAAGGCGCTGCTATCAAAGCTGGGGATCCCAATGTACCGGCTAGCGCCCTCCAATACGACCATTAGCGGCTTCAACGCCAGCAAGAGTGAGCCACTGGGCAAGATCCGGCTGAAGTGTCACATCGGCAGCCTCAAAACTGAGGTGACTTGTTATGTGGTGGATGCCGAGGTCAACTACAACATCTTACTCGGACGACCATGGTTACATGAGTACATGGTGGTGCCCTCCACGCTCCACCAATGCATGAAATATGTATCCACCAACGGCGTCATCCGGACGGAGTTTGCAGATATCGATCCCTTCAAAGGGATTGAGGCCTACTTCACCGATTCCGACTTGTACAAGCCACTTGACGAGGAGGAAGCCAACGACGCCGATGATGAAGCAGAGAACGGCAACAGAGCCGGACTTGGAGCCCGAAGCGACTCCTGACGCCCCCTTGAAAATCCGTCTGAAAGGGAGACCACCCCAGAAGGCGCCTCCAATGAGCATCAAGCTATCAGGAAAAGCGCCAGCTCGCGAAGCTCCCCTGAAGATACGCCTCAAGGGGAAGCCACCACAAACAGCGGCTCCCCTGGTGGTAAAATTACAAGGGAAGGCGCCACTCATCGAAGGCACAACCGAGGTACCCCTCAAGGTGCGTCTTAAAGGCAAGCCGCCGCAGTCATCCAAGATGCCGGAGAGGGCTCACATAATCCTCTCAGACCCCAAAGTCAGAGCGGTGGAGGACTCTCCTGATCCGGCCCCAGTGCTTACAGACGAGGAGCTTGGCGAATATATCTCTGCTGATGTAGACGTACCCTCCTTCGACAATGTAATCCCACGGGATAAAATCTCGTACTTTATCAATAATAGAGTGTCTTTCAATTATTCTTGTCTTCCACACTGGAATGCCATGTATACATTAGACAACGCTCTACGGTCGTTGCAAACACAAGTAACGACCGTCTACCATAATCAAATAGTCCCGTCTCAAGGAGTCTTCATAGTCCCTCCACGAAGCCGAGACGAAGGCACCATCATCTCGGGCAAAATCGAGCGTCGTCGGGACCTCCCGTCAATCGAGCCCGAACCTGATACCGGCAGAGTACAAGTCTATCGGTACACAGATGCGGCTAAGCACATCATCCAAAAGATGGGCTACGACCTGAAAAGCAATAAAGGCCTAAACTACGGCAAGGGTCGGCATCTCCCTGTCCGGCTTTCGATGCCCAATGGAAAGCCACAGGATTACTATAATCGGACTCGACGGGGGTTAGGCTATGTCACGCCGCCATCAACTCCAGAGAGTTCAGACGCAGAAGACATAGAACATTCCCACTCGTCAGAAGCATCGACGTGGGATTCCGATACCAGTATCGGATCAGTCTTCAGGAAAGTGCTGTCAGCTAACATGACATCGGCGCAACCTCAAAAAGATGAAGGCGAAGACCAACCGCCGGAACCCTTCGAAGAGGAACCCTGGGCTCAACGCCTAGGAGAACAATGGGAGTCTCATTTTGAGTTACGAGAACCTCCCACCGAAGACGAAGTCGAGCAGATCGACCTCGGGGATGGGTCTTCTTCTAAACCCATCTTCATTAGCAAAAGCTTGGAAGGAGAAG